>JASPKZ010001203.1:285000-840000 GCA_030220185.1 Diploptera punctata | reverse complement strand
TAGGGATGTACGGAGAGCTTATGTCCGTGCGGCCATGAACCTATGGGTTCGATAGTGCCAGTGAGTAACAAAAAGTAGTATGGTTTATCCTTTTGTTGATGAGGGTTTAGTAAATATAGCCGAACAGGCTCTGTAATATTACATTTGTCAGTCCTTTTACACGGTGCTGCTAACAGGAGTTACCTGTGCAGTAAGGTAACAATGTTTTGTTGCGAATTCCTAAGCAATGAGTTATTGAGGCTGTTATCATAAAAAAATATTTTAATTAATTTTACATATATTCATCGATCCTGCCTAAAATACATCGAAAATAAATATGACATGTATATATGAAGGAGTACTTGGCAGAGTGGTGTAAGTCAGCTTTTTTACAAATATGAGTAAAGTACATGGTTTAATGAGGAAATCGGATAGGGTACTGTATTTCAGACACATCAACAACTAATATCACCAATAAAGATAATAAATATATTCATTATGACCAACATTAAGTTAACTTGATTGTTTGAATGCTGACTAACAAAACACTGTTTTTCTCAAACTCAACAAAAATGGCTTACCCCACTAACGTCATATACGCCTTCATATATAGACCTAAGTCTTAATACTGTAGCGTACGTAATGTTTGTTTCCCCAACTAACCTCAACATGCAGCAGTCAATTAAAATAAAGAAGGCCGCGTTCGTTAACCACCAATGTCCGACCATTTGCAGTAGCAGTTATCCAGGAATAAAACTAAAAATTGATTTTAACGATCGCAATTTTCTATTTCTTGCAAAGAAAATCAGTATATGCTATTGAAATAAAATGAGGAAAGGCATCTTATTCTCTACAATTCGGCCATTTGAAGTGGGGATTACCTCAAACCGAAAATTTAAAACGGAATAGTGCCAAAACCTCACTAACCGGAGTCAATTAAGAACAAGTTAATTGATTAATAGAGCAAATTGGAAACCTTGTAGTAACGTCGCACTATAAAATCTGGAGAAGGAACTTAAAGGACCCCCTCGTTATGTACTGATGTCGTGCAATTGCAATTGCGTCTTCTTCGTGTAAATTGAAATACAAAAGGAAAATGTCTTCATAGGCAGTTTTATCTTTCCTCCGCTTTGTCGCTGCGAACATTCATTTTCACAAAAGTCTCTTCTTGGAATTTTAAGCTAGTAAAAGTTCACACGAAACAATAACTGAAGGAATCTTATAATGAAACGTTTGAATAAAGATGGAAACTCTCAGCTACATTTCTTGTTCTCGATTAGGCTGTACTGGAGGGAGATGGTGCCAACAAAAGTGGAGCAAACACAATCATTGTGGATATAATTATCAAATATGTAATAAGATAAATAACTAAATATTTGGATGATCCATCCACTTATTAGGTCATTAAAATCATAAGACAATTCATCATCATCATCATCATCCGGTATCATGACAGCTGCCGCCGTCTTCCAGAAACCAAACGCCATTCCTCTCTATCCATCCATTGATCTTCTTCAATTCCTCTGATATTCATAGCTGCTTGTACCCTTTCTATCCAAGTCTTCTGCGGTCTTCCTCTCTTCCTCCTTTTCATTGGGATCCATTCCATAACAATTTTTGGCAATCTTTGCTCTGGCATTCGTTTGACATGCCCATACCTCTGCAATCGTTTCTTTTCTATGATGTCTATGATGTCCGGCTTCTCTTGTACACCCATAATTTCCCTTATTTCTTTATTTCGTATTCTATCCATTCTAGATTTTCCAGCTGATTTTCTTAAAACATCCATTTCTGTACTTAAAATTATTTTCATTTCCCTGGTAGGTAGAGTGTTTTTCCGAGGCATGTTGTTTGGTTTTTTAGCATTTTTTTCTTTTTATGATGAACGAGGAGCTGGCCCGATGCATCGACCCCCAACCTGGGGGACGGGTAATTTTTGTTCAAGGTTTTCTTCCTCTGGCCTTTGATAGTCCAGTATCTTACTGCAAGGCAGCAGCGCTAGCTTTGTTCCGCCCTGGGTATTTTATTTCCCCAGTACCCGTCATATCTGGTGAGCATTCCCCTATCCGCCATCTGGGGAGGCGTCCGATGGGAGACTGGCAACTCCACACGGATAGACAATTCATGATAAGTTAAAAATGCTAAACCAATTAATAATTTAAGCGACAAAACGGCCTCCGATCCGATGTTTTTGTACTCACTTTGCAAAACGGAACCTCCGATTTTCCGATACTATTCAGTGCCCAAGGAGACATATGCATTCCCTAACTGCCGCATAAGGAAAACATGTCGAGTTCTATGATGGGCTGCAAGTTCAAAATTAACAAGTTTAAATTTTGTTTCCAATTTTTTACACCTTTCCTTGCTACGTACCCACATAATTTTATAGAATTCCGCTATTTTCAATAGGCAAACACAAGACGCTTTGCAAACACTGCTGCTATGTGAATAGTGTACATTTGTTTTAAAAAGGCCTGGGGAAAGCATAAAATATATCGCCTAAAATATCTTCAGTGTTTCAGTACAGGAATTCTAGATCTATATTAGATGTTAACAAAATTATTTAATTTATGTGACAGAATTTTCATCTGCAATTTGTCACTGCACAATAATAATAATAATAATAATAATAATAATAATAATAATAATAATAATAATAATAATAGCTGTATTTTACCTGGCACAGTTAAGGCCTTAAGGCCTTGTCTACCACTCAACCAGGTTTAAAAAAATACAAACAAAAAAATAGTCTTAAATCTAAATTACAATATATACATAAACGATTACAAGTTATAAGTACAATACAATTAATATTTATAATGTATTTTGATTTACTCTAAATTTAACGAATTAAATATATAATATGTACAAGATATATAAAAAACGAGGAAAAGATTAATAACAATATAAAATTAAATAAATAGAGAAAAATTAATTATTAGACAACAGGTAACTGTATAAGCGTGACTTAAAGGTACCAAGTGTGCGGCAACCCCTGATATCTTGAGGAAGGAGATTCCAGGAGCGGACAGAGGCTACTGTGAAGGAAGTAGAATAGGAGGAAGTGCTATGAAGAGGAATTGTTAGCAGACTGCTATCTTGTGACCTAGTGTCAATATTGTGGTAAGAGGATAACTTCTCAAATCTGGACGCCAGTTAAGTAGGGATGTAGGAATTCAGAAGCTTGAAAAGTAGTGAAAGAGAGTGCAATTTACGTCTGTCAGTAAGACGGAGCCAAGAGAGGTTATTAAAGTGTTCGGAAATATTGTCATAACGGCGGATATTGAAAATGAATCGAACGCAAGCATTATGAACACGCTGCAGTCTCTGCGACAAGTCATAGTTTAGATCATTACATATAATATCACAATAATCGAAATGTGGTAACACAAGATTCTGCACAAGGATTTGTTGTAACGAAACTGGGAGAAAATTCTTTAAACGTCTAAGATAATGTAAGATGGAGAAATTCTTTTTACATATGTGTTTCACTTGTGTTTGCCAGGTTAAATTTGCGTCTAGATGTAGTCCAAGATCTATTACTGAAGAAGAATAAGGGATAATTATATTATTTATAGTAATGTTTGGAAGTGTAGATATGTCAAAGGTTGTAAGCAGTCTTTGTTGTCCCATTAGAATTACTTGTGTCTTGTTAGGATTTAGATTTAGACCGATACTTGAAGACCAGTTAAAGATGGATATGAGATCGTCATTCATTTTTGTCAAGCTGTTATAGAGAGAATGAGGAGGTGAATGTAGGTAATTTGGAGATCTTCAGTGTAGAGGTGATAACGGCAGTGCTTTAGTGCAGTTGGCAAGTCATTTATGTAGAATGAGAAAAGAAGAGGTCCGAAAACACATCCCTGGGGGACTCCAGCCGGCACGTTGCGCCAAGACGAAGATCTAGAGTTTAATTAAATGTATTGTTGACGACCGTGGTTTTACAAAAATTCAGTTCCTTCACTTGTCTTGCGATAAGAAGAAAGAGTTCGTCTACGTTTTCTGTAAATAATTTTACGAAAATTATGTAAGTCATTCGACATCACACTTCCGTTAATTTTTAATCTTTGCTATTCACTTGCAGAAGCCAGATATAATAAGTACTGTTAAGTCACGTAGACTGCGATGGGCAGGACATGTTGCACGTATGGGGAATGAAAGACTTGCATGGAAGCTCCTTGTAGGAAAGCCTGAGGGAAAACGCCCAGTTGGTAGACCAAGAGTGAGGTGGGAGAATATCATTAACTATGATTTGAGGGAAGTAGATTATACAGGGAATGATTGAAAAATATTAGCTCAGGATAAGGATCTATGGAGAGCGTATGTCCGCGCGGCCATGAATCTACGGGTTCGATAGTGCCAGTGAGTAAGTAAGTCTTCTTCTTCTTCACTTCCTGGTTTAGGCAAGAGTTGCCTGTTCCGTCTTCACTAATAGATCTAAGACCATCTCTTCCGAGGATGTCCGACATCTCTTCTTCCTCTTGGAAAATAATGGAAGATTTTATTTGGTAATCTACTTTCTTCCATTCTTTCTACATGTTCTTTCCACTGTATATTGTTGTTAAATATATTTTCGTTTATGGAGTAGATCTGCAGTTCTTCAAGGATATCCTCGTTTCTTATCTGGTCCATTCTAGTGCAGCCTTTTACTCTTCTTAAAAATTTCATCTCGGTTGCTTGGATTTTACTTTCTTGGTTGGTAGTGGTAATCCAAGATTTACTGTTATACAAAAGGACAGGGATAGCCATTGTTTTATAAAATTTTAATTTTGTTTGTTTATGGGCTTTATTATTCGATGTTTTATTTATTTTTAAGTAAGTAAATATTTACTTGAAAAAAAAGAACAAAAAAGTAAGTAAGTATTTACTTCAATTTTTTTTCAGTTGTTCCGAAAAACAATACCCTGCCATACGCTTGCAATTTGTACGTAAAATACCACATTCTACTACACGTTGAGATCAATTTCCATAGAAATGTTTTTTTTTCGAAAATTTGTTGAACGTCGTGTTCTGTCGTAACGATTGCTCTAAAATTTTTAACGGTACTACATTGCCGTGAAGTATATCCACACTTTAATGATAGCCATTTCTTACAATATTTGAAACTTTCTTAAAAAATACAATAATTTCCTTTTTCTGTAAAAGATTTAGTAAAGTCCATTTATGCAAACAGAAAATATTAAAATCAAAGTCTAAAGCAGACACACAAACTCTTTCGTTGATAAGAGATACGAATACCAACTGTCTTCTATGACATCAGAGCGGTATCATTGGATTAAAAAAAATGTATACAGAAGGAACACTTTGAAATCCATCCGTACTGACGTGAAATTTCTGTTCAGGGTTACCAATTCTGCGTCTTTAGATGAAAAGGTGTTGAGACATTCACCAAGCAGTTTGATTTAAGGATTTTAATCTTTATTTACTTTTTAGAACATGGTAATCACGGTACAAAATCGCTGTATCTGCCGCTGCATTTGCATTCTCACAATTTAACTCCACGATACTATGTAAATAACTTTAAAATTAGCTATGTATGCCATAAATGTAATATAATTAATTTATTAATATTTTAAATAAAGCAATCAAAAAATTAGTAGAAGTCAATTAAATATGAGTCAAATAAAAATATTAAATAATAACCAACGGTTATGCACGGTTTGTTTTCAATGCTGTCCGAAATATAAAGAGAGTTTTGCCAATTTAAGGGTGAATAAAATAGTTGTATATTTCGTTAATCAGCATAATCGCTTCATGATATAGATTTGTTGCGAATTTCACATAGTTTGCACAGTTCCTGGGTGACGGAATTTTATAACACTGTGCGTGATTGCCTTGATTTTTCTTCTATGTTACTTATCCTCAAATGAGCACAATAGATTTCTTAAAATTTTAGTTATACACTTTATTGGATTCTTCAAATATCAACAAACTACTGTTCACAAATAAAAACACTAAGAATTTTCTTTAGTTTGTTATCTCAGATAGAACAATTTTCCACTCACTGATAAATAAATTCACCACAACTTATCGTCACACTGTTCACCACAAGACTCGCTGCAGTGAAATGACTGCGGCCTCATATCTCTGTCCTTATATAAGACGCGAGGAAATATCCAGAAACCGCTTCTAGGCAGTTCGATGCCCAGAATCCTCTAGCATGGCTCCTTCTCCAAAGAAGACAGAGACACCAGTTAAACCATCTGGCAACACACTCCAGACAATTCTGCCGGCTTGCGGGAATCTAACTAGCATTAGGCGACTCGCTCGCGCAATTCAAAGATCGCTATACGTGACACGTAACAATACCAAACTACATATTTACATCAACTATTTTAACGCTAAAATTGAGTCATAACTATGCGCATCAACAAGAGAACTGTCAACAATCGCATGCCTAACCCTACCTTGAATTTCTCTCAGAGAAGCTTTTTCATATACCAAGGCCGTGTCATATACTGTATATATATTTGCGCTTTTAACTGCAAGGCACTAAACGGCAGCGCTAAATCTCTCACTTAAGCTACAGGGAAGTAATACAGCTCCTCCTTTGTGAATTGCATAATTCTGCCTCGCTCCGCGACTCGCCTAACTCCACTTCGCACTACTCATATAGGGACGTCCATCTGCTTCGTACAGTGGGTTGCCATTTCTTGATTATGGCTTCGATTTCTGTGCTTTGCAGTTTAAAGCGGCAAAATTGTTTTTGGACAAGTCCTTTTCTCTGGGAGAAATTTCAAGGTATGTTTCATCATGCAGTGGTTGACGTTCCCTTGTAAGTACTTATTTTATATATCATTTGAAGACGTTGGAGTTGCTCGTCACTGTCTTCAACACAAAGGCGGGATCTACGTATCATTAATTGTCTGATACGTTTGTGAAATTGCCATCACAACTTGGGCAACCAATTCAACCTACGAATACGATGTTAATCGTATATGCATTGATACAGACTAAACAACAAACCACGAAATCAACATTGATGGACCTAAATTTAAAGTCACTGATCAATGAATGATTCACTTTATTGGATCACACAGTTGAAAAAAAAAACGATCCACGCACATGTATCAAGCACGTAATAAAGTTGTTCAACTTGTCCTCTTTTTCCATCCGTCAAGCGTTTTAAACATTTTTATCACTCTGTATAAGAACAGTAAGCTAAGAAATGAGACATGGCATTAAATAATTAAAATATTAAAATAATATTTGTGTATTCTATACAGCTGTGGTCTCGGGGTAGCATCACTGCCTGGTACGCAGGGCCAGGATTCAATCCCCGGTCGAGACAGTTTATTTTTTGGCGTCATTCCTCATCTGTAAACAAATGCCAGGAAATGTTTAGCTTAAACGGTCTCCGAACACTATCTGATCATCATGATCATTATTATCATATTCGCCATGTTTTAGTATGAATGTGTGTGAATAGTGTGTTTTGTCTTCATGTTGTGTTGTCTCGGAGGAGGTTGTGACATTGAGTTGATCAGTCATTCGGGGGGAGGCGCTCCATGACCTTGATGGTCAAAACAATACATACATATATATATATATATATATATATATATATATATATATATGTGATCCATAGTTTAAAAATCCCTCTTCCGACAGTTCGTGCCTTTGTAATGCCCGGGTGACGTGTGTCATGTAAAAAGCTAAACTAAGTTCATGGAATGGAATAGTTACATACATTGAAATTTGATTTTTAGGTGCTTGGAAAAATAAGTTGAAAAGTCATCGTAATTGGTTTATGGACCACGAGAAAAAGAAATCCGATGAAACGAAGAGACCGAGCGGACAAGACTACAACAGCGACCTCTTTGGATACGACGGATCATTTAGACAACTATCTATCGACTGAGAAGAAGAAGCTGCTGTGTTCAAGACGAATAGAAATACAACATATGTTACTTCATTGCCTGAGAATTAACTATAATATTAATCATATTATCCACTAATAAACGCTAATCGAAGATTTTATTAAAAATTACCTGTTCATATCGTAGTTTAATACATTAACGGAAATAAAATTAACTTAAATTTGTCCAGTGTTTCATTTGATTTAGTATACGTATAAGCTTTCATTACTTATTTTTCAATTATCTTTCTCATTCTCCATGGCGCGTCAAGACGATTAAAGGACCTTGCAATATTAGACGATTGCCGGCCCTATATGCATTTATGCCACTTGAATAGCTGAACGGTCACTAATACGGAGTAGAAGTGATAGGCGAACAGCTTTTCGAGTCCCCCAGCCCTTGTATTTTGTTCAACATGAAGACATTTATTATAGTACCCAAATTCCTGACGATCCTGAGAGGACACAGGTCCCAAACTAGCTACAATTCCATAGGAAAATATATTTCCCCTTTGAGAATGGAACCAGCACTATTTCGACAGCTGCAGTCCAAGATATCATGCATTACACTTTACGGCTAAAGCGCGGGAAAGTTCTTGTAAATAAGCGGTTATTAGTTTTATAAGAATTACCTTCTACTTTGTATTCAATGAATGAGGCGAATAGGAAGCAACATGATTAAGTTCACTGCTGGTTATTTCAGAGTTTGAATTTGACAATATATTAAAATTACCAGATTCTCAATATATGTCTAGAGTACAAAGTCTCCTTGGCACACTACAGAATTAAATGTGAGTAATTAACTTCAACCTTGAAAATCTTCAAATCTAAGTATTCCGACGTAAACACACAGAATTTGTTTAAAACCTAAACACTTTACTTCTTTTCACAAAAAATGTAAATTTTCAAAGCGCATATATTATTTTTTTGCAGTTCGATATAAAATATTTATTGAATATTAATAATGCTCAAATTCTTAGTGCCTTTTACTTTTTTCATTTTTACTTTATTGTTAGGTGGAGGTAAATTCGAACACTATATATTAACTTTTTTTTTCATTATTTCAACAACCTGAAGCTCTAAAAAATCAAAGAATTGGTATTGTTAATTACCACAACATCCTATTTAATATACAATAGTCCGATATTCCAAAATAGTTACTACAACTGTTTACTTCACATTCAAAATGGCACATGAGAAAACTTCAGTTCATATAGTATTTCCCAGTTATTTTCACAATTCCAAATATTCTTAAATGATTCCTTTTCAGATCTGTTCTTAAATCATATATCTACAAATGTAGCAGATTTCCTTAAGTAACTATACGAAAAAAAAATATTTTATATTATTTTACTTTATCAAAATTGTAGATATTTTTACTTTTGATACAATTATTTTTATAGAAGGAGCATTGATATTACAAGAGAGATTCTGCTACATTTTAAGTACCGTACATGTAATATACATTCATAAAAATTTGCATTATATTATCTCAAATAGTTTTGCAATTATGAAAGAAACATAATTGAAAAATACAAGTTACAGAAAACAAGTGACAAAGTTATTGAAGGTTATATTATATAGTCAGTCAAAATAGATAATTTCCACAATTTAGAATATTTTAAGAATATTTGTTTTCAGTTCTGTTTTTAAATCACATATATATAATACGTACCAATTGTTATTAAAATTAGCCTACATGTATACATTTTTAATGTATGTGTGAATACTGGGATTTTTTAATGTTTTAAGGCAACTAATATTATTCATTATATACTAGCTAATACCCGGCATGCGCTGCTACTCCTAAATAAATGTTAATGTATTTTTACCACCAGACGTGCGCTGTTATACTCTACTTTTTTGTAGAGTTTTTCTAGATGCTCAATTCTGTGTACATCAATTTGTGTATTTGTTGTGGTTTAGGCAGCGTAAGCCATTTATGCGTCAAAATAGGGACTTTATTTCACATTTTTCACTACAAAGGGTGATTTTAGGGTTGAAGTGGTTGAGTATTACAACTCTCTTATAGCCTACGTTCATTCCCGGAACCTCCTGAACATTTTTCAAAAAGCCCCATCTCAATTGGATGAACGGTATGACAGAGCACGCTTGCCGGGAATCTACTTATCCCGAGCTTATTGGTATAAAAAAAACTCAAAGCGCGACAGGCCTAGGAGACTTTTTACTGACCAGCCGGCTGTTGGTCTCACATCCACATGTGTTCGTCACAGAGGTAGACGATCATCTAGCCAGTGTAGGGTGACATGTGGTCAGCATGTCGGATCCTACAGCCGTTATAGCTGGTATACTCAACCTGGAGTCCCTACTTATTGTAGCTACCCAAATGCCTCACAATGCTGGCTGAGCACCGCACAGTGGGCCAGATACGAACTCTAGCTGTAAAAAAGTATTTCACTAACTCTCGCCACTTCATTTTTGTTCACTCTAAAATTATTGCCGACTGTTCTTCGCTTATCTGCAAAGGAGGGTAAAATTCTAAAGTTTATATCGATAATATAAACATCGGAAGTTGCCGATAGTTAAGAACTCATCTGGACCCGCATCCAGTTATGTTCCGAGCTTTAGATATAAATACGTTTTGCATTAAAGTTCAGTGAGTTTTTCGTCTCATTACCTCAAGGTTTGTACTTTTCATTTATATATTTAACATGTTACTATACAACCAGATGTTGTGTTAAATACACGTGGAATCATACCTTCGAAGCACTAAACAATTTACACAATCGTTTTACTTTAAATTCAGCTACGAAAAAAAAAAACAGTTCTGAACTGTAGTGCAAATTTTAGTTAGAATATAGAGGTCTATCTTCACGCACAGAGAATTGTTTGATTTAATATATGAAGAAAAGTGATCCTCTATTAATAAATTGTAGTTAGGGGATGTCAAGAGATTGTTTATAAAAAAATTAAAAGCGATTTTCTAAAACATAGGAATTTGTGCGAGAGAAAAAAGTTAGTTTTCTACTGAAATATTCTGATTGGCTATAACTAAATGTAAACGTTCCCGTTATTAAGAATTTAGAACACTGATAGTCAGAAAATCCTGTTCCATCTGCTTATGGAATTGTAAGACCCAAAATATCTTTCGCAGAGGCTGGAATAAAAACAAAAAGAAAAGTATTTTCTGCTGAAATGTCTGTCTTGGGAAAATTTGCTTCCCTAGAAGCATTATAGGGTTATAAAATATCACAAACTCTCTTTTTTACACCTAATCTCAAGTTAATATATCGGCATATTGATATATTGTAAAAAAAAGACAATGCTTCGTCCGACATACAAGATAGGTGAGTTGATCGGGGTAATTTGTAATGTTTATTAGTATTATTTTGAAGCTGCTTTTTGTGTTTTCTTTTAGTAATGTCTTTAAAACATCAGCAGTATCCCGTTTACCATATAATCAAAATTATATTTCTGTTGCAAGAGCAAGTTCATCGCGAGAGAATTCCCTCCTTAAGTGAACATTTATTTTATTCCAAACTCTTCGAAAGTTGTTTTGGTTCTTCCTATTCCATAAACAGATGGATCAGAATTTTCCAACGACTGTCATTGTTCTAAATTAATTCTTCATAACGGAAAAGTTAACATCCACTCCTAGCCAATCAAAATATTTTATTAGAATTTTTTCTCGCGCACAACTTCCTACGTTTGCAAAAATCGCTTTTGCAAAAATATTGATATTTAATATAATTTAAAACATTCTGCTAACATCCTCCTACCCCTAATTTGTTTATTATTGCCTCTATCTAACATTTGTCTTCCATATTAAATCAAAAAATTATTCTCTGCGCGCAACCGTAGGCCTCAGTTGCTGGCTACCTCCTGTAATGAGAAAGCTGATTAAAAAACCGCAATAATTTGCACACTTGTTATTGTGCGGGAAATAAAGTCCATAAATCGCTCTACGTTATAACTAAAATTTGTACTACTGTTCAGGACTGTTTTCTTTATAGCTCAATTTAAAATAAGATGATTGTGTATTTTTTTAGTGCATAGAAGGTATGATTCAACATGTATTTAACATAATATCTGCTTACATAGAAAAACATTAAATATATCAGTAAAATTACAAACCTTGAAGCGAAATATCCATATAGAATAAGAAGAATAGCTCACTGAACTTGAACACACAACGCTAATAACACAACTGGGATATAGAACAGATGAGTTCTTAATCATCGGCAAATTTGGATGTTCATATTGTCTTCGTAAACATTAGAATTGTGCCCTCCTTTGCAGATACGTTAAGAATCGTCATAGAACAATTATATTAGAGTGAAAAAGAAGATAAATTGATGAGCGTGAGTGAAAATAGCCTTCTTCCAGTTAGATTTCATTTCCGGCCCAGTGTGCACCGGTCCCATACTGGCCGAAATTCCATGACAAAAATGTCTTCCCCCATGGAGACTCGAACCAGCATAAGCCTCGTAATTCTGCACCAAGACTTCTTGCCTTAACCACTCGGCTACGGCGCGGGACTTTTCGTATGGATGAAAGATAAAAATGGTTCTTGTGAGTTATTCATAAGAGATAAACATACGCTGTCGGGGACTTTTTTGTTGAGCTATTTGATATATTCAATTGTGTGTACTTCTTATGGTTTAGGTAGCGTAAACCATTTAAACGTCCAAAGTACTAATTTTTTAACATTAGAATTGTACCGTCATTTTCAGATAACATATAAACGTCATATAACAATTACATTAGAGTGAGAAAAAAGATAAATTGGTGAGGGTGAGTGAAAATAGTTCTTTTTCAGCTATATTTCATTTCTAGCCCACTGTACACCGGTCCCAAACTGGTCGAAATTTGATGAGAAAAAAAAAATTTCCTCCATGGAGACTCGAACCAGCGTAAGTCCAGTAGTTCTGCGCCAAGACTTCTTGCCATAACCACTTTGGCTACGGTGCGGGACTTTTGGTATCAATAATAGAGGTGAAAGGTTCACCCGAATGGGTATTATTCTCTTGGTACCAATGAAAGGCAAAAAATGGTTATTGTGATTTTTCCGTAAGAGATATATAAATATATGCTGTCGCGAACTTTTTTGTAGAGCGTTTTGAGATATTCAATTCTGTGTACATTAATTTTGTGCATTTCTTATGGTTTAGATAGCGTAAGCCATTTAAGAGTCCAAAGAGCTACTATTTCACGGTTTCCACTACAAAGGGCGATTTTTAATAATAATAATAATAATAATAATAATAATAATAATAATAATAATAATAATAATAGCTTTATTTTACATGGCACAGTTAAGGCCTTAAGGCCTTGTCTACCACTCAACCAAGTTTAAAAAAATACAAACAAAAAAATAGTCTTAAATCTAAATTACAATATATATATATATATATAAACGATTACAAGTTATGAATACAATACAATTAATATTTATAATGTATTTTGATTTACTCTTAATTTAACGAATTAAATATATAATATGTACAATATATATAAAAAACAGGAAAAGATTAATGACATAGTATAAATTTAAATAAATAGAGAAAAATTAATTATTAGACAACAGGTAACTGTATAAGCGTGACTTAAAGGTACCAAGTGTGCGGCAACCCCTGATATCTTGAGGAAGGAGATTCCAGGAGCGGGCAGAGGCTACTGTGAAGGAAGTAGAATAGGAGGAAGTGCTATGAAGAGGAATTGTTAGCAGACTGCTATCTTGTGATCTAGTGTCAATATTGTGGTAAGAGGATAACTTCTCAAATCTAGACGCCAGGTAAGTAGGGATGTAGGAATTCAGAAGCTTGAAAAGTAGTGAAAGAGGGTGCAATTTACGTCTGTCAGTAAGACGGAACCAAGAGAGGTTATTAAAGTGTTCGGAAATATGGTCATAACGGCGGATATTGAAAATGAATCGAACGCAAGCATTATGAACACGCTGCAGTCTCTGCGACAAGTCATAGTTTAGATCATTATATATAATGTCACAATAATCGAAGTGTGGTAACACAAGATTCTGCACAAGGATTTGTTTAAAGGGTGTAGGATTTGAGTATCACAACTCTGTTATAGCCTATGTTCATCCCGGGAACCTCCTGAACATAAAAAAACCATCACAATCGGATCAACGGAATGGCTGCGCATAAAATACGAACAAAACAAACAAACAAACAAACATTAATTTTTATATATACGTTAAGGTATTTATGTTAAATTGTTAATTTTTAAAAGAAGGGTACTTAGAAAATTTTATGGTCCAAATAAAGGACCAGACCAAACTTGGAATATGAAAACAAATAAGTTAATTAAATAATATAATGAAAAATCAAAATATAATAAATTATATCAGATCTGTTAGATCTGTTTGGTCATCTGTTAAGAATGGATCAACAGAGATATATAAACAGAAGCGTACCAGAACTAGAGCTGTTGGTATACCTATGATGAGATGGCAAGATTATGTTTAGGATAATCTAAAGAAGAAGAGTGTGACAAACCTAAAAAAGGCAGGAGATATAACATACTGGAGGAAGATTAAGAAGGCCAAATCATTCAATATTAAAGTTGTAGTGCCTTAAGATGGTGGTGATTATTATTATTTAGGTTAAAAGAGAGATCCTGATGTTATTTCTTATCTATATGGAATGTACTTGCATGCCAGATTTCAGTGCATTACTACAATTGGTTTTGACATTATAAGGGAAACTGGATAGATAAATACAAGTTACAGAAAAAAACATCAAACTCACCGAAGGTAGTATAGTTGATTAAAATACACCTTTTACATAGAATGGACCCTCCTTTTGGACATTTCCAGCTTCCTCTTCCAGCCTCAATCTTGAAATTCTGGCTTCTTTTCTTCTGTCTTGTGTACTTTTCGTATTCCACTATTTACATAGTTGATCACGTATCTTCAGTGCCTAAATGCATCTTTTTCATGCACCTTGATTCTAGACTGTGCTCTATCATTGAATGTCATTACAGCCTCCTTAATGGTTACCTGTACCAGTCTAGAACCAAAAAATTTCAATTTTTGGATAAATTCTCCACACATTGGAACGTAGGCCTACAATTTCATTGTGTTGAAGAATTGGGTGGCCACTATTTTTTTAAATCTCAGTTTGATTACTTCCATGATGACTTTGGGGATGTTGTTCGTGAGTTTATATACACTTACCGTGCCTTTACATACAGCGTGCTGATTGGTTCACCAGGAAACTACGCCTTTGGACAGAACATATGGAGTGGATTGACATCCATAGATCCAGTCTCATGACTTCTACAGAATTACCGCTGGCTCTAATAACACATATATGTTAAGTGTATTTATAACAGAATCAGTCAATCTACTTTTATCAGAGAGAGGTTTCACATCTTCCATTCTTCTTTTAGTGTTCTCGGATATGACCCCATACAATTCTGTACATAATCTACACATTATATTTTCTGTATAGTCACAGTTGGATCATTCGGTTACATGTCAAAAGCAAATTTAGAACTAGTTGTGTCTCCAAAATTAATATGACATACCTTGTGCACCTCAAATATTAAACACGAAAAAATCTTCATCCCTTCCATTTCCATGCTGCCTGAAGAATATGTGTATTTGATGCTACATATAGCTTCGTGATTTTCAAATCATTCACAATATTGTACAGTGCTTAAACTATTTGTCTACTGCTAGCAGCCTCTGCTCGATTGGAGATCACATACGTATCAACAACATTGCCTGATATGGCTCTGATAATACTACACACTCCTGCTATCATGTGTGTCCTCTCGTTAGCCTTATATCATCAAAGCTAACTGCAATATCTATGTTGTTATCGAGATTTACTTCTCTCTCAGCTGTAGTCTTCTTATATTCAAACATATTATGTTGCAGTTACAATTCATTTGTTTATGAGATCAAATATTCTATGTCCAGTGGGTGGTGCCATGTCGATAAGACCACAAAATATGTTAATTCATAGTAGATCTTGGCCTATGAATCTCGTTGCAGAATAAATTGCTATTAATAGATTATACCTGCCATATTTACCTAATTTGCTTCAGTTGTAACATTTTGCTATTTCAAAAGAGTTTCCACACAATAACTTGAACATACTAACCCATATTTATATTTGCATCACACACACATTAAAGACACAACTCTTCTTCTTCATACATTATATTTACATTATTATCTTCAATATTTACACTACTGTTTTTTTTATTTACATTGCTTTCACCACAACATAGAATTTCCTTGCAGATGCACGTGGATGTTAGGCTTAGTGCTATATGAATATGCGTCACATTTGTTCTCATTTGTATGTCGGTTTCCCTTAAATTCATATTTAATTACTTTTACGTAGCTTGACACTTAATATTTTTATTATTATTTAGTTATATACTTAAGCATAAAAACATTCATAAACACAAGACTCCAAAGCACAGAAAACGCGTGTAAACAAAATTCAAATATTTCACTCTACAAACATGGAAATATGATGTTTACACTTGACAGCATAGATAAACACAAGATTTGAGCACTTTCTAGGCGGTAAATTCAATTATAATTATTATGAAATTAATTTTGTGGAGCGATGGAAGTCAGAATGAAGTAGGCATGAACGAAGGACATTTAAAAAGAAAACTCAAACGAGAAGATGTCATGGTTTAAGTCATAACTCAATAATTATTCAAGATAATTATATTTAGTTTTCACATAAATAAAGAGCAAAGCTCATTTTATACAACAAAAAAGAAATTGAAAAACTAAATTTTTAACCCACAAATGTACTTGCATCCCTTTAATATTTAATCTATTTTTCTTTCAACTTTTAGTATATATACTTAGTGGCCTTAAATAAAATGTACATAAAATGTCTGACATCGTCAGTTGACAATTAAAGCAAAACGTGGAATCTGTCCGTTATACAACAAATATAAATAAATACCCGTTTTAACAATAAATAAATCAGATTCATAAGCAAAATGATAAGAAACTGTGAATACTATATAATTTTATTTCAGTAATGTCAATGTATTAAAATAAATGGTTAGTATGCAGATACAAAAACCAAAGCTGAGTTAAGGAAAGAGTGAAGAATACTGAGTTTGCTGTGAAAGACCTGCTCTTGAGCAGAACACTATGAATGGATGTCAATGTGAAAAATCCATGGGACATGTCCTCCGGGAGGGAATTTGAACAGTGGGTCCCGCTTACGAAGATTTTTGGGCTCGTTAAAGTACATCAAGTCTAAATTAGTCCCTCTTAAAAAAATTAACTGCCTCTCTCCCTATAAAAGTAATAATATAAGTTTTTTATTAGATGTATTATTGAGCCAATGTACTGATCATATGTCACTTACAGAAATCTACAGGGAAAGTAGCGTAACTTAATTACCTTGGTTAAGAAATTTCCGCTAGTTAAGGGACACATGTCTCCAAGAGCGGTGTGTAGGTTATATCATTGTCAATGTCATGTTTCTCCTATGAAGCTAATAACGACATCAAGAGTAACTTTCCCAAGACTATTTTCATATTCTAGTGAGAAAAATTCCAGGAATCTATTTCTTAATGAGCGTAAGTTAAACATTGGTTCCGTGTCATAGAGATGTATGAAACGTTAAATAATAGTAATAATAATAATAATAATAATAATAATAATAATAATAATAATAATAATGAGGGTAAAAGGACGATATGACACATGCTGCATAGAATTTGAGCTTCAATGTAATAATAAATATACTTAGCTCACTCCTACCAGGGAACTAGGATGTTCATTGCCATGCAGACATAAAAATCTCCATACATCCATATCCTGAGTTTATATTTACCATTCATTCCCTGTGTTAATAATTTTATTCAAATCATTACGTTTTTCTCACATTTCATTCTTGGTCTGTCTACTGAAATCTTACCTTGTTGTATCAATGCCCGTTTCCATTTCTCATTCGTACCTCATGACCTGCTAACCACAATCTACGACATAGCAACCTATTTATAATACGTCATTATATTAAGAATCTAAATTACAAGTTGAATAACTATACTAACAATAATTAACGGGTAGCGGATGAGAACACTCTATGAGGCAGTCTCATCAAAGGGTCTAGCATCCCTTCCCTCGCAAGCTTCGGGTCACACTGGCTCGGTGTGTAGTACCTGATCGAAGGGTCCCTTGCGCAGGGTAACGTGTGAAGACCTCAAAGGACAGAAATAAATGTGCGGAGGAGGCACCCATTTTCCAGGGAAAAATGTGGTGACCCATTCCGGGGGTAACAAGGGAGAAGTTCTCAAGGGTCCTTAGGAGCGGAAGAGGGCAGCCCTCCATTTGGGGTTCATAAAACTGGGGGCTATGATGTCTAGCCTTAAGATGGCATCTAACTCTGCGGAACGCCAGTAACGTACCCAGAGGAAATACTTTATTACTAAAAGTCTCATAGATAATGGAAAAAGGACTGTCCCAACGTTGACAACCTCGGCTAGAAACAGGAACTAAGATTTAGGCAGAAATGAAATAATGAAAATAGGAGTTTGGAATCCCAGAGGTATCACAAATAAAGAAACTGAACTATAAAATTAACTAGACAAAATGAATGTAGATGTTGCTGTAATTCCAGAAACTAAAAAGAAATTAAAAGAATCAGTCGAATTAGAGAAATATATAATGATTTGTGATGGGGTATCACGAGAGAAAAGAGCAGCAGCTGGAATTGCAATATTAATAAGAAGACAATGGAAGAATAGAATTCACAGTTATGAGTATTTCAATGAAAGAATAATAAAAATAAGGTTAAAAACGGTGAGAATTTATGTAACGATAATAGGTGTTTATAATCCAGGGGAAGGTAAATTAGAAGAATGTACAGACTTTTTTGAAAATCTACAGAAACAAATTAATAAAGTTAATCCAAATGACTATTTAATAATAATTGGAGATTATAATGCCAGGGTAGGCAATAAACCTATTAAAAATATAATGGGAAACATGGAGAAACAACCCAAAATAAAAATGGAAGACTTCTAATAGATTTTACAAATTATAATTATTTAAGAATTACAAACACCTTTTTTCCACATCGAGATATACATAAATACACATTGATCAGCAAGAGGACAAAGAAGCATAATAGACAACACTATAGTCAATGAAAAATGTTATAAATTAGTGCTTGATACAAGAGTATTTAGAGGGATGTGATATTGGTTCTGACCATTACTTTCTAATTACTAAATTAGCAATACCAGCAAAGTGGGAAAATAAGTAAAATTAATACGGCAAACAAAACAAATGAAGAAACTTTTAAAGTGCACCTACTTCAAGATAAATCGATTACAAATTTATATCAACAACGACTAGATCTATATATAAACAAAATGCTATAAGTAGAAATATTAATGCAGAATGGGAAGAATTAAAAGATAATATAATACAGGCTGCTTCAGAATCACTTGGAACTAGAAATAAAAGATATAATAATAAAAGATTAAAAATTTGGAACGATGAAATAGGAAAACTGGTTAAGGAAAAAAAAATATGCATACTTGAGATACTTGAATATGAGAACAGATGAAAAAAAGAAATGCCCTCGCTTGAAGAGAAATTAGAACATTTACAAGGAGTTCATGGGTAAAATATATTAGTGACCTGGAACATGATTTACATGGACGACAAGATAAAGCCTACAAGATTCTAAAACACATTAATAATCAGGAAAAAGATCAACTCAAATTGAACATAATTTCTGAGGATAAATGGATATCTTATTTCAAACGTCTATGGACAGAACAATCAGATGATGAGGAAATAAACATATCATTAATTGACGAAAATATAGATCCAATTTCTTTCCAAGAATAATAACTGTCTTCAATCATTGTAAAAACAAAAACAAACTCCTGGCATTGAAATAATTAATAATGATCTAATAAAATATGGCTCTAGGCAACTAAAACAACGTGTCTTAGATTTATTGAATATATGCTGGAAGACTGGTTGTAACATAAAAGTATATTTAATGGGTGTATGCAGAGATAAAATAATGTATTAGTTATTAAATAAAATAAGTGACGTCACATAAATAATAAGAACAATATGAGTAAGGCCGCATATGCTAATTGTAACCCGCTCCCTATCCTTTTTATTTAAACGTAACAAATTGAAATAATTTTATGTAAAAATAATGTATAATACAAAAACTTTATATTAATGAGTGTTGAAATAACATATGTACTCTTAGCCAACGTTAAGCTATATCAATGTATACAGACTTATTAGTCATAAGAGGTAAAGTAAAGTAGATGACTGTGAAAAAGTAAATAGTATAAGTAAAGTTTCAAATGTTGCATGACTTGGGCTTTAAACTGTTCTGAGTGATATCTATGTTACGTATGTTCTGGAATATTCTATGATTCAAAATGAATGATGTAATTTTATGTATAAATAAGGGGTAGTCTTCTAACCACATTAGACAGGCCTAAACATCTTCAACGACCCCCGTATCTGTATCATTAGAGTTTTCTTTAAAATAGATCAGTCATCGAGTACGTTATTTAGTTAGCTGTTTCCTGAGTTTATACTTAGATTTGAACCCCGAAATCCAGTAAATCAGTCCTTTGAATATTTTCATAAAACCTAACATCAAGATACAATTCCTAAACCTTAGACTTTTTCCAATACTTTGAAAAATTCCTACCTAATCACTTTTCAGAAATTACTCCCTTCACGTCTACCCAGATAACCCTCTCATTACATGATCATATCCCAGAAGAATGGAAAACGGCCAAAATATGTCCTATTTATAAAAAAGGAGGTCGTCATGATTGTGAAAATTACAGAGGCATTAATCTTGGTTACCAGTTATAAAATGTATGCAACTATATTGAAAAATCGTTTAAATGTAATTATGGAACGTATTATTCTAGAAGCCCAGAATGGATTCATGAAAGGCAGATCTTGTTCAGATTGCATTTTCACTATCAATCAAATAATTGAGAAACATAGAGAATATATTCTACCAACTTTTATGGCATTTATAGATCTTGAAAATACATTTAACAAAGTTAACAGAAATAAATTGTGGAATATAATGGAAGAGAAAGGAATACATCACCACCTAATAACTGCAATAAAACATATCTATGTAGAAAATAAAATAACAATAGAAACTGGAGGCAAAAATAAACACAATATAACAGCAACAATAAATAGAGGTGTAAGACAGGGATGTCCACTTTCATCCTCCCTTTTAATATTTATATTGACGATATCATATATAATTGGCAGATAAATTTTGACTCACATTTGAAAATAAGAAATAAGATGTCAGATACCTTACTTTTTGCAGACGACCAAATTCTAATATCTAGTTCAATAGATGGTCTACAGAAATCGCTCTTTTAGTTAAATAACATTATACAGAAATATAATTTCAAAATATCAATAAGTAAAACGAAAATCCTAGCTTTTAAGGGATCAGTAACCGTAAGAGCTAAAATAATTATGGAGGGGAAACCCATTGAACAAGTGAACCATTTTAAATACCTGGGTTATGAAATCTCCTATTTTAAAAATGAAGATTTGTTTAACAAACTTAATACATTTAATTATATATGTGCAACAATCAAAATGATATTTAAAAGCACAAGAAAATAAACAAAACTAAAATTTTATAAAGTAGTGTATGGTAGTGAATTTTGGGTTTTAACTAAAAGAGAAGAGAAGACCATAGATGCAGCTGAAATGAGATTTCTGAGAAGTGTGTCTGGTTGCAAACTTCTAGATAAGAGTAGAAGTGAAGATATTAGAAATGAGCTAAATATCTTTAAACTCTTAGATAGAATAAAATAATCTAGAAAAAATGGAAAGAATGTGTTCAAAGAATGGAAGATGATCGCATTTCCAAAATTATACTTAAATACAAATCAAAAGTACGCAGGAATGTTCGTAGACCGAAGAACACATGGATCCAACTTTTGAATGAGAATCTATGAGACCGGAACAAGCCACATGGGCTTAATCAATAATTGTTGATGATGATGATGATGATGATGACAATAATTTCTCGTAGTTGCTATTACATCCACTTTCTCATGAAGATCGTGTAGCCCACTTATACGTTTTCTCCATTCACGACAAATTACGTTTGTTATTTTTTTGAGCCTGTTCTATATTTGTAAATGTTAATATGTGATCTTTTCACCTTAAGGAACGATTACTAGTGTTACCTTTGCATATGTTACGGGATACTGATAAGCGATACGTCCCACATACCGCACTTCCGATCAGTCGTATTTTAAATGTCTTAGTTTCTTAATGATAACCATGATAATCAGACCTACGATCACGTGTAATATTGAAAGAATCGTTTGGGTGATCATATATTTAAGTATAGTTGTTTTATGTTTATTTCATTTATGTTGTTTCTATATTACTTCGTTAGTAAGAACACAGGATTGTTGTTCAGTAATTAAATTTGAAAACAATTATTTTTATATCTACGAATTCTTTAATCAATAAAAACAACATACATAAATAATAACATAACTAATAACAGATTATGAGTACAGATGGTGAATCTCGTTATAGATTAAAGTGAATAGATTGTGTATGAAGTGAATCATGTAGTGTAATTTGTTATTTTTATCGTGAAAGTATTTGGACAAGAAGTTACACAAAATGGTCGATCTGGAGAACAATAATGATAACGACAACGATTTCAATCCGATCTTCAACAAGGAGAATTATACGTAGTATAAAACTATATTCGAAGCTTCCATAGTCTATTAAAATTGCTGGCAGGCAATTACTCCGGTTTTGCCCAGGAATTGGATACAGATCAGACCAAGACTAACAAGAAGGGTCTTGCGAATATTTTCAGACACATGCGACTGGAATATTTAGCCATTTCCACAATGCCAAAAGCTATTGCCAAGCGCTGGTTCAAATAAATGGCGGAAAAACTGACATGACGTAGCAACATTCAGAAGACCGAGAGCATGGACATATAGGTACACACGGAATAAAACATAAAATATGGATTAGTCATTCAGTTGGAGAATGAGAAAATCAAGTTTAGTGATCACATTGTAGCCTCATTCATAATGCTGGAATGACGACCGATTCAAAGTATTCTCCCTATCCAAGAATCACCAAGATTTATTCTTATCTTACCTCGAGGCAACTGAAGATGGATTTCCTACTTTAATAGAGAACAATCGGAGAGACTGAATATGTCGATTATGACACAGCTTGCAGCAAGCAAATCGAAGGGAAACGTCACCAACAAAAAGAGTAGCTTCAATAATTAAAAGAAAGGTATCATAAGTGCTACAAATACGGTAAATGAGGACATATATCTTACCAATATCGTAGGCCAAATGGAGATAAAAAATGTAATGAGAAATAAACATGATGAAGGATTTAAGGCCAGAGGACTAAAGAGAAGAAGAAAAAAGAATAGTCAAAAGTGAAAACTCTGTCTGCAGTGGCTATAACCTACGTTCGAAGGCAGGATAATTGTTATTTGGACTCGTGTACCTCACATCACCTGACATCAGACCGTATTCGCTTTGTGGATATTAAACCATTGGAAAGTGGCCTCTAGAAGTGAAGGTTAAAGGTACCAAGAGTACAAAGTTTAATGATCGTTGTGAACTTTGGACTCTGTTCCTGTAAAATATTTTGTGGGTGCCAGATCTCGACATGGATCTGATATTAGTTTATCAACATGCAGAGGAGGTTATGAAAACTAATTTTATAGTGATGAGACTACCATTATTCATGAAGATAGTGATGTAATTTTCAGGGAATTTATGGAAAGCGACTTTATTATTTGGACACTGAACTACAATATGGATTTTCTGCTCATGCTGCTGTAAATAGACTGACTATGATGATACATTTATAGTGGTCGAGGCTAAAGCACTGAAATATGTCATGCGGGATGAAAGACTCGGTAATATTCTTGACATAGCCATCAAGAAAATTCTAGGACTGTACCTCAAGAAGGAAGATTTTAAGAATAAAAATTAATTATGTTATGTATATGTGTATGTAAGCCCGATTTCCAAATATTTCTCATCACATTTGCAAACGCCCATGATAAATTATCCACACTGGTGATAGGTGCAAGGTCTGTAATTGGATCCCAACACTTTGTGGCTTTCATTGATGATTAATGTCTTTACATTACTGTGAGGACAATTCAGAGAAAATATTTTAGAGAATAACTGAGGGAAGATGAAACTCTATATAAAATGAAAATAAGTGTTTTTAAATTGATAATGAAGGAGAATACAATCATAACGAGTTTCAAAATTATATGTAATCTGAAAATATTTTGAATAGGAAAACTGTTCCGAAGAATCCTGAGCAAAGTAGGCTATCAAAGCAGCTCAATAGACCACTAATTGGAATTGCGAGATATTTGATAAATCAATCTAGGCTTCCTCGTTTTATGTGGATTGAAGTTACCACTATAGAATACCATGTTAGAGATCGATGTCCCTCAGCTCCAATTGAGCAAAGGATTCAACTGTAGTTGTGGAAAATGAGAGATGCGACATTCAAAGGAGGTTAAGAGTGTTTGAATGTAAATTATGGTACCTTATCAGTCCTTCCGTTGGAATGCTTCACATTAGAATTAAATACGGTATGTTTGTTGGTTATAAGAGGCAAGTAAAAAGATATAAAATTTATTTTCCGAAGAGTGGAAAAATAATGATTTTTTGTGATGTTCGTTCAGAAGAAAACATATTTCTAAACAAAAAGACAAGTGAAATTATTAGTAAAGAAAAGAAGAGATTAATTGATCGGATGTGGGATCTTGAAGAAAAAAAATTAGAAAAATTTTAACTTTTCAGATGCTGCGGACCAAAGTGGTGAAAATGATGAAGGAGAGGAAGATTTTCTGAAACAATTTAAAAGGTGAACATGAGAGAGGATGAGAGCATAGAAATATTGGAGCACATTTTGTTCCTAGGAGATAAGCAGGGTTGCAAAAAGCAATCAGTGTGTTGCTGTGAAAATACCACTTCGGTTTTAGTAATTAAAAATATATATGAACAAATATCAGTACACGGAGCTCTTAATGGAAAGGATTCTGAGCATTGCAGGCAGCAATGGAAGAAGACCTAGAAAACCTTATAAACCGGAAGTACGACACACTGAAGAGAGACCTTTAGGTACAATTGTTATTTACAGTATGTAGGCATTTTGTATAGAAATAGATTCAAATAGGCATAAAACAGACTTATTGCTAAAGGTTTCAGAGAGAGACCAGGAATGTATTATTCACAAACTTTTAGCACTATTGTTAAACGCAGAATCTTAAGAATCGTACTTGCTCTGAGTGCTGTAAATGAGTGAATTCATGAACCTGTTGATGTAGGATGTTCTTACCTCAACAGTATTTTAGTGAATTGAAGCGGGATTATAGTCGGGGGATAGGGTTTTGATTATATCTAAGGATAGGGTTCATGGACAATTGTTGCTCCGGACTAGTGTGGTTCAGGTTTTGGTAGAACAATGGACTTATATCTCGGGAATCCGTCAGAAAGGATCTTCACTGGGGATATATATATATATATAAGTGCGCTGTGCCGTCTCTACTGGCACACGCGTTAGTAACTTAATTTATTTCGCTTATGCAAAGCGATGTGCCCTGTACTGGTACACTCGCTACTCGCTCCTCCCGCTACTGGACTCTGAACTAACTTAATTTTTGCTAAGTAAAAATATTTATTATTTCTAAGTGGGCCGGCATATCTCCCTTCCACCAAAAGTCTTAGCGTTTCACAAACAGTCTATCTGTTACAACACTTCTGATTTGTACTTTATATATATTGAGGGCGTTGTCGGGGGTTTTAAACTTAAGCATTTACGGTCTTGTCCCCTCCCTTTAAATTAGTTGCATCCTAATATCAAATTTCCAGGGTTGACCATATCATAGTAATATTCACTAAGGCGGTTTTCGTTTGTAGGCATCTACCTTATGCCGCCAGAGGAGGCACCTGCTGTTAGCGACATGTCCTAGTTAAAATTTGCTTGGAACAACTCTTCCCATGGCTTACGCTAGGAAAACCCGGTTGCTTGTTTGCAACTACCCAGTCTTTTTTGCGAAGTTTATGGATTTAGCTATTGTTATAACAATTTTATAATAACACAGTCTTGTAAGTCCTTTTTACAAAGGAAACTGCACACTTTTTCCCCATTGTATAAGGGCTTACGTTTCCATTCTACGATGTTTCCCAGCGTCGTTCACCACAATAGCGAAGGTTAAGGTCTATGACCGGGCGCTAATCGCTTGGTACTAGTGTTGTATTTATTGCATATGGAATTGTTTAATGGTACGTTATATCATTTTTATTTTGTCACCAATGAATTCCTATTTTAATTCCATTTCATTTGAATATAAATATGCACTACATCTGATAATAATTACATGTTAATAAATTATTCACCCTTAATGAAATATTTATTTATCTGAAATAAGAGGCTGAGTGAATGACTTGCTACAATATATATATTTATATATACACCAGCCTGACTATTTTGAAGTTGAAGAAAAGTATAGTAAGCAATATATTAAACTCAACATAGGTATTTGTGGGTTACAGCAAGCTGTGAGAGTATGACATAGATGTATGACAGAGTATGTTTTTACTAAATTGCATATTACTTCTACTACTACTACTACTACTACCACCACTACTACTGCTACTACTACTACTACTACTACTACTAATAGTAATAATAATAATTACTGTATTATTATTATTATTATTATTATTATTATTATTATATAGTAACCGCCAAAACATGTATATTATAGATAATCGTCAAAATAATATACAAACAAAGTTGAAACTAATAGAAATTAAGATTTGTTTTAAACAAAGTATCATCATCTGACAATCCTTGATTTAATGCGGTTTGATATTCCAATTGCGGAAAGTGGCGAGAGTAAATGATTAGGAGTGAATATATTCGTATATTGAGATGATAAACAAGACGTGACCAGGAAAATAAGGGTCTCTAGCATTCCATCTAATAATCTGATTTCGATTTCTAGCAGGATAAGAGATTGCAAATCTCCAAGTTGGTTAGGATATATGTCTAGTTTCATCGTCCGTTGTCGTTCGAAAGTAGCGTGTGCTTCAACGGGCCTGTTCCCTGCTTAGGCGACCAACAAAGAAAATTGGTTTTCAACTACCATGATCGAGCGTTGATCTTATATAAGATAACTTCGGCCTAAATGTCTTTGTATTCTTATTGCATTTACAAGAAAAATAAATTCAAAATTCGTGCCATCAATAAAAAAGGCTCCAGTTAACTATGTACTCAATGAAACTTTCGAACCGTAGCTTCATGGCCGCGCGGACGTACGCTCTCCATGTATGTACACTGAAATAAAATTTTGAATCATATAATCTACTCATACAAATTATGGTTTATATTACTCTCCCAACTCGTCCTTGGCCTATCTACTGAAGGCTATCCCTCTGGTTTTCTAATGAGGAGTTTCTATGTCATCTTTGTTTCCCTATTCGTGCCAGATACTTCTACGCATCGCAGTTTATGATATGTAACTATTCTTATTACATCCGGTTTCCTATAAAGATCATGTAACTCATAGGTATGTAGTTTTTTTTTTCAATTCGGTGACTGTTCAGCACTCTTTGGGTCAGAAATGTTCCTAAGAAATATATTTTCAAACACTCGTAATATGTTATCTTCCCTTCAAGTAAGAATCAATGTTTCGCATCTAAATAATGTAACTGGGAGAATAACAGTTTTACACGTTATCATTGTAACGTTCTTTGGGGAATATGGGTTGGAACGAATACTTGTAATGGTTAATAGAATTAATTTCTACAATTCAGCCTATTCTTCATTTCTTTGTCGACCTCATATTTGTTTGTAATAATTATTTTTCCTAGGTATTTGAATGCAGTAACTTCTTTAAAATTGCTCTTATCTGTCTTTAACTATCAATTTCCATTACATAATGTACTTCTATATTGTGACCATATAGTTAGTTTTACTGACGTTTACTTCAAACTCAAAATCATAGTATTACTCGGTAGAGCGTACGTGTTTGCCCTTAGTATATCCTTGCTATCGCAAAAATAAAATAAAAATGTGATATCGCCGGGGCCGACTTACCGATTGTTGAGATATGAGATTCATATCTGCAGGGTATTTTAGGGGTTGGAATTTATTAAGAATTATGCTAATTTATATTTAATCATATTACTATTTAATACTATCATCATCATCATCATCATCATCCAGGGATTAAGCCTGTTAGCTCGTTCCGGTTTCATTAAAGCTAGATTTCTTAATATTGTTCAGACCATCTGCTGTGTAGGTGTCCAACAATTCTCCTCCCGTGTGGTTAATAATTTAGCAATAATTTTGGAAATCTTTCTTCTGACATTCTATCAATATGTTCTTTCCAGGCGTTCCTATATTTAATTATTCGGTCTGCAAATTTGAAAATAATTAGTTTCCTTCTTATATCTTCATTACTTTCTTATCCATCAGATTATATCCTGCTATATTTCTTAAAAATCTCATCTCAGCTACTTCCAATCTTTGTCCTTGTATTTTAGTGATCGTCCAACATTCTGATCCATACATCAATACAGGATGGTGCGGCTCTCAGCAGTAAGCAAAAGATCTCAGGGTTATGAACTTTTTATAAGCAAAAGAAACAACGTTCAATTTTATACTCAAAATCTTTTTACGAATCCAAAACAATTTGTTTATTCACTAAAGTATACAGTTTTGTTGCTACATTTATCAAGTTTTAATAATGAGTGGATTAGATGAAGTGATTAAGGGTCCACGTGCTTGAATCAAATATTTTCCAAGTTCAATGTTTAACGGACTATAACTTTAAATTTAACTATTTCTCGGACGAATCTAGTATTTAAACTGAATCTGAGATCGCGGTCTATAGATCTCCGATGTTTTAACAGTGATCACAGAGTCACTCAAAGCGAGCTTTAACTGAATCGGAGATCACGGTCTGCAGGTCCACGATGTCCTGACACTGATCACAGAGTCACTGAGAGTGATAGTCTAACTGAATCGGAGATCGCGGTCTGCAGGTCCACGATGTCCCGACACTGATCACAGAGTCACTGAGAGTGCCTATTTTGATATATGTTCTCGCTTATAAAAACGTTAGCTCCTCTTACTTCTCTCGATTCCACTGGATACAATTGAATAAATAAATATGTATATATATGTTACAATAATCGTATTTGCTAGTATGTATAACGTTTCTAAGAACTGGGTTAATTGGTTCTTTGATATTTAATAGATACATGTTTTGTTCAGTTTCTTTGTAAACTGTCAATATTAAGAGAGATTGTTATCTTTTCTAAAGGTGGATGAATGTCTTATGTTGTCTGTAGTAGCCAGATAGTAACTTTTTATATCCTTATTTCTTGGAATTGCTTAGTAGCGTTAATTGGTCAATACATTTTTGATATTTTTAATAGATAACTAATGTCATCTTTTCTTAAAGAATGAATATTTCTTATTTATATAGACTGCTCATTGGAATTAGTTTATATTCTTTTGACAATACACTTTTTGTGTTCCTATATTATTTGTAACTTGTGTAATCAGGTAGAGTTCTGACAATACCTCTTTATTCTATTATTTGTTATTTGTACAGGCAGGTAGCGTTTTACAGAATTTTATTCTAGACAAATGTAGGTGGAATTTTTACCTGGATATATTTCTACTTTTCCACATACGTCTGTTATAGCGACATTAGTAATATATTATATTTTCACTATTTATTGATTAATTTAATTTTAATTACAATTTTGATATGACTTTCATAATCTTTGTAATTTTCTGATTTTTACGATCTATTATAAGATATGTTTACCTTATGGTATACTTTTATATTTCGGAACATTTTTGTTTCAGATCCATGCATATTAGGATTGTATCTTAGTTTATATGTCTCCTATTATATTAATTGCTACAAGGAACAGCCATTACTTTATAAAATTTCATTTTTGGTTATTTTATTCTGTTATAAGGGTTATTTTAGTAGTGCCACATATTAGATTAAATTTATTTATTTTGTCATTAATATATTCAATTTTAACATACGATAAATTGAAACCTAGATATTTAAAACTATTCACATGCTCTAAAATGTTTTCATCAATTACTACTTTTATTGCTCGTAAGGTATCATGTCCTTAAAAGCTAAAATTTTAGTTTTATTCTTTCAATTGTTTAAATTGTAACTGGCACTTATTTTTTCCAAATTACAAATAGCTCATTTTGTAGATCATCTTCTGAACTAGAAATCACTAATTGATCATCAGTAAATAATATTGTATCAAACAATTTATTATTTATTTTAAAATGTTTATTTAAATTAATCTGCCGCTTTAACATAACTTCGTCTATAGATGAATTAAAAAGAGAAGGTAACAAAGGACACCATTTTCTGACACCACGATTTATTATTATATATATATATACTTACTTACTCACTGGCACTATCGAACCCGTAGGTTCATGGCCGCGCGGACATAAGCTCTCCATACATCCCTATCCTGAGCTAATGCTTTCCAATCATTCCCTGTATAATCTACTTCCCTCAAATCATAGTTAATGTTATTCTCCCACCTCATTCTTGGTCTACCAACTGGGCGTTTTCCCTCTGGCTTTCCTACAAGAAGCTTCCATGCAAGTCTTTCATTCCCCATACGTGCAACATGTCCTGCCCATCGCAGTCTACGAGACTTAACTGTTCTTATTATATCTGGCTTCCTATAAAGACCATGTAGTTCATTGTTATGTAGTCTTCTCCATTCACCTGTCTGTTCATCTCTCTTTGGTCCAAAAATTTTCCTAAGTACTTTATTCTCAAATACTTGTAATCTCCTTTCCTCCCTTAAAGTAAGAGTCCATGTTTCGCACCCATATAATATAACTGGTAGAATAATAGTTTTATATATTTTCAGTTTAACGTTTTTTGAAAGGAGTTGGGACATCAAGAGTCTCTGCAATGCATAATAGCATGCATTTCCAGAATTGAGCCTATGTTTAATTTCTTTGTGCATCTCATTCCTATTTGTGATTATTGTTCCTAGGTATTTGAATTCAGCCACTTCCTCAAAATTTCCCTCATTTGTCATTAGCTGTCCATTTCCATTATATAATGTATTTCTACGTGTGACCATATATTTAGTTTTATTGATATTTACTTCCAGTCCTAATTTCTTTAGTGTTACTCAATAGTGTGTGCGTGTTGTCCTTTAGTATCTCCTCGCTATCGGCCAATAATACTACATCATCAGCATAAACTAACAGCTTATTAATACCATTGAGTTGTAAGCCTTCCTCATTCTCTAAAGATTTAATGGCATGCTCTAGTACAAAATTAAATAGTAGAGGAGATAGTGCATCTCCTTGCTTCAACCCATTCTGGATTTCAAAAGTGTCCGAAAACTGTTTGCCTACACGCACCCTACTCTTTGTGCCATTTAGACACATTCGTATAAGTCTAACTAACTTTTTAGGAATTCCGAACTCCAGCAGGATACTATATAACTTCTCCCTCTTAATTGAATCATATGCTTTTTTGAAGTCTACATATAGTTGATGTACAGTACCATTATATTCCCATTTCTTTTCTAAAATCTGTCTTATACTAAAAATCTGATCTGTTGTAGACCTGTTTCTTCTAAATGCACATTGATGATCTCCTAGAATGTCATCAATATAGGGAGTAAGTCTGCTTACTAATATATTTGTAAGAATTTTGTACGAAGTTGAAAGTAATGAGATGCCCCTGTAGTTGTTGCAATCAGTTTTATCTCCTTTCTTATAAATTGGTACGATAATTGATTCCTTCCATTCATCTGGAAGAGCTTCTTTTTCCCAAATCATACTAAGCAACCAGCGTATCTTGTCCATCAATTTTTCTCCCCCTGATTTTATCAGTTCTGCTGGGATCTCATCTGAACCTGATGCTTTATACATCTTCAATTTTTCAATCGCCATTTCAACCTCTAATGCACTTGGTTCTGCGACTAGCATTTCTGCTGTCTGTAAATTATCCTCCTCAATGTCCTGTTCTGTATGTACATTTAATAGCTGATTAAAGTAACTTTTCCATCTATTTAATATACTCCTGGAATCTGCAATCATATCCCCATTTTCATTCCGAATTATGTTTGTTCTAGCCTGAAACCCTTTCTTCTCTATACTAATTCCCTGATATAATTCTCTAATGTTCCTATTTTTTGCATTCATTTCAAGATCATTAATCTTCTCTCTCAAATATTCCCTCTTTTTACTCTTTAGTAACTTGGTGGTTTCCCGTCTAATACTACCCAATTGCTCTAAATTTACCTCATTTGGCTCGTGTAACCATTTCATTTTTGCTAGCTTTCTTTTCTTTACAATGTCGGCACATTCCTCATCAAACCATTTCTTGTTTTGCCTCTTTTTTAAACAACCAATGCTTTCTGATGCTGACAATTTAATAGTATCTCTTATAGCCTCCCATTCTTTATTTATATCAGTTTCTTCTTCGTTTGCCACATTGTCATCTGAAGATTCCAGTACTTCAAATCTATTAGCAATTTTGATTTGGTATTCTTGCCGCATTTCATCATTTTTCAAGTTTTTTAATTCAAATTTTACAGAATCATCTTTAGCGTTTGTTCCTCTCATAAGCGATAGCCGTTGTCTGATTTTCACTCTGACCAGATGATGATCCGAATTGCAGTCTGTCCCTCTAACTGATCTAACATCGATGATGCTACTGTGCCAGCGTTTATCCACTAATACATGATCTATCTGGTTCCGAGTTTCTCCATCTGGGGACGTCCAGGTGTATTTATGAATATCCTTATGCTGAAATGTTGTGCTCTTAACAATGAGATTCTTTGATGTGGCAAATGTGACTAATCTAACCCCGTTGTCGTTACTATCTTCATGAAGACTGAATTTGCCTATTGTTGGTTTGAATATATCTTCCCGCCCCACTTTTGCATTAAAATCTCCTAAGACAATTTTCATATGATATCGTGAAAGGCTATCAAATAAGCATTCTAATTCTTCATAGAACTCATCCTTGATCTTGTCATCTTTATCTTCTGTGGGGGCATGTACATTTACAATTATAAAATCATGTCGTTTACCCTTTAGAATTATGTATGATATCCTATCACTAACAAACTTAATATCTCGGATAGCGGATAGGATCCTCCTTCTGACTAAAAAACCCGTTCCAAATGCAGGTCTTTCTGCACCCCCATAGTATAATGCAAAGCTTCCTGATTCCTGACTACCTTCTCCTGGCCACCTAACTTCCTGTAAAGCGACTATATCCAAGGGCGATTTATCTAATTCCCGCGTTAATATCTCTAGTGCCCCGCTATTGTATAAAGTCCTAACATTCCATGTTCCTAGGAACATGTCCCTGTGTTTGAGCCTTTGGCATGGGTTCCCTGAAGTAGTCCCCGCCCGGAGAACCGAATGGGGGACTATTTGACCTCCGGAAAATTTTACCCCAGTTGAACCCATGTCCGCATTTCTTGACGGTTGTATTTTTACGGTGAAAGATCGTCACTCTTTCGACCAAGGTACTTTTTTCGTCTGGCTTATCACCTTCGACCAGTCCGGCATGGGTAACCCTATCGGCAGCAATGCTACCGCCGGCATAGCTCTCAGGATCATTTAAGCATGCAAGCCACTCCACCACGACAAGGTAAATATACCATGGAGGGATTCATATATATATAGTATATATTAGTCACTTTTTTCATTATTTAAATGTTTTATAATTTTGTATGCCATTTTTACCGTGCACATCGTGTTAGATATCACTTATATATTTATCCCACATAGTTATTTTAGTGTTTTTAACTTCTCTATGAACCATTGCACTTTTTCTTTTGTATTCAATTAATGATTCATTTGTTTTCCAATTAAGATAATTTAGATACGCTGTTTTGTTTTCATTTATTAAATGTTCTAAGTCGTCATTCCAATTTATTTTATTACCGGTATATGATTACTTTTATTTCCTAAATATTCTTTTGCAACTTGAGTTATTATTCTTTTAATCTCATCCAATTCTTCATTTATATCTCTACTTATAGGATTTTCTGTAATATACTGGTCTAATCTCTTTTGATATAGTTATTTTGTGGATTCTTGTCGTAATAGTGAACTTTAAATTTGTCATTATTCTCCATCTTAATATAGTTTAATTTCTTCCATCGGGTTGCAATAGATATTTTACAATATTAATGAGAATGAATTTCCGATATTTTATGAGGTGTACAGTGTAATCTATGTATATGACGATTGATCCACGTTTGTCCCTTGCGGGTCGTAGGTGCTTCCAAAGTGGGATGTTTTTTAACCAGTCTTATGTAGTCTTGTTTAGTGACCCTTATTTGCGTACATATATCAGCGACGGTCATGTGGTCATTACATTGCTTGTAGGATTATCTAGTAACAAACTACGACACTGCTTGATTGATGAAGGTCGGGTAAGTTTTTCTCAGAGGTACTATTATTTAGATTTGAGTTTCTTTTACGAGACTGAAAATCTTCAGACTCGGGACTCGTAAGATAAAGTTCCTCCTGGAGGACTATTTCCTCGAATTTTTCAAGTAATACATTGACCCCGGCCGTGTATGCACTCGCGATCGTCTAGACTAGAGGGAAGGAACATAACTACTAGACGACCGCGGCCTACTATGTCTAGGATAATAAGGCGTAATTTTGTTGTCTTCGCTATTTTAATTATTACGCTAATATAAGTATTTACAGTTGGAGAACTTCTAAGTCTCTTTAATAACTTATCAGTTTCAGTTTAATTTTCTATTTTTAGAAATCATTTATTGGAGTCAGGATAATTTAGAAATCCATGTGGGCTCCTTGTTATGCGTAGACTTAACGATTAATTTAGGACGACAATTGCCAATGTTTAAAAATAATGTTCGAATGATTATTTTCATGCGTGTGTATTCAAAGTAATATAGATCTCCTTAAAAAAACACAATTTTAAAGTACATATTTATCATTGACCGTTTATTTTATAAAACAATTGTCTATGATTGGTATGTTAGAAAAAATCTGAGAACTACGCTTTTTTTTCCAACATTTTCTCGAAGCATTTCTTGACGGGACATTTTTCTGAGAAGTTGCAATCCGTTTGAAGTTCCACATTAGCGACAACAGTCTAACGTGGTTGGAAAATCCTTCGTCGCTAAAAAATATTATATAATCTTTTATATTTCATTACATGCTGGTAAGAATAAAATGCAATCTGGAAATTTCCATCTTTTTTAAATCCAGTCTGGGTTTTCCCGGATACCTCATACTGAAGTTATGTAAGTCCAATTCCTGCATATTTTCCAATGACCTATCAATTTCTTACGCTCGAAGAAACTCTATAATTGCTATCTTTCATCTAAAATTCTTATATATAGGTAATAATATCCAGTAATAATATCTTGTATAATTTATATTTAATAAACAAAAGCTGATATGCCATTTTTTCACACTTTCCTTAATTTGATTCTATTCGTGACCAAAGACGACTAACCAATCGGAATTCGTTCTCGATGTACTTTCGAAACTTATTTACTTCTAAATCAATTTCTCTGGCTATTGAACTCATGTCCCAAATGGGAGTCAATGACCAATCACATTTCAATGAATTCTGTTTAACAAGCAATCACAGTCGTGTTTCATCCGATATTCATCAATTGAGTTTATCATATTAAAGAAAGCTCTTCCTTTTTTAATATTCTGAAGTGGTCATAGCAATATTTTGCAGTGACCGACTCTCTAAGAAATAGGTTGAATATAGCAATTTATATATTAAGATGTAAGAATCATGGAATGCATGTAGCTCCCAGATTGTATAGCCTATATAGTTAATGAATGAAACCCGATAACGCTTGCAAGATATAACAGAAAAAATGTAGCAATTGATTAAACCACAATAAAAATAAACCACTGTTTAACTTTCCTAAACGTATTACTTATTTACGTTTCAGAAAAATGTAATTGACTTATTTACAACATACGTCATCAGAAATAAATTAATAACCTATAATGTTGGTTATAAACAGTTTGAGGTGTTTCCTTTTTACCTCCACTAGGGTGCATTCTTACAATATTGCGATCCTTTGGCAATAAATAATATGATCTGGTTGCAGTGATGAACAAATGAAACATAATAATCGTTTCTCATTTGTTTTCAAACATCGCCTTTTACATCAAATGTATAAATATTTTGAAATATTTAAATAATGATTTGTGAGTAAGCAGCTTAATTTTATTCGTTAAATAGTCCTAACAAGTGCCACTCTTAATTTCCAAATTCTCTACACAAATTGGAAATCACTCGTTGCATTACTTATGATAAATTAATTCCTCGCAGGAAATTAGTCGGAACGGGACATGTCCTGCCTCAAGAGCAATAGTACGGTATTATGTTTAAAGTTATTTTTACCAATATCCATCCATAGTAATTCTGCCCGAAGGCAGGTACTTCACTGCAATCATAGCATTGTCATGCTATGCTTGCAGCTTTACTAGGGAATTGTGTAGGTGTGGTAGCTTCCCGTTGCTTTCCACACCGGTGAAGGATGATGATGATAATGATAAGGATGATGGCCATATGATTTCGGGAACCTTTTGGGCCTTAAAGTTTTCCTGACATTTGTCTTACAGGTGAGGAAAAGCCCCGATAAAAACCTCACCCAGAAAAACTGCCACGACCGGGGATTGAACCCGGGCCCGCTGCGTGATAAGGCAGCACGCTACCTCGAGACCACAGCGGTGGAATTTACCAATATATCTGTACTTAATATTTTTGCAATACTTAAGTGGCTATATATTTGTGTTAGTCGTTAATAGTCGATAATGTGTTACTCTTTCAATACACTAGTTTGACGTTACAGTGGAGGAAATTGGTATAAAGGCACTTGTTACAAGTGTGAACACAAGTTTATTTACTCTTTCTTTGGCATTTTTCTATCGTAACTTAGGAAGTGATTGAGTATAAAAACACACACAAATAATGTCAAAATTAATTATTTATTTTCGTCCAAAAATTTACATGAAAACTGAAACCACTCTCACATATAGGTGGAAATTAGTATAAAGGCACTTTGTGTTTTTCACAGATTAAACCAAAAAGACTGACTACAAAGTTTACAACAAAGTTCTAAAATTTAGTAGAACCTCCATTGTGGTTAATTACTTGGAAGATTCTCTTCGGCATTGACTTCATGAGGGTATTTATTCTTCCACTGTGATTGAAGCCCTCTCTTACCGAATAGCATCTTTCAGCTCAGTCACTGTCCCAAACTGAAGTCCATTGCGATACACACGCCTTGCCAAGATCCCCCATAAGTTCTCAATCGGGTTTAAATCAGGACTAGCTGGCCACGTCAAAAGAGGTATTTCCTTCTTCCTGAACCACTCCTTTGATTTGGCAGACACGTGAATGGAAGCATTATCTTGCTGAAAAATTATATCTTCACCAAATTCCTCATACATTCGTATCAATTCGGACCCTGAAGCTCCTCAGTGTAGGACAGAGAATTCACCTTGGTGCGTATCCATGCCAGTTTTGATCTTCCATTAAAGCAGAATGCTGCCCAAATCATAACGCCTCAACCACCGAAGTTTCTACTCATTCTAACTTGCTCTTCAGTACGGAATTCGTGCCAGTAATACTGAAAGCCATCAGGCCGGTCCAGATTAAACTTCTTCTTGTCACTGAATATTACGTTATTCCATTCTGAGACCCAGGACATGTGTTCTTCAGCAAAAGTTATTCTAGCTTTCTTATGTGCATTGTTCAGAGGTAGTTTAATAAGACTTTTTTTTTATTTTACGTTCTTCTCTACTGGCAAAATTTGTCCTCCTCCTCTGGCTGTTAATTACAACTTCAAATCAGCCTGGATTTGAGAAGAAAACATACTCTTACCTTTTGCTTTACGTAAAATGAGACATTTAGTGCGCCCACATAATTTTCTTGTCCGTCCATTCTTCCCGTTTTTTCTATATTCTGAACCCAGTTTGACAAAATTATCAATGACACATCTTGAACGTTCCAATTTCGTAGGTATTTGTCGATTGGAAAGGCCCATCTCCTTGAAGGCACTAACTCTTGATTTATCTTCATTTGATATAGGCTTTCCACGCGGCATTGTACATACTACCGACTTGCAACTGATGAACGATGCTCACAGACACGTCTTCTCCATATAACTGCAGTGTTTTGTTTACATTTATGTCTGTGTAAGAGCCAGACGTTGACCTGCCTTTATACCGATTTCCACCCCTAGGACAGCGTTTTCTTAGTTTTTACGTAATATTTACGTATATAATAAATACAAAATATGGAGACCTGTATGAATTTATATCCTAGATAATTATATGTAATCTATGACAACACATACGGTATTTGCATAAATATTTCAGGTTGTTTTACAACTAAAAGTTAGTGCCTTTATACCAATTTCCTCCACTGTACTAATATAATATGCAAACAAAAAAAGTTTCTATGTTAGGAGGAAATGAAAGTAGCGAGCCCATATCGTTTCTTCTCCTTCTTCAACTTAGTGCAGTCAGTCAATTTTTTTTTGTCTCTTCTCTGCTTCTTCTTCGTGTACCGATTCGAAGAACGTATTTTTATTTGCATATTTTTTTAATTTTTCTCAACTCCAAGCGCGACAGGCATAGAACGCCCTTGGCCTACCAGCCGGTTGCTGGTCTCACATCCACATGTGTTAGCCACAGAGGTATAAGATCATCTAGTCAGAGTGTCGGGTCCCCCAGCCGTTAAAACTTATATTCTCAACCTGGAGCCGCTACTTATTGTAGTTACCCAAATGCCTCATGGTGCTGGGTGGTCAACGGTCCCATACTGGCGGAAATTCCATGAGAGAATTTCATCCCCATGGCAACTGGAACCAGCGCAAGTCCCGTAGCTCTGCGCCAAGTCTTTTTGCCTTAACCACCCGACTCTGGCGCGGGACTCTAATTTTTTATTGGTGCAGTTAATTTAAATTAGTTTCTTTTTACTTTTATCTTCTTCTCCTGCTTCTTTGTGTAGTGATCTATTTATGTTTGTTTCTCCTTCTCTTTATAGGGAGCCTATTTATATTCCTTCATTCTCCTTCTGCTTCGTATAATAAGTCCAGTTGATTTTTACTCTTATTGTTATTATTCATTTTCTTCTTGTTGAGAATGCAGTCAATTTACTCAGAATGTTTGCCCATTGAACTCAGTCTTTATTCTTCGTTTGGCTTAATTTTGCAAGTAGTTTGTAGGAAGAGACAGCTGTGCTCACCTCTCTATACGTCGCACCAGTGTCGTCCGTTTTTCTTCACTTGATGTTAATAGAGGGAAAGGGGAATACGAAAACTGACAACAGGATGGGTTCTTTCTTTTGTAACTGGACGAAAGCGGTCAAGGATCTACTCTTATATCTCCATGTCTCTCTCTCTCTCTCTCTCTCTCTCTCTCTCTCTCTCTCTCTCTCTCTCTCTCTCTCTCTCTCTCTCTCTCTCTCTGCCAAGTTAAGCCAGATATACAATAGCAATGCACAAATCCTATAGGTTTCATTATGTTGAATAAAATCCTAATTATCCAATAGAACACGCGATTGGAAGAGTATGACTATGATATGCTATTAACTCCAATATATTAATACATGTCTAATCAAATCGACATTTATTGAATAACAAAAGGGAATGAATAAGACTGTTAATCCTGCAGGAAAGTAAAATAAAAAAACCAAAAATATGAAATGATTGCCTAAAATAAATAATTAAACATTAAATTAATCAGAATAAATATGAGAGAGTTTAAAGTAGGATGGGAAGTCATATGAAGAGTAAGAGTTTTTTTGGTGGTACAGCAAGATATACAGGTAGAACAGAATAAGCCGTTGAAAATAGAATTATAAAGCAAAATGCGCTTTTATACAATAAAGATCAGTCCACCGCTGTAGTCTCGGGGTATCGTGCTGCCTTTTCACCCAGCGGGTACGGGTTCGATCACCGGTCGGGACAGTTTTTCTGGGTGAGGTTTTTATCGGGGTTTTTCCTCACCTGTAAGACAAATGTCAGGAAAACTTTAAGGCCCAAACGATCCCCGAAATCATATGGTTATCGCAATCATCATCATTCATGTTCATCTTAGGTTAAGCTTAGGATTTGGGACTCTCCTGGCGCACCATTATCATCATCATCACCCATCATATCATCGGGGCAACGTAACCCCGCCTTCCAGGCGCCCTAACCTCAGATGTGGGTTACAAGTACGCCATGCCAGGAGAGAAACCAGGAATGTCGAAATACACCTGGGGCATTTGAAAAAAAGAAAAAAAGATAATCATACACATAAACATTTTGTTCAATGAAAAAGGATAAGATTTTTTAACATCAACGAGAAAACAATTTAATTGTGTGGTTCTGATACCTTGAAATATATCTCAAGATAATAAACGTAAATTACTAAGTTTTATAAACTTCTTCTTCCACCAAGTCATAGGCCTATAGGCCTGTTACGACTTTTATAAACATTTAACTTAAATATATTTTAAAATATGATGGACAAAATAAACCTTAAATGGAAATTGTTAAATATGTTACACTATCAGTATCATCATAGACAAATTGGTTTATGTTCTTTTGAACGTATTCCCAAGTCTCAAAATACCCATGACCATTTTTTTTGTAATCCTCAGCTTCTTCTTTTTCTTCTTAAACTTAATTTGTAGGATTTTCATCCAGTGTATTTCCAAAATCACTCCTCGGAGCAAGATGTATTGGGTGTGCATTCACTGTCTATCCATCGTATGGCTGGTCTTCCTCTTTTTCTTCTCCAGTCCATTGGTCTATCGTCTTTAGCTCTTTTTGCAAGCCGTTTTTCTTCCATTCTTTCTATATGACCCTTCCAATATTTTCGTCTGTCGATAATAAATTTGGTTATGTCCCTAATTTCTGTGTTGTGTATTTTATCAAATAATGTTTTGCCCTGAATATTTCTTAAGAATTTCATTTCGCATGTGCTTATTATTTGTTTAGTTTTTGTTGTATCAGCCCTAGTTACTGCTCCATATACGATAACTGGTCGAACTATTGTGTTGTATATGCTTTCTATTGACATATGTTTGTTGTGCCAAATTAAATCTTTCATATACCCTGATATTTGTTCTGCTTTATCAGCTTCCTTATTTACTTCTTTTATTAAATTTTTGGTGTTTGTTATTAATGCACCTAAATAATTAAATTCTGACACTTGTTCTATAATTTTTCTTTCCACTTCTAATTTGCATCCTACTGGTTCTTTTGATATCGTTAAGCATTTTGTCTTATTCGTGTTAATTTCCATATTGTATTTTCTGGCATTTATATTAAATTGATGTAAAGATCTTGTAAATTATCTTCATATTCTGAGAGGAGAACGATATCATCTGCGTAACATATTAAGTGAAATCTAGTGTTTCCCATTTTATAACCCAAACGTGGTGGTATGTTTTCAATAATTTTATCCATTATAATATTAAATAAGAATGGACTTAAAGAGTCAACTTCCCTGATGCCCTTTGTGAGGGTTATTTCTTCAGTTTGCTGTTCTTTTACTTTGATTACTGTTTTTGCAGTGTGTGTTAATTGATATTATTGCTCTCATCAGTTCATTAGCAATTTCATTCTCTCTCAAGATATGTACATCTTCAAGCTGTACTCTATAAACAGCTGTCTTCATACTATGAAACATAAGAATACTGGTTTTGAATTCCCATGATTTTTCTACATTTTGTCTAACTATGTAAACTGCATCTAATGTGGATCTATTTTTTCCGAAATCCTTGTTGTTGTTCTTTAATATGGATTAATGCGTTTAATTTATTGTTTAATATTTTTGTGAATACTTTTAGAGAACTATTAAGTAATATTATTCCACGATAATTTTCTGGTTTAGTTTTATCACCCTTTTTAAATATTGGAATAGTTATACTTGATTTCCATTCTAGTGGGGTGGTACCGCTTATTATGATATTTTGGAATAGCTTCTGTAGTTCATTTATCAGTTGTATTCCTCCATATTTCAACATTTCATTTGTTATCGTATCAGGACCTGCAGAGTTTCGATTTTTCAATCTCCGTACTGTGTCAATTACTTCATCTAATTTTATTTAAATTAATTCATCTTGATTTTGATATTCATAAACATCCTGATTATTTTCCTGATTATTCTATTCTTGTTTATGTAGTTCCTGGAAATAATTATCCCATTCTTGCGTTGTCAATCTGTTTGTTTGTATACTATCCCTATTTTCCATTTTATTTCTTTTTAATGTTCCCCATATTTTTCGTTGGCCTCCATATAGATCATATTCCATATCTTTGGAATATTTTTTCCCAATAATCTTGCTTAATTTTTCTAAATTTAGCGTTTGCTATATTCCGTTCTGTTCTCTGCTTCTACAATCTTTAAATTGGAACGATAATTTTATTTGGTAGTCGGTTTGGATCTATATGCTGCAAATAATCCTGTAAATTATTGTGATAAGTGAGAATGTGTTCTTTAATATCTTGGTTACTAATGTCACACTCATATCTGTGTTTTATTTTTTGTGTAATGGCGTAAAACCTAAAATCTACGTAAAATATCATTTGGGCGGCTTGTAGTCAGGATTTGTACTTCGAGCAAAAAATCAAGTTTTCACTTCCATATTCGAATCTTCTTTGCTATCGTGTTATGTAATAGCATTTTTGTGTTCATGATTTTTTCCAAATTATGTTTAACAACTCTATGAATTTTGGTGTATTTTGTATTTTTATGTCACTATTTGTATAAGAAAATAAATTAACCAAGTATATGAATTAAACAATTTGATTCAAATGGCTTTTGTTTTGACTATATTTTCTGTCATAATTTTCTTGTTGATTCTAAGATTCCTCTCTGTACATGTTCTTCTGATGCGGCTACGATAACTAAATCATCTAGACAGAATTTACTTGGAGTAGGCTATAGAGTTGATGAAAATTTTTATTCCACGCTGAAGAATTTTCTTATAATATTTTATAGTTTTGTTAATATAAATATGAAAATGGCTTACAGACTTGGCATATACCATTTTAATACATTATTTATAAAGACTGTGGGGAAATAGTACCGAGATGTGAAGTTACTAACAAAAGAAGTTTGTTTTCAAACGTCCTAGCTAATAGCTCATGCAATATCAAGATAAGCGGCAAGCTAGCGATGCCTATTGCCCTGTGTATGATGTATAATCTGCTTAATCTGACAATAGGTGTATACTATAAACTTACATATTCAAAACTATATAATTCACCTTTTGTTCAACCTTGAAATTAATAGCTAAGCTGGAAGGAAATATATGGCTTCCAAAGTAAAATAAGACATTATTTATTAGGTAAGTTCACCACTGATGTCTCGTGGTAACTCGTCTGCAGGGGGCAATGGTTCGATTCCCGATCGGGACACGTTTCCTGGGTGAAGGTTTTGTTATTCAGAGTTTTTCCTCATGTGTAAGACAACTGTCAAGGTACGTGAAGGTCCAAACGGTCCACGGATATCACCTGGCCATCATCACCATCACATAATATTCTCCACGTTTGTATTAATGTGAATATGTATATGAATGGTTTTGTGGTCTTAACGTTGTGCTGTCTTTACTCGAGCTGATCACTAGTTCTGAGAGGCTCTCGTCCTTATGTGGCTAGAAAGTACGTGATCCATAATTGAAAAATATAATTGGAGAGCTAAACTACATTGCATACCTTTTCACAATCAAGGTAGACCTTGCAAATCCTGTAACTAATGTACCAAAGAGTTGCTGGTCATGCGGTTAAGACATCTTGTATGAAACAAAATAGCCTTAAACATAGATTTACAGAAATAGACTTTTGCAGAAAGTTAGCAGTAAATTATTCTCATTAACTAAATTTACTCTGTCTACTTTTAAATACAGGCTGATTCAAAATTATCTTGAAATTTTCTTCATATTGTTCATTTATGAATTTTCGATATAGCTAATTTAAATCTATGCTAACAATAGAGCAATGGATAGCTGTCGTTTTCGCTCGTATATGAGGATTGGCATACAGGCAGGTTAAGAATAATTCACTAGAAAGTCAAGAAAACTGGGTCCTACCAGGCAAGCTATTACAGATCTGTTACTGAAAATAAAACGGACGGGATCTATAGCTGATGAGGCACAGAGAGGAAGGCTGACTACAACACCAGAAGACGTGCAAACCATACTGGATGTCATCTCTCGAATTCCCGGTGCATCAACCAAAGGTCTCAGCAGAGAGTTGGATATGTCCCCCCAAATCACTGTATGGCGTATCTTGAGCTTCAAATTGAACAAACGCCCTTATCACATCCAGATATTGAGCTAGAAGACTATGTCGCTAACAAGCTATGTGTGATGAATTGTTAAATGTCATAAAAAATGAAGATCTCATGGAACATATATTGTTCAGTGATGAGGCAACATTCCACACTTGTGGAAATGTCAATATGCATAATTGTAGGAGTTGGGCAGGCGAACAGCCAAAGGTGTAAAAGAGTGTCAGAGAAACACGCCAAAAGAAATTTGTGGCTGGGAATAACAAAAACAAACATTTCATGTTTGCGGAAACAACAGCAACTGTAATTTACTATCTTGACATGTTAGAACAATACCTAGAATCGCAGCTGGCACAGAATGCTGTACAACATACTGTAGTTTTCCAGCAAGGTGAAGCACCACCCCATTTGGCCATCTTTATTCGTGATCACCTCAAAGAAGATTCCCTGGTAGTTGGATCAGTCGTGGTTAACCGAGAATTTGGACGGCTTTTTCTCCAGATCCTCTTTGTTTTGGTTTCGTTAAGTCCAAAGTGTATGAAGTGAAGATCAATACCTTACAGCAATTGAGAAACTGAATAGCTGCAGCGGTAGCTGCAATCACACCAGCTATGCTGGCATATGTGTTTCGCTGTACACAGGTACGCTGGAGTCTGTGCCGTGACTTAGAGGGCCACCACATTAAAATTTACCGAGTTTATCATTCAATAGTCATTACTTTCCATATGTAATAATAAGTTTGGCATAAAACATTGGTTTGACGAAAATGTTAAGAGACTTTTAAATCATCTTGCATAACTAGTCGTTGAATTTGTTAATCTCTTTCAAAAAAAAAACATAGATATACACATCATTGTGCATGAAACGGTTTCGCCGTTCCTGTATATTTCCGTTCGACGACTGAGGTCCAATATCTAAACACACAAACACACACTCATATAATTTGCTTACTTGGTATAGGAGTTACTAGATGGCAGAGGAGACCGAGTTCCCGTTACTTCTCGTAATAATGGAGAATATTATATAAGAAAAATAAATGTTTGTACTAGATTTGCCTGGTTGCATAAGTGGTAACACACTGGAGTATGAATCCAGAGCCTCGGGTTCAAATCCGGTCCAGGCTTTTATTTTTCATGTCATATATATATATATAATATATATATATATATATATATATGTGTGTGTGTGTACGTGTGTGCGTATATGTGTGTAAATATAACCAATTCTTTATCTTATGGAACCTTTAGATTCAATGCCACATTAACTATGGTTATCCACGTGTCCGATCCTCAACTGACCTCAATCTAGTTCGTATCTCGTACATCCAGTTTCCTAAGATCCAGATGTAATAACAACAGTTATCTCAGTGCTTACGTTGGAATATAACAATATCACAATGGATACATTACATTGATAAAAATAACAATTAGAAATTGGGACTGGGAGTAAATATATAAAACTAAGTACATGATCACACTGAGCAATAGGTCTACATTACATAATGGAAATGGACAGCTAACGGCAAATGGTTTACAAAGTTTTTAATTTATTTAGCCATTCTAGGTGCACCTTCCGGTACACCTACTTGGGACATTTTGCGGAAGTGGTTGAATTCATATACCTAGGAACAATAATCACAAATAGGAATGAGATGCAGAAAGAAATTAAACATAGACTCAATTCTGGAAATGCGTGCTATTATATATTACAGGGGCTCATGACGTGCCAACTCCTTTCAAAAAATGTTAAACTAAAAATATATAAAACTGTTATTCTACCAGTTATATTATGTGGATGCGAAACATGGACTCTTACTTTAAGGGAGGAAAGGAGATTACGAGTATTTGAGAATCAAGTTCTTAGGAAAAAATTTGGATCATAGAGAGCTCAACAGACATGTGAATGGAGAAGAAATCATAACAATGAACTACATGGTCTTTATAGGAAGCCAGATATAATAAGAACGGTTAAGTCTCGTAGACTGCGATAGGCAGGACTCGTGGCACGAATGGTGAATGAAAGACGTGCGTGGAAGCTTCTTGTAGGAAAGCCAGAGTAAAACGCCCAGTTGGAAGTCGAAGAATGAGATGGGAGAACAATATTAATTATGATTTGAAGGAAGTAGATTATACAGGAAATGATTGAAAACATTAGCCCTGGGTAGGGATATATGGAGAGATGTAGTCCGCGCGGCCATGAACCTTCGGGTTCGATAGTGCCTGTAAGTTTGTTAGTTATTTAATATAATATAAAACCAATTGATTTTCTCAATATTGAAATGGATGGGATGAATAGGCAATTAAATAGGGGGATGGAAACTACTTGTAGAGAAACCAGAGAGAAAGCGCCCAGACGGTAGTCCTAGAATGAATTGGGACGATATCATTCATGATTTGAGAGAAATAAATTTTACAGGGAATGTTTTGGAAAATGATCGCTCAGAATGAGGATATGGGGACAACTTAAGTACGTTCAATCATGAAATTCCGGGTTCGACAATCCACTGACTTACATATTTTTATATTTTTTTTTTTTTTTGCAATACTGTACAACTTGGAGATAGCATTTTGCAAATTACAATTTGAATTTTATAAATAAGTTCATAGTCAGGAAATACCAGTGTATTAAATGACAGATCCTTAGAATGTTAATAATAAATCGTTAATAAATGATCAGTATTAAATTAATTGTCTAACTAATTAGTAAATACAAATGACGATAGTATCTTAAGACTAATTTATTTCAGAAATGTGACAAACTGCAATAACTCTAGCTTCAAGTTATCTAAAACAAACGTGATTTACGTGGAGTTCTTTGAAATAGATTAGTTTGTAAAGAAAAACACAAGATCAATTTAAAACGACTCATACTACATGTCAAGGTTGTCCACAATTTACAAGTGTGGAAAAACCAGAATTAACAATCACAGAATGTGAAAGGTAATATTTTTCAAGCAACATTCTTTGTACCTGGCTAGATTTGAATTCCTAGAAAGACAACTTACGTTTTACAGCATATCTCCATCCATAGTAATTCTGCCCGAAGGCAGGTCCTTCACTGCAATCATAGCATTTTCATGCTATGCTTGCAGCTTTACTAGGGAATTGTGTAGGTGTGGTAGCTTCCCGTTGCTTTCCACATGGATGATGGTGATGATGATAATGATAAGGAAAATGATGATAAGGATGATGGCCATATGATTTCGGGGACCGGTTGGGGCCTTAAAGTTTTCCTGACATTTGTCTTACAGGTGAGGAAAAACCCCGATAAAAACCTCACCCAGAAAAACTGCCCCGACCGGGGATCGAACCCGGGCCCGCTGCGTGACAAGGCACCACGCTACCTCGACACCACAGCGGTGGACTACAGCATATCTAATACTTCATATAGAACACGTTGGGAGAACATACTAACCATAAAGCCGGATAGCCTTTTTATTCCCACGATAATAATCATAAGGGATTTTAATTTTGCCTAATTATTTCAGATTTATTAAAATAAGGCAATAATATTTAAATTTTACATATAAAGAAAGTCCACCGCTGTGGTCTCGAGGTAGCGTGCTGCATTGTCACGGAGCGGGCCCGGGTTCAATCCCCGGTCGGGACAGTTTTTCTGCGTGAGGTTTTTATCGGGGTTTTTCCTTACGTGTAAGACAAATGTCAGGAAAACTTTAAGGCCTAAACTGTCCCAGAAATCATATGCCCATTATCATCATCATCATCCTTATCATTACCATTTTCATCATTCTTCACCGGTGTGCAAAACAACGGGAAGCTAACACACCTACAATTTCCTAGTAAAGCTGCAAAGCAGAGCATAAATTTGCTATAATTGCAGTGAAGGACTAGCCCTCGGTTGGCTGTTCGCCTGCCCAAATCCTACAATTATGCATATTGACGTTTCCGCATGTGTGGAATGTTGCCTCATCACTGAACAACACATGTTCCATGAGATCTTCATTTTTTATGACATTTAACAATACATCACACATAGCTTGTTAGCTACATAGTCTTCTAGTTCAATATCTGGATGTGATAAGGGCGTTTGTTCAGTTTGAAGCTCAAGGTACGCCATACAGTGATTTGGGATATACCCAACTCTCTGCTGAGAGTTTTGGTTGATGCACCGGGAATTCGAGAGATGGCATCCAGTATGGTTTGCACGTCTTCCGGTTTTGTAGCCGGCCTTCCTCTACGTGCCTCATCAGCTACAGATCCCGTCCGTTTTATTTTCAGTAACGGATCTGTAATAGTTTGCCTGGTAGGACCCAGTTTTCTGAACTTTCTAGTGAATTATTCTTGAACCTGCCTGTATGCCAATCCTCGTATACGAGCGAAAACGACAGCTATCCATTGCTCTATTGTTAGCATAGTTTTCAATTACCTATATCGAAAATTCATAAATGAACGATATGAGGAAAATTTCAAGATAATTTTGAATCAGCCTGTATTTAAAAGTAGACAGAGTAAATTTAGTTAATGAGAATAATTTACTGCTAACTTTCCGCAAAAGTCTATTTCTGTAAATCTATGTTTAAGGCTATTTTGTTTCATACAAGATGTCTTAACCGCATGACCAGCAACTCTTTGGTACATTAGCTACAGGATTTGCAAGGTCTACCTTGATTGTGAAAAGGTATGCAATGTAGTTTAGCTCTCCAATTATATTTTTCAATTATGGATCACGTACTTTCTAGCCACATAAGGACGAGAGCCTCTCAGAACTAGTGATCAGCTCGAGTAAAGACAGCACAACGTTAAGACCACAAAACCATTCATATACATATTAACATTAATACAAACGTGGAGAATATTATGTGATGGTGATGATGGCCAGGTGATATCCGTGGACCGTTTGGACCTTCACGTACCTTGACATTTGTCTTACACATGAGGAAAAACTCTGAATAACAAAACCTTCACCCAGGAAACGTGTCCCAATCGGGAATCGAACCCTTGCCCCCTGCAGACAAGTTACCACGAGGCATCAGTGGTGAACTTGCATATTAAATAATGTTTTATTTTTAATTGGAAGCCATATATTTCCTTCCAGCTTAGCTATTAATTTCAAGGTTGAACAATAGGTGAATGATATAGTTGTGAATATGTAAGTTTATAGTATACGCCTGTTGTCAGAGTAAGCAGACTGTACCACGTACATAGAGTAATATGCATCACTAGCTTGCCGCCTATCTAGATATTATAATATAAAGATATTGAGAAAATAAAAATTAATATCTGAACCTGGAATGGAACCGAGAACCTCTAGTTCTCCAGACTAGTGTGCAGCCCACTACACCATTCTAGACTTGGCACAAGAATGGTGTAGTGGGCTGCCACTAGTCTGGAAAACTAGAGGTCCACGGTTCGATTCCTGGTTCAGATATTTTTTATTTTCACAATATCATTATAATATTATAATATGCTCCATTATTGGAACTGTGTTAAAGTAGCAGTATTGGAAAATGTTAAATATCTTGATATTTCCTGAGCCAGTAGCTCGCACTTTTGTAAACACACTTCTTATGTTCGTAAATTCACATCTTGGGTACTATTTCCCCACAGTCTGTTTATAAATAAGTTATTAAAGAGAAAAATGAATATTGGTTTTTCAATAGTGGATTGTATACGGTATAAGCAATTAAATTGGTATGTGCACGTACGATGAATGCAAGAAGATATATTACCCAAGAAATCATTGGAATGCTGTCCACCTGCAAGAAAATACTACTATGGGTACATGTGGATTTCAGAGAGAGAAATATTTGTGTCTGAATCTGGATTGTCTGAGTAGTTATAGTAGTAAGAACATCACCAGGTAAAGCTGGAATCTTGGGTTCAATTCCCGTTTCTCTTTACATTGAAAGTATAAGAAGATAATATATGATATATTTTAAGGGCCCATAAATGTATAATTGGAGTTTTATATAAATATTTATTATATAACTAACTAACTAACTGACTCTATAAAAATTCGGATGTTCATGGGCGCGCGGACATAATCCCTTCAGACATACCTATCCTGAACTAATATTTTTCAAACAACTCTCTATAATTTACCACTTCAAATCATGGTAAATCTTATTCTCCCACTTCATTCTTCGATTATCTTTTGGGCGTTTTCTCACTGGTTTTACTACAAGAAGTTTGTATGACCCTCTTTCATTTCCCGTTTGTGCCATATGCCATGCCCAGCTCAGTCTATGATATGCAATTGTTCTAAATACATTTTATTTTATATATATTTAAATGAGACTTTAATTCATATTGCACGCAACAATCTGTAATGAAATGTGAAAGGGAACTAAATCCGTGAGAATAGAAAACAGTACTGAGTGAAAGGTGACATACCACAGTTGGGATCGTCTGCTAATGAGGGAGCTATTTATAGCCACAGCATAAATAACTAGAAGTGTTGTATTTATGACTCTAAACAGAGATGGCAGGGAGTAATAGGTTCTTTGCTCTCGTAACTAATTTCATAGTACATTATCTAGGGGGGTTACAAAAGAGTAGTGAAGTGCTTTCAATAACCTCTCCTACTTAAATCCCAACCTCACCTTCACGTGGTGCAACCTGTTTATAACAAACGAGGCTCTGGGGACCGAGTCACAGCGGTATAACTGTTACATCAGGATTAGAGTAAATGCTAATCCTCATTCATGCCTGTCCAGAGGCTTTAGGTGGCAGCCCCACCACTGGACTTACAACTTTTCGGCTAGCAACCGACTGGTAGGAAATCAACTTGCTTTCAAGTCTCCAAAGATTCAAAACCGGAAGCATATACACGTTGACAACCAAGCAATACTCAAGGACAAGAAATGGAAAAAGGTAAACATATTTAAACACGCAACATGGAATGTTCAAGGAATAGGACATAAAGACTTAGAATTGGATGAAATTCTTAATCAAATGTCAATAAAGATAGCCGCCATAACAGAAACAAAAAGAAATTAAGAAGGACCCGAATGATTAATAATTATTTACAAATCTATTGTGGTGTACCTAGTAATCAAAGAGGAGTAGCCCCAATGGTACATAAATCTCTTGAACGTAAGATTGATAATTACACTTTCTGGAATGAAAGAATTATTCAAATTACATTAAAAATAAATCGTGGATATTTGACAGTAATTGGAGTTTATGCACCAGTAAATGGTGAAGAGACAGAAAGTGATCATTTTTACTCAATGCTACAGGATGTCACAGACAAAGTTAATCCAAATGATTTTATAGTTTTGATAGGAGATCTCAACGCTAGAGTAGGTACAACTAATATACATTCTATTGTTAGTACTTATGGTGAACAAACCATCAATCAAAATGGTAGAAGATTAATTGACTTTGCTACCTATAATAACTTTCCAATTACAAACACATTTTTTCAACATAAAGACTGTCATAAATATACATGGTCTGCTCGGAATTCTCAGTCAATTATAGATTATGTACAAACTAATCATAAACTTTTTAATTATGTTTTGGATACCAGAGTTTTCAGGAGTCTTGAACAGGAAACGGATCATTTTCTGCTTCTCTCCACCTGTCGCTTCGCTCCATGTTATATAAAACATTCAAAATGTAAACCACGTTATCAGGAAAAACACATCTTTATAGTTAACCTTTAACAGCAAGATAGTATTCGATGGTTATACCAACAAAGAACAAAATCACATACAATTAATTCTGATACCTCAAATTCCGTACAAGAAGAATGGATTCACATCTGTAACATATTACGAAAAGCAGCTCTAGAAAGTTTAGGGAAAAAACTAAAATGGTACAGGAAAAGAGGTCTCAGAAAATTGGATGATGATATAGCAAAAATTATTGCTGAAAAAAGACAAGCATTTAAACAATAATATATATATATATATAGGGTTGTAAGGGGTAGTGACGTGTGTATAACCTCTCCTACCCAATTCTCATCCTCACCTTCTCGTGGTACTACCCGTTTTCACAAACGAGGCTCTGAAGACCGAGTCACGGCGGTATAACCGTTCCATCAGGTACTGAGTAAATGCGGTATCCTAATGTCTGTCCAGAGACTAAAAGGTAGCAGCCCTACCACTGGACTACTTAGCGTCGGGCCAGTAACCTGTCCTAAGGAACTTCAAAACTACTTTCTAGTCTCAACACGAAAAAAGGATATACAGAGACTTAGATCTGCTGAAATGAGATATCTTCGGAGGACTGCAGGATACACACTACTAGATCACAAAAAAAATGAAGACATCTTAGAAGAATTACACATGGAATCTTTAGAAAACAAAATTTCTGATTATAAGTCAAGATGGATACAACATGTTCATCGAATGGAAGATCACAGAATACCCAAACTAATGTTAAGATATCAACCCGCAGGAAGAAGAAGACCAGGACGTCCACTCAAAAGACTTCTGGATGGTGTTTCTCTTGAGGCCGAAACAGGTCAACAAATGGCCTAAATTAGTGAATGTACTATGATGATGATGATATATATATACATTAATGCTATCATCAGACACTTGGAGATTGACAGTTCATTGTAATATTCTTCTCTCAAGACACACAATTTTAGACATACTCTTATATGCAGATTATCAGGTTCTTTTCGGCAATCATGAAGAAGAATTACAATATTCCACTCATCATCTTAATATAATAGCCCAACGAATTAACATGGAAATATCAACAACAAAATCTAAAGTTATGGCCTTTCAAGGGAAATTCCCTGTAAGAAGTAAAATTTGAATTCAGAATTTAATATTAGAGCAAGTTAATTCATTTAAATACTTAGGATATATTTGAAGAGAAAAATTTTCGCCTAGACCGGGACTCGAACCCGGGACCCTTGGCTTTCTGGGCCAAGTGCTCTACCAACTGAGCTATCGAGGCGAGTTACGATCTAGACGCAAATTTTTCTCTTATGTACGTTGTAATTCCCTCGCGCCAAATGCTTGAAACTATAGCTTCTATCTTTGCAAATGGCGGCTTTTTAGTTCAGAAGACATTTATTGGGAATTTAACACTACTTTATAGCCAGTAGGGCTTCTATTGACGATTTTATTATTAATTTAACACTTCTCATTGAAGGATAAATTATATTTGAAGAGAAAAATGTTCGCCTAGACCGGGACTCGAACCCGGGACCCTTGGCTTTCCGGGCCAAGTGCTCTACCAACTGAGCTATCGAGGCGAGTTACGTTTTAGACGCAATTTTTTCTCTTATGTACGTTGTAATTCCCTCGCGCCAAATGCTTGAAACCATAGCTTCTATCTTTGCAAATGGCGGCTTCTTAGTTAAGAAGACATTTATTGGGAATTTAATACTACTTTATAGCCAGTAGGGCTACATAAGAGAAAAATTTGCGTCTAGATCGTAACTCGCCTCGATAGCTCAGATGGTAGAGCACTTGACCCGGAAAGCCAAGGGTCCCGGGTTCGAGTCCCGGTCTAGGCGAAAATTTTTCTCTTCAAATATAATTTTTCCTTCAATGAGAAGTGTTAAATTAATAATAAAATCGTCAATAGAAGCCCTACTGGCTATAAAGTAGTGTTAAATTCCCAATAAATGTCTTCTTAACTAAGAAGCCGCCATTTGCAAAGATAGAAGCTATAGTGTCAAGCATTTGGCGCGAGGGAATTACAACGTACATAAGAGAAAAATTTGCGTCTAGATCGTAACTCGCCTCGATAGCTCAGTTGGTAGAGCACTTGGCCCGGAAAGCCAAGGGTCCCGGGTTCGAGTCCCGGTCTAGGCGAAAATTTTTCTCTTCAAATATAATTTATCCTTCAATGAGAAGTGTTAAATTAATAATAAAATCGTCAACTTAGGATATAATCTAACTTATAATGAGGAATGTGATATATCTTTTAAAATACAAAACTATAATAAAGCTTTAAGAATTATCAACCATGTTTTTAAACCATCAAAAGTGCAGAGACACACAACAATGAAAATCTATAAAATTCTCGCTAGACCCATAATCTGTTATGGCAGTGAAGCTTGGACCATCAGAACTCAGGATGATCGTCATATTACAGCCACGGAGATGAAATTTTTCGACGAACTGCAGGTTATAGCCTTCTAGACCACCAAAGAAATTCAACAATAGCCAGAGAGTTAAACATCTTACCTATAACTGAATGCCTCCAAGAATATAGAAATAATTGTCTAGCCCATATTCAGCGCATGGATCGTCACAGAATACCAAAACAAATTCTTCACTACATTCCTCAAGGCAGAAGATCTGTGGGTCGACTTTTTCGGAGATGGCGGGAGACCGTAACGGGCCACTGGGCCTAATACTTGAAACGACGATGATGATGATGATGATTATCAAGGGATGGTGTTGTAGCTTTAAATCGACAGATATTAGAGATAAAATATAAACACACATTATGTGCGCAGTGAAGTTTGTGGGCAGGAGTGGTAATAAGTTGATTCTAGAAGTAGTAATGTATGAGTTAAATTAAGTTCTACCATAAAAAATTGAAAAAAATAAATTAGAAGTATTCTGAATATCGACTATAAATGAAATTGTCAAATTAATTATAAAGCCATGGCTTTTAGAGGAAGAGATCCAGTGAGATCCAAAATTATTTTAGAAAATCAAAGTATAGAACAGGTGTCTAGTTTCAAATTTTTGGGCTGTGATGTTGGCTACAATGTGGAAAGAGATATTGACTCCAAAATAAATAAATTTCAGACGGTGTGTGGAACAATACAGAGAACATTCAAAAATAAAATTAGAAAAGAAACCAAGATGAAAATGTATAATGTTATGGCGGTTCCCACAATATTGTATGCATGTGAAACTTAGGCTCCAGTGAAAAAAACAGAAGGATAGAATACAGACGGCAGAGATGAGGTTCCTAAGACAAGTGAAAGGATGTACAAGACTTGATAGAGTAAGAAATGAGGATATAAGAGAAGAATTGAAAGTACAGCCTTTATTGGATAAAGTCACGTATTACAGACAGAAATGGATTGATCACATGGATGGAATGAGTAAGGAGAGCTATCCATTGTTAGCAATAAATTATCAAGCAAGAGGAACATGTGATGTTGGAAGACCTAGAAGGACGTTGGGCTGATGCATTATGAAGTCAGAACGGGCAATAGCCTAATCCCTGGAGTGATGATCATGATGATGATGATTTTAAAGCCTTTGAATGTCATTGTGTATAAGGAACAGATGGCTGTCTGCTACATTTTAAGCTGTTTTGGTAATTTTATTTCCTGATTTGAAAATTTAAATAAAATTTATGTAATAGATACATCAAAATTTGCGTATATAATTTCTAAAACAGTTATTTCAAATATCATTAAAAACAACTCTGAAAGAGTTCTAAAACAAATTCGACTGCCCTATTACAATATGACATAGTGTCAGAAAACGTTAAGTTCACACACACATACCCTGTGATAGCAAATGTATAGGATAAAGAGGGTCTATAACTCAACAGCGTGTTTTAGTAAGCCGTTTACATATGTGCCAGAAGCAAGATCAAAAATGAGTTGTGTCAAATTACTTTAACATGATATGAAGGAATAGAATTTTATTGCAAATACTGGAAAAATTTAACTATGGATAAGGATGTATGGAGAGGTTATATCCATGGACTCTTGAACCTCCTTATCCGATAGTTTCAACAAATTATGTATACGTTCCATGTATGTGGCAGTTCCTATATGTACTTGGATAATGAAGAAAACTCTAAAGCAAAATATAGCAGAGAGTCATTTCTTTATTATGCGAATTTACATTCTAAGACTGTAAACCTAATCTGACTATTTAATTTAAAATCCATATTCAGAATACTTCTATTATTTTAATAAAGGCTAGAATTATCAAGAAAACTTACAAGCAAAAATTACAGTAGTCCGAAATTAATTTTTTACAGGACATTGCTAAGTGCGGATTATAAGAAAAAGTAATTTCACATGTAACAGAAGAATGTGACGTAGATTAATTAATTATAGACACATTAGTAGTAGAGCTATTGACAAAAACGGATACATCATGTCTTACCTGTGAATAACATCATTTTATAAATGGCAACTACGCAGTATATTGTATTATTTACATGAAAAGCTAGGAAGATCGATAAAATGATGGACAGAGACTAGTAAAACAATTGTAGTATTGGAAATTATCAAGGACGTATGCATGAAATAGACAATTTATACACACACACAGACACACACACACACACACACACACATATATATATATATATATATATATATATATATATATACATGTATACAATGATTTACAAATGCTATTACACAAATTTAGAATAACTGCAGCAAAATATAACATGAAAATCTCAACAAATAAAACCAAATCAATGGCAATATCCAAGGACCAACGACGTGTTAAATTAGAAATAGAGGGGAAAAGTATAGAACAAGTCATGAATTTCAAATATTTAGGACTAGAAATTAATAGCAGCAACAGAATAACAGATGAAATCCTTCATCAAGCAAATAATGCAAACAAAATATCGGTATGTTTAAACAATACTGTTTGGAAAAATAAAAATTTAAGAATAGATACAAAATTAAAAATTTAGAAATCTGTCATAAGACCAGTTCTAACATATGGTTGTAAATGCCGAACAGAAACTCAAAAAACAAAACAATTCAATGAAACAACTGAAATTAAAGTTTTAAGGAAAATCGTAGGAAAATCGCTGAGAAAGAAACTTCGCAGCTCTGTTATTAGAGAAGAATGTGAAATTGAACCTATAAACATTTGGATAAATGATAGAAGATTAAATTGGAACGATCACATAGATAAAATAGAGAAGAGTAGATTAGTGAAGAAAGTACGTGACTGGACAGCTCAGCAGAAAAGGCTATTAGGAAGACCACAACTACGATGGAAGAATGTCACCATACCCCAGACCTGTAGTGAATGAACACGCAACAAGCTGCCAGCTTTCATGCGTAGAGGAAGAAGAAGAAGAAGAAGAAGAAGAAGACGAAGAAAAACATATATACACATATATCCCGTCCAGGCATTTATTTTTCTTATCTCGTCATATTAAGCTTGCATTGCTCAATGTCAAAAAGGTTTAATTATAACATCGAAAAAGCGTCACTGCTAAAATGTAAAAATATTCATAAGTAATGCCACGAGTGATTTCCAAATTATCGATAAATTCACGACTCACGAAGTGAGATTAGATAATCTTCCGAGAGAGCTGTTCAAATACACATCGCATATGTGATTTCGACTGGCAATAACAATTGTTACCTTGAGAGACCAAATGAGAACTGATGACATTAGTACTCAAAGGGATGTTAAAAAATGACTGCAAAAATCCAGCTTCATTAACATGAATGGAGACAGCAAGTTCTTAGGATACCAGAATATTGTTTACAAAAAAAAAATTAAATTATGACCCTGCAGGAAGGAGATACTTAGGTCGACCTCATCGCTGTTGGACAGAACAGTTCCAGTTGTAGTTCACAGACAGGAATAAACCCAAACCTTTTTTATTTTTGCAGAAGTTGTTGAAATTCAACAAATCGCTTTCTAAAACAGAAACGTATGGAAGTAAAAATTGAAAACGCGAGAAGTAGTGGAATAAAAATTTGGGAAGGTAAAGACGTGAGAAATTCTGATAAAAACCTGCCTGGTTCTGACTTTTACACATCGGACCCTACTTGCAGTGGACGAAAATAGAACTCAGGACCTAGATGTGGAGGGGGATTTATGAGGCCCTTGGTATAGTTGAAATCAAATATTCCCACCATTCTGAACAATCGACACTGCATGACGGCCGCCTTTACCCCAGCCGGTTCGTCTGGTACTCATTTACGTTACAGATTCAATCGATCCCTGGGCTACGGTGGCGCCATACTGTTGAGGCCTACTTAAAAATCCTGACAGTCCGGAATTGAACCCCCGACATTCCGGCTTGCAGTGTATTGCCTTATCCAACTGAGCTACACATATTCGCCATTATCACGCATGGTTTTAATACACTAATTATCTAGATGTTAGTTTCATTCTCTTAAGGATTGACATCACTGTAAATGTCGTACTTATGCGGAAATAAGGCAGCATGCTTAGCACCTTATTTCAAAAGAACCACTATTTGACCTTGAGGTTGTGCAGTTTACAGTACCTCCATTCTTCCATTAGTCGGAAGCTTGTATCCCTGGAGTAGCTTGCCAGGCAAATGTGTGTCTAAACATTTCCAAGGAGCAAATTTTTCAACAGGTGCTTATAAATAAAAAAGTGAGTAAGTCTACTTGTAAATTATTTACAAAACTGAGTTTAAATGTCTAGATGTTATCTAAATCTTTCAGTCTCAACTTTTACTTCTGATTGTAAAGATGTATGGGCATTTGAGGTAAAACGGATTCCCCAGAATGCATTTTTCTGTGTTTGGTATTTTCCAAAATGTAAGGCTATTTTATTTTTTCTGGTCCTCTAAGGCAATTAAATAAATTGTTCATTTTTAAAACTGAATGGATTTTTTAAATTTAACGCTGTAGTATTTAAGCAGGTTACCATAAGTGACTTACCACGAGTGACTTCAAAATTATCGATAAATTCACGACTCACGAAGTGAGGAGTTAATTTATTTAGAGAATTTGGAAATCAAGAGTGGCCTTTGGTAGGACTATTTAACGAATAAAATTAAGTTGTTTACTCACAAATCATTATTTAACTATAGTTATTTTAAAATATTCATATATTTAATGTAATCGACGATGTTAGAAAACAAATAAGAAACTTTTGGTACGCTTCATTTACTTCTTTTTTCATCACTGCAACCAGATCATACTATTTGTTGCCAAAGGATCGTAATATTGTAAGAATGCATCCTAGTGGAGAAATTTATAACCAACATAATAGGTAATAATTAATTTCTGATGTCCTATGATGTAAATATGTTAATTATATTTTTCTGGAAAATAATTAATTTAAGAAAGTGCAAACAGTGGTTTCTTTTTTTGGTGGTAAAATCAATTGCTACAAATGTTTATTATATTATCTCCCGCAAGCGTAATACTGCTGACATTTGTGTACTATATAGACAATCTGGTAGCCACGTGCTATTGTTCCAAAATAATGCTATGACCTATTCAAGCTGTTTAAAAGGAGGAGCTTGATTTTAAAGTGATTAAATTAAACTGATAAAATTCGAGGTGATAAACGACTATGATTGGTTATAAATAAAAAATTATTGAAATGTGATTGGCCATTGAGTCCCCTTTGGGGTTTGAGTTAAATAGTCATAGAAAATCGAATTTTGGTTTATATACTTCGCAAAGGCTTTTAAATGTCTGTCGCCGTGGCGTAGTCGGTAGAGTCTCTACCTTCAACTCCGGCGAGCCGGTTTCGATTCCTGGCGGAGTAAGGGATTTTTAAAATCTCTACCTTGGACTGGGTGTGTATCGTGTCCAGTTGTACCCATTGGGTTTAATTCCTCTAAAAAATATATGATGCGTTGAATGAGAATATCTTAAATATAATATAACCATTGGCAGGACTAATACAATGAATGGCAATGGCACACACTGATCTCGTTCATTTTGACCTCGAAATCAAAGTATTAATTACGTTTGTATATTTCAAGTCATAAAAAAGTGGTATTAAATGTCCATAAATATTATCATTGTTCCGGAAATAAGTAAATAAATAAATAATAAATAAATAAATATATATATATATATATATTTAAGAGAAATAAATTATTGTATTAGGTTTGCCCGATATTGTAATGATAGCACGTTGAAGTACCAACTCAGAGGTTTTGGGTTCAACTCCCGTCCAGGCATTTAATTTTCTCATCATGTCATATATATATATATATATAAAGACGATTAAGGAAGTACAATTTAGCTACTGTTAGAAGTCCGTCTTTAAAAAATGATTTATTTTAACCTGCACGAAGTAGAACGATATTTTTGTGTCTGTTTATGAAATATTTAATTTTAATTTAACACTGCGAATTTTTATAAATGGTTCCATTGTATTCCTTCTAGCAATGTTCATTTTGTTGAATTTTTAAAAATAACATACGTAATACACTCACAAAACTAACTCACTGGCATTGCCGAAATCGTAGATTAATGACCGCGCCGACATAAACTCTCCATACATCCCTATCCTGAACTTTGCTTTCCAATCGTTCACTGTATAAACAACTTCCCTCATATCATGATTAATATTATTCTTCCACCTCATTCTTGCCCAGCCTACTGGCTGCTTTCACTCTGGTTTCCTATAAGCAAATTCCATTGTCATCTTGCATTCCAAATTCGTGCCACATATCCTGCCCATCGCAGTATAGGAGATGTAACTCTTCTTATTATAACTTACTTTTTTAAAGATCATCTAACCGACTGTTATGGAATATTCGCCGTTCACCTCTCTGTTCACTTCTCTTTGGCCCAAAAATATTAGTAGGAACTTTATTCTAAAATACTCCCATTATATTATACTATTACGTCATCAATGTACTGATATATTTGTTAAAACTCTGTAAGAAATTGAAAGTAACGAGATGCTCCTGTGGTTGTTGAATCAGTTTATCTCCTTGGTAAGATAATACTCGATCCTTTCTATTCATTTGGAAGAGTCTGTCTTTCCAATATCATTCTAAGTAACCGATATATTTTGACCACAAAAATGTTACTCCTGATTTGAACGGTTCTGCTGGGTTCCGATCTGAATCTCAAGCTTTATATATCTTTAATTTGTCTATCGCCATTTCAACTTCTAAAGTACTTAAAGATAATCATTAAAAATTTAAATGTACTTGTTGGCCGGTGCCGTTGTCCTCAACTTTGTTAAAATGATGTATTCCTGCAGTTCCTACTGCAGACGCACCAGGACGTGCAATGTCTACAGCGTCTTAAGTACTCGTAGCGCATACTCGTCCTGCTGGTGATGTAAGTTAATTTCCGAAAGGCCTACAGTTAATATTTTATATTCATCATTTTAACAAAGTTGAGGACGGCGGCACCTGTCAACACGTATATTTTAATTTTATTTTTTTATCTTATGATTATTTGCCTCAACGGAATTTGATATGAATTTTATTATTATTGACAATAAAGTGATTACTAATTATACTGTGTGTAAATCATTCTCTTCAACATTATGTTCAGTGTGTATATTTTATAGCCTTGTAAGTAATTTCCCATCTATTTAATATACTCCTGGAATTATATTGTGTGAATGCATATGTGTGTTAAGTTGTTACGTAAACTCCTTACAAACTCAAGGAAACATATTCAGTAGACCATGTAACATCTAAATTATAACCTGCATTATATATATATGTCGGGGAACGCCGTAGCGTAGTGGTTAAGGCACTGAGCTACAAGCCGGGGGGTCGAGGGTTCAAGTCCCGTTGGGGTCAGGATTTTTAAACTGACCCAAACCCTCTGGCGGCACTATAGCCCTGGGGTCGACTCAGCCTCTAACGGAAATGAGTACCAGACGCTTGTTCTGGGGTAAAGGCGGCCGTCATGCAGGGCTGACAACCCGGCTGAGATAAAAGTGCCGATCGTCTAGAAAAAGTGGGAGCCTTAACCTCCTACTACCCCAAGGGCCTCCGGGTCTGTTGTGGGATGACTTTACTTTTACTTTATTATATAAATGTCGCTATAACATTCTGCATTCCTGTAATTACAATATATAAAAACACATTTATTTTTCTTTAAAAAATGCATTTTTTATGATTATATTACAACAAAACCAGAAATATTATAATTCTACATAAGCTACGTAATTCATCTAATAAGAATAATATTTTAATTAGCTGGATAATTAAAACTATGACAAACTTGGATCAAATTGAATTACACATTTCATCATCAAATTGTAAATGATTCAAAATGAATGTATACTTTACAATGGGCTAAAGACTAACACTTTGTACACTCTTTGATAGTAATAGTTTCTCAATGTTACATGATTTTGGCTTTCTACTTATATCACGTAGATGTTCAATTGTATTCCATCCCACATACTATATTCAAAGAAAAATACTCTAACATAGTTTGACAGATTAATTTTACATCACACATGTGTCCTCTATTAGTTCAAAAAATGTTACCTAATACTATTTAATTTTGAGTTCAGCTTTACCCCGCTTGGTGTATGGAAGTTTAAATAAAAGAGAATAGAATACATATTTATTTCAGTTTATATGCTAATCTTAACATGGACCCCATTATGGACTATATCCATAAATACCAAGACAGGGAGTAATTTGATACAGCATATGAGATGGGTGTCCAGAATTAGGATCCCCAGGGCAATTTTGAACTACCAACCACAGGGAAAGAGATCTATTGAACGTCCGCCAAAAATATGGAAGGAGAATCTTCGCAGACATAACAGTTCTTACAGGACTATAATATGCTAGGACGACGATGATGATGTCAATCTATACGTTCTAGTGGCTACGTTTCTGCCTACGCAGGGTTAAAACTCCGGATAGGACAACTTCTCTAGGTGACATTCCGGTAAATGTCAGAATTGTTTGGTTGAAATAATTTACTTCACGACCACCATATGTCCATCAAAATCATCCACATAATGATGCCTCGTGAAGTGACGTATATAACCGGAAACCCAGAGGTGAAGAACGAGTGGCTAACCGCTTGAGTCATGGAACCAAAAAACTAGATTAATAACGTTTGATTATATATAAATTAATTTGGAGGTCATTAACAAAAGAAACTGACTTGAAGGCAAGACTGTAAAAAAAAGCCAATATTCCAGTTTCCTATAAAGTGGAACGTTTTTTAACTGCATCTTTGTAAACCCAGAGACCAAGGTCTAACATAACCACAATTAGTTTCCTTTCGTGTCTCAAATTTGTGTCAGCTGGTTGTAGTAATAAAATTGCGTAAAGAGTAATTGGCACCACACAGCAAATAAACATTACAAATTACTTCCAATAAACTTATATTGTCATTCTTACATAAGGAAAATGCACACTCAAGTGCTCTGCAATTTGAAGGATCGACCTTTGGAAATTTAAATATTTGCATTTTAGCTATCGGATTTTAAGTTTTACCACATCATACATTTACAGTTATTTTAAACACGTAGATACCCAAGCCAACAGACAATCACATGGCAGAACATAAAGGTCCCATATCCTCTTACGTAATGTTTGTAATCCTTTTCGTTCAACCCATTTGTCTCGAAAGAATCTATGTTATGGTCATTAAATCAGAGCATGATCAGAGGTCCATAAATATAAATATATCTCTATAATATGTTCTATATCCTGTCAGAAATAACATATTCGGTCCCGGTGGATAGTGGATATCATGCTCGCCTCTAGTTCCGGTGTCCACAGGCTCAAATTCTCCGAGGGTGATTGAATTTAAATGAGCTTAAAAATAACGGATATGGTTTCCTTAGGAATATAAAGAAAGCTGCAGATATATGGCATATTATAGGATCTCATTCCTGAAAATAGAGGCCTGTGAGCAAGATTTGTCGACATTTTCACTTCCAGATTTGAATTGCAACACTAATGTCTTCAGCGGTTAGGAAGCATGTTTAAATAAAAATAACTAGTAAAATATGCGGCTTGGTTTTTATCCCCTTTATTAAAGTAGAGCTGGAAGTGTTTTTAAAGTAGGCAAAACTCAAATTCCCATGCTTTCCCATTTTCATTAAGGAAATTCTTGGATATTTAGATCTGAAGAGAACGGGTAATATAATCGACGGAATGAGTAATATATTACAATTCAACTTGAATAGGATAGTTTAATAAATAAATGGTCTTAAAAATTATATTTTCTTTACCATTTCTTTATCGTAACGTCGCGGCTCAAAGCCGAGTATAAGTAATCGAAACACACTGCGCAGTCATTCATTTGCAGAGTTGAGTTAAGTATTTATTACGTCATTTAATGACGCTCGTTAACATTAACGCAGATCAAATCTGGGTGTGAAAGGATTGACCAATTATGCTTAGAACATTGTTTCATGTTTCTTTTACGTGTCGTAAATCCACTAAAGAGAATCCACTACTTCTCACCTCACTTCCCTTTTGAAAGGGTTTTATGCCCTTAAAAATCAATCGATACTGGTCAAGTGTAAACTCGCAAACAACTGATCAACAATTCACCAGCAGCGGACTTCAGTTTATTTAATGTGCTGATAGTTTTACTTTTCTTCCGAAAGAAACCACGCCCTGAAGAAGAAAAATAAATAATCGAGCCTGCCGGATTTAAATACGCGCACACTTTAGAGTGGAGATCCAAAACCGAGACCAACGTGGTAAGTTGAAATACTTTCAAGGAGAAAGTCATCAGCATAAAGTGAACTTAACATTTTAATTGTTTAATTCCGTGTGAATGTGCTTGTTTGGACGCTAAAACAGGAAGTTGTGCTTCAAAAGTAAAACATTGTGATATAATTATTCTCATGCAGATGAAGTAGCTGCTAAATAAACGTAAAACGTAATAAAACATACAGTTAACTATTAATAATTACGTTAGTAATTAACTCTATGCCTTACACAATTCATACGGTTTACGTTCTCAGCAGCTAAATATGTTAAAATCTCCTATAATTAATTCCTTAAGAATCATTCCACTTGCGTCTAGGAAATCTTAATAAATTATGTAAAATAATTTCTACTCCTATTCATTCGGGCTACATTATCTGCCCACCTCAGTAAACTGGACACTCCACTCCTGAAGATATCAGGGAAACTATGTAAACTTGCAGGTTTTAATTCTTCTTTCTCACTCTTTATGAAAGGCGAATATTACATTTTTGCTTTTTCTCTAAATGTAGAATTCGTGTTTCACATAAAGTACCATAGAGAAATTTATAAATTTCAATGCTTTAATTCCTGGACAGAAACCGATAACTAACATAATTATAGGGAATATTTAACTCAGCCCCAAATGGAAGCCAATGACCAATCAGGAGTCAATGATTTTTGTTTTACAACCAATGGCAGCCGTGTTCCACCACGCTATTTAACGATTTCTCTTTATCAGCTCCGGTTTTTTGTGATAAATATTCTGAACAGGTCAGAGCATTATTTTGCAGTGACGACTCTCCAACAAATACATTGAATATAGCAAAAAATGAACAGATTACTTGAATTTGCTGAGTTGTGTACTAAAAAAGCATTAATTAGTAAACTATAAGGTTGGTTATAATAAACAGTTTGATGTGATTCATTATTTCTCCACTAGGGTGCATTCTTACAATATTGCGATCCTATATGGCAATAAATAATATGAAGTTGCAGTGAATATAGAGAACCTCACATTTTTGATTTGTTTTCAAACATCGCCGTTTACATTAAATATATAAACATTTTAAAATACCGGTAAATATATTTAAATAATGATTTTTGAGTAAACAGCTTAATTGCACTCTTTAAATAGTCCTACCAAATGTCATTCTTCATTTGTAGACACTCTAGGTAAATTCACGAGTCACTTCGTGAATTTACCGATGTTTTTGAAATCACTCGTAACATTACTTATGAATGCGCTACGGATTATTTTGGATGTATTAAATTACACAACAATTGGAGATGTTTCATAGATGTATTTGGTGATATATCTATGTGTATGATGCATACACACACATGTATACACATATATATATATATATATAGTGTTGTGCCCAAGAGCATGTCTTTTTTGTCTCGTTCTTTTATATATCTTGTACATATTATATATTTAATACGTTAAATCTAGAGTAAATCAAAATATATTATAAATATTAATTGTATTGAATTTATAACAATTTTTTTTAAACCTGGTTGAGTGGCAGACAAGGCCTTACGGCTTTAACTCTGCCAGGTAAAATGAAGCTATTATTATTATTATATTATTATTATTATTATTATCATTTCACTGCAAACTCATCATTCTACACTCTTCTCTTAACTCAGCCTTCCTTTTTTCATATCCGCATACAAACCATTCACTTTAATATTGTCTATAATCTGATGTGTTTTTCTGCCTCTAACCTTCTTACCGTTGACCATTCCTTTTAGGACATCGGTCAGTAGACAGTTTCATCTTAGCAAGTGGCCAATCCAATTTATTTTCCTCTTCTTTATGAGTTTCAGCATTGTCCTCCCTTCACCCACTCTGTTGGCACATCTTTATTTTTTATTTTGTCTGTCCATTTGTATGTTGGATTCAAATTCTTGGCAGGTGACTATTTGTATGATTATTATTCGCTAGTTGAGTGTAAAAGAAGGCCTTATGACCGTAACTCCGTCAGCTTAAGTAAAGCATTATTATTATTATTATTATTATTATTATTATTATTATTATTATTATTATTATTATTATTATTATTATTATTATTATTATTATTATTATTATTATTATTATTATTATTATTATTAATTTCACTGTGTATTCTGTTGGCCGACTTTGTTGTTATATTTTCATCAAACATAGTTAGATGTACTTTGTTACAGCACATATTATGGTGTATTATTATCAGGCTAGGGTTTCAAAAAGTAATGATGCTCTTGTAACCTCTTTTACCTAAATTTCATCCTCACTAACTCATGATATAACGTATTATATATCTAACGAAACTCTGAGGATCGGCAAACTTCGTATAATCGTTCCACCAGACTGTCGGAAATACCATTTACTTCCACCAGATCCAGAGATCAGTTCAGAACCTGAACTAACTACTCTTCAACTAGCAACCGATCTGTAGGATACTATGTTGATTCCATGTCTCCACACAAGAGAGACCAGATAAATATAAACTATGGCGTCATAGCTCTCAACTCTGACACGAAATTCAAAAGAGAAAGTATATTTAAATTTGGCATTTAGTAACGTCCAAGAATTAGGTTTCAAATACAGTGAAATATACGTATCAACTTTTACACAAAATTCTATAATACTTGTTACAAACACTAAAACTAAAAAATAAATTAAAAGATGCAAAATATATTACGTTTTTATTACCAAAGATTCATCCGCGGTGGTCTAGTTGTTATGTGTCTTGCCTCTAGTCCCGAGGGTCGCGGGTTCAAACCCGGCCGGGGTTGTTGGAATTTTATGAAATACCCCTAGAGGGACCGTAAACCGTGGGTTCCCAATATTAAGATTTTCGGTCTCATAAAAATAATGTGTAATCTGAGTAAAAATACGTCTCAGTAACATTTAATCGACCTTCATCCATCCACGTAATACCTTAGTTTCCTTCAGGCGATATGCTGATAGCTGTACGAAAATAAGCCTGTAAGTTAAGAAACTTCTCTTTATGAGACCACTCGTGTATCATGCGGAATGAACGGATATCAGTGAAATCAAACAGAATACCGAAGGAGATGATTCAATTTACTCTGTTACTGTTACAGCTCATGTATTCTTTATAATAATTCATTCATATCTCATAGCAAAATTTACAATTTGGAAATATTCACAAGAAAAACAAATATAATGACATTTTGGCACGTATAGTTCTCTATTATTGCAGTGAAGTTTGAACCAATAGACTGCAAAATGAAGGTGCGTTGACCGCTGCATAATTGAGATATCTACGACAAATTGCAGCTATATTTATCATGATGAGAGAGAAATACTGAAAATGCTAGAATTTATGAAAAATGCCCTTGCTCTTTACCTTTAACAATAAAAACAAGACTGCCTTCTGCATGTGAAAAGAATGGAATGTACCAGATTACTTCGACAGAAACATCACTACAATCTTCCAAGGGAAGAGATCTACTGGAAGAACTCACAAGAGATAGTTGGAGACCATGAAAAACCACTAGGCCAACTAGTTGAGAGCATTATGACGAAGGTGATTACTAGGTAGTATATTTTTTTGTTCGTTAACGTCCAAGTGATCGAATTGTTTACTATGGCATAACTGTTACGTCATGTTATGTTAATATATTAGAAAGTACACAGAGACACCTAGACGAGACAACATGGGCACTCGATCGTCCATGTTGCTAATGTAAAACACCAAGTTACTACTATTGTTTTCTGATTCTAATAAGGAGTAAAAGTTTTTTTTGTCAATGTATGTTTTATATTGTAGATTTATTTCATTTTGATCAGTAATTTAAAATGTAATTATGTATGGTCTAAGTCAGCCCTTTCTGAACTTAAATTAGTCCAACTCCGATTTCGCTAGACCCTAATTTAATGTAATTTAATTTATAAATTATCTGTCTAATTCTGATTTAAAGTACGATTTTTATCACCGTTCAGGTAAATATTCAAGATTACGTCCTCAAGTATAGTTTTAAAATTTATAGGCCTTTTGGATTAGCGTCTATGGTCAGTGTTTACTCAATACTGATTCTTGTGAGGATTTTGTAGAGGGTTGTATTCGATTTTTGTATTTTCGTTTAGCAATCTTCCGTTTCCTGTTTATTTAAAATGTCGATTTCCTCAAAAATATTTAAATAGCTCTTACTTAATCTTAATTTACCCTCTCCCTTCCGGGACTAGCTGGGACATTACGGTCGGAAGAGGATTTTAAACTGAAGTTAGAAACGGTTCATTTCTGACTTGTGCCATTCACATACCTTTATATAAGGGGTTTCATCTCATATCATCCCTCGACCCGATCCTGAGTAGGAGACGAGTTGAGGATATGTCATTATTATTAATATTATTATTATTATTATTTTTATTATTATTATTTTTATTATTATTATTATTATTATTATTATTATTATTATTATATATCTAACTATAACTTTCACCGCGAATTGACGTAAGCGAAATTTCAACTTTGTATCATACCTCAAGGTTATATATCCCAGAATGTCCCTAAATTGTCTCGAAAACAAAAATACTCTGCCTGTTATTATTTTCACAGTTATTTGGAAATTATCTCTAAAAATTGGAGTGGTGGATTCTACGTGTTTTTCACGGTAACTTCTCCTGACAATGTGAGTAATTCCGAGCTACAGTCTTAGTAAGAGTAATCCTGCTCTTCGCACAATCTCATACCACTATTTTATGGTAAAATCAAATATTTTCTTACTCTTTAGATGTATTAGAGCCACGGATTTTTACCCACAGATATTCTATTGATATTTGTGTCATCGTCATAAATAGATTTAAAATGTATTACATCTTCCTGTGACCCATGTTCCTTTTCCTCCAAATATCTCCATTTTCCCAGTACTGCTCTTTTTCATTCATTAATGTCTTTGTGCCTTGCAACAAAATGTTTATGTAGTGTACTCTACTTTCCCTTGCTGCTGAATTCCAAACCAAAACACCTCTTGGTAACCTTTTTCTTGCATCTCTATGCTCATTACATTGCAATTATCTATATTTTAAATCTATAATTAATGTTTTTGTCTAGCCTCATGGGCTAGTACTCAGAGTTTGAGACCACAGTCCATGAAGTCCCGGGTTCGATTACTTGTCAGACCATAGGAATTTTTCATTAAATGGAAATATTCATATCGTTGCCCATGGTCTGTAATGTAGGGTAAGTTTACGATAAGGACTCTTCTGGCACTTCTTTATCGTTTATCACCCATCATATCATCGGAGGAACGTAACTTCGCCTTCCGTGTGCTCCAATCTAATAAATTGATTACAAGTCCGCCAGGAGAGAAAGCCAGAAATATCACAAAGGGAACCTGGTGAAATTTGACAAAACAATATTTTCTTTAATAATATGTACCCTACTCACTTAATTTCTATTCTATCCAGTTCAGAATGTCTGGCAGAACGTCGTAAAAATTAATTTATAGTGCTAATAATAAATTATGAATGCAAATTTTTAAATTAATTTCCAGGTTTCCACTTCATTTGTAATCAGACGTTGGACAAAATACACACACACACACACACACACACATATATATATATATATATATATATATGTTATAATTAAATGTTTTTAACATTGAGCAATGCAAGCTTAACATGGCATGATAAGAAATATAAATGTCTGGACGGGATTCGAACCCGGAACTCTGAGTCTGTACCTCAGCGTGTTATCCATTACACCACCAGGCGAATCCAATTCAAACACTTATCTTTCTTATATATGTATTATATTCTCCATCATTACTAGATGTCGCGAGAAATCGGTCTTCACTGCCATCTAGTAGCCGATTATAACAAGTAAGCAAATTAAAGAGAATATTTTTACTATATAGCAGTAAGCGTCACTGCTATAAAGTAAATATATTCTCTTTAATTTGCTTACTTGTTATAGTCAGCTATTAGATGGCAGTGAAGACCGATTTCTCGCAACATCTAGTAATAATGGAGAATATAATACATATATAAGAAAAATAAGTGTTTGAATTGTATTCGCCTGGTGGTGTAATGGATAACACGCTGAGGTACAGACTCAGAGTTCGGGGTTCGAATCCCGTCCAGGCATTTATTTTTCTTATCATGCCATATATATATATATATATATATATAAATAAATACCCAGGGCGGACCAAAACTAGCGCTGCTGCCTTGCAGTAAGATACTGGACTATCAAAGGCTAGAGGAAGAAAACCTTGAACAAAAATTACCCGTCCCTCAGGTTGGGGGTTGATGCATCGGGCCAGCTCCTTGTTCATCATAAAAAGAAAAAATGCTAAAAAACCAAACAACATGCCTCGGGAAAACACTCTAGGACGATTAAAGCTAAGAAAAAGGACTTTGAAAATTGGCACATGGAATATTTAAGGCTGCAGAAATAAAATGGAGGAAGTAATTAAATAAATAGATGCAATGGAACTAGATTTGGCAATTTTAACTGAAACAAAGAAGAAAGGCACAGGAAATGAAACATTAGGTAATTATATTCACCTTTACAGTGGAGTAGATAAACACAAAAGGGCAAAAAGAGGTGTTTCAATGTTGATTAATAAGAAATGGAAAGGCACTATAAGAAATTGAGAAGCCATTGATGAGAGAATTTTAAAATTAGATTTGAATATATGGGGCTATAAATTAACAGTTTTGGAATATACGCGCCAATTAACGATAATGGAATGACAAATCTAGAAAATGATTTATTTGTTGACAAAGGTAATGAAGAAATAGGAAAAATTAGCACTGGGAAACAATTAATATTATTGGGAGACATGAATGGAAGAACAGGAAGTAAATTTGGAGACCCAGTAGTAGGAAAGTTTGGAGAAAACATTTTAAATGAAAATGGAGAAAGGTTAATTGAATTATGTAGACAATCATCTTTAAAAAATATGGAATTGTTTTTCAATCATAAAGATATCCATAAGTACACATGGGAACGTCCAACACTAAATCAAAAATCCATTATCAATTACATAATTACAAAACAAACTTCAAAAATGAAAATACAAGATGTCAGAGCTTATAGAGGATCAAGTTGTGGGACAGATCATAAATTAGTAATTGGAAAATTTGTATTTCCTTGCATTCTTAATAAAGAAAACAACCACGCAGAAAAAGAAGAAAATGTTAGAACAGAAACGGAAAGAAAATATAATGTTGAAAGCCTACAAAACGAAAGTGTAAAGCATTTATATCAACAGAGATTGAATAAAAAATTAACACAGAATGAATTCAGAGATACAGAAGAAATGTATCAGTACCTAAAAAGGTGCATCCATGAAGCCGCCTATGAAGCATTGGGTGAGAAAGACGACTATAGAGGAAGGACAGCACTGTTTTGGAACAATGAAATAGAGAAAGAAAGACAGAATAAGAAACAGTTATTTTTAAAATGGCTTAGTACAAAGAACCAGAACGACAAAATACAATATCAAAAAGCACAAGCAAAAGTGAGAAGAATGGTTACTAAACACAGAAATGAGATTTGGGATAAGAAATGTACAGAAATACAAACATATTTAGGAAGCAAGAAGAGTTCTGAATCATGGAAATTTATAAAAAATATACGTTCATCGAATAGAAATAAGAATCTTCTCAACCTAATAGGGATACATGAATGGGAAGAATATTACAAAAAGCTTTTAGTAGAGGACCGAAAAGAATTTTTGGGAGAAAATGACGATTTATCAGAGATGGAAACAGGAAACATAATCGAAATTGATATAAATACTGTAAGAAAGGAAATTATGAGAATGAAAAATGGTAGTAATGCCGGCCCAGGAAATATTGCTATAGAATTGATTAAAAATGGCAGTCAGAAGTTATTGGAAATGATCACTGTACTGTTTAATAAAATAATAAATGGCGAAGAAGTGCCAGAAGAGTGGAAAGTCGCTATTATAACATCGATACATAAGAAGGGAGACAAGAGAAAGTGTGAAAATTATAGAGGCATATCAGTAACGAGTACATTAAGTAGAATATATGGACGTATACTAAGTAAAATGGTTGATATAGAATACCAGGATAAAGAAATGGAAGAACAATCTGGTTTTAGAAGTGGTAGGTCATGCACAGATAATATATTTTGCATAACACAAATGATAGAAAAAAAAGAGCAACTAACAGAGATTTACATTTGCTTTGTGTCGATTTAACCAAAGCATATGATAGTATTCCCCAGAAAATGTTATGGGAAACTTTAGACGATTCCAACATTACCAAAAAATTAGTAGAAGCTATAAAAGCATTATACAAAGGATCTATTTCGAAAATAAAAGTTGGAAATCATATAACAAAGGGATTTACTATTACAAAAGGTTTAAGGCAAGGTTGCAGTTTATCTCCAACTCTATTTAAAATTTATCTCGAAAGAGTACTAAGAGACTGGAGGAAAAAATGTCAAAAAATGGGCATACCTATCCAAAATACACATGTATATTCATTAAATTTTGCAGATGACCAGGTATTAATAGCACAGGACCACGATGACATAGAATATATGGCTAAAAAACTAAAAGAAGAATATGAAAAATGGGGACTTTATATAAACATTGAGAAAACTAAATATCTGTGTATAGGAGAAGAAATGGAAAATATAAATTTCAACAATGGAGAAGAACTAAAACCTAGTATTGAATGCACTTATTTAGGAACAAAATTAGACCATTCAGGCGATAACACAGTGGAAATTAAAAATAGAATCGCACAAACAAAACAAGCAATAAATGCTTTAAACTCTGTTTGGTGGAGCAAAAATATTACAAAAAATAGAAAATTACAAATATATCAAACCATAATTCAGAGCATTTTAACATATGGTGCTGAAGTCTGGCAAATTCCTACCAGGGAAATGAAAAGAATTTTAAGTACAGAAATGGATGTTTTAAGAAGATCAGCTGGAAAATCTAGAATGGATAGAATACGAAATAAAGAAATAAGGGAAATTATGGGTGTACAAGAGGAGCCGGACATCATAGACATCATAGAAAAGATTGCATTGCAGTGGTATGGTCATGTCAAACGAATGCCAGAGCAAAGATTGCCAAAAATTGTTATGGAATGGATCCCAATGGAAAGGAGGAAGAGAGGAAGACCGAAGAAAACTTGGATAGAAGGGGTACAAGCAGCTATGAATATCAGAGGAATGGAGGAAGATCAATGGATGGATAGAGAGGAATGGCGTTTGGTTTCCGGAAGACGGCGGCAGCTGCCATGATACCGGATGATGATGATGATATATTGATGTTGCTGAGATTTGTTTACCCTATGTTTAATATCATCATCTAGAATAGAATTTTAATATCTTAGATCAAAGTATTCAAATCTTTAATACCTTTTAATTGTGCCTTTTCCATCTTACAAAACTAGACGAGACAACACGAACATTTTAAACAAGACAATTAATTAATGCATTCATACTAAGAAAAGCGAAAGCGGTATTGATTATTATGGTGACTAAAAAGTATTCGGATACTATTTTGAGCCTTTAGTTTCCTGATATTTGTCTTACAGGTCAGAACAAATCTCCGAAAAAAAAACTTCGCCCTGGAAACTTGTCCCGACCGGGAATCGTTCAAGAATCTCCTGCGTTTACGGCAACGACATTATCACAACACAATGGTGGACGGTATGCAACATAGAACAAACTAAAGTTGGATTAAATTTTATTTATTTATTTATTTATTTATTCCACCGCTGTGGTCTCGAGATAGCGTGCTGCCTTGTCACGCAGCGGGCCCGTGTTCGATTCTCGGTCGGGAGAGGCTCCTGAATGAGATTTTTGTTTGGGGGTTTTCCTCACCTGTAAGACAAATGTCAGGAAGCTTAGGACCCAACGTTCCCCGAAAATCATCCGGCCATCATCACCATCCTTATCATTATCATCATCACCTTTCACCGGTGTGGAAATCAACGGGAGGCTACCACACCTATAATTCCCTAGTAAAGCTGCAAAGCATAGCATGAAAATGCTACGAGTGCAGTGAAAAACCTGCTCTCGGGCAGAATTACTATGGATGGATGGATGGATATTTATTTACTTATTTCTCATTAGACTCTGTAACTATGTAGTTGTTTAATTAATATTGATTTAAAAAAACAAGTGTTACTTTCTGGAATAAAGCGAACAATTACTCTAATGTCCAATCATAATTATCTCACATGTAGGATATCTCTGTCTATTTAATATTTGTAATCTAAATTAGTTATAAGTCATTCTAAAGTAAATATACAGGGTGCTGCATAAGTCAGTTAACCGCTGCAGATGGTTGCGAGGAAAAAAAAATCAGATTGGTTAAAACTGGGGTTTGAATATGGGACGTTCAGAATACAATCAGTGGAGATTATTTTGATCAATTTCTGTAGTTTTTTTTTGTATATATGTTATACGTTACAGCGAATTTTCGGTAGCTGACTTATGCTGCAACCTGTATTGTGTAGGAAATTTACTGATATTTGCTGAAATGAACAAACCGCCGGAGGGGTAATGATATTGCAGTGACTTTACGGGTCCGGTGAGCGTTTTCAAATATAAATACTCTACATTTTCAAAACTACTGACCTTATTGAAAAGAGTGGGAATGGAGAAGAAGGATTATAGGGAGAAGTTTTGTTTTAATGAATACGAATTCTTCCCTGCAGTTGTACTAGCTCTCCCACTTGCTTTGCTTTAGTTCGTTTTCTCCTCTACAGCGCCAGCGATTTGTTCAGCTCATCATATAACGGTATATGAATTGTGAATACAAGAATACCAGTTTGTTTACTTAAAAGCAGAAAAAATTATGCTCAAGAGAGAAAGGAATATAAAGAATTATTGGCAGAAACAAAACTAGCATGGCAAAATAAGAAATCAGAAGAAATGAGAGTCGCGACTGAAAGTGGGAACATTGCGGACATATGGAAAGCGTTAAGGGAACTCAAAGTAAAGTCCATAAATCGGACAAGAATAACGCCCGGGGAATGGAGAAGTTACTTTGATAGGGTGCTGGGAAATGAGAGGTTAAGATATAATCAAGGAAATATAGTTGAGATCCCTGACCCAATTCATATTCAATTACTGGATCAGGATATTTCGAAAAATAAAGTGGTTTCTTCCATTAAATGTTTAAAGAATGGTAAAGCACCTGGAATTGATGGAATATCAGGGGAATTCTTGAAAAATATGATATCATCCAATAAATTATTAGACGTTTTGAAAACTGCGTTCAACAAACTTCTTAATGGAGGAGATTATCCGGAAGCCTGGGCGACAGGTGTCATCCAACCGCTATACAAAGGGAAAGGTGGGGCACAGATACCAGAAAGTTACAGGGGAATTTGTCTCTTGTCAGTGTTCGGAAAAATATATTGTAAAGTACTTTACGAACGAATAAGACAATGGGCTAAAGAGAACAATAGACTCTCAAATTATCAGGCAGGTTTTAGAGAAGAGTACTCCACGGTGGACAACGTATTTGTTCTGAGAACATTAATTGATGACAATCTGAAAATGAAGAGGGGTAAATTGTTTTGTGCATTCATTGATTTTAAGATGGCATTTGATACTGTGGACCGAAGCGCACTTTGGGAAAAATTAAATCGGAAAGGATTGTCTCATAAAATGATACACGATTTAATGCCAATTTATAAATATGTTAAATTTTGTATAAAAGTAGACCAAGGGCACATTACAGAGAGCAGTGAAGCCAATCGGGGAGTGAGAAAAGGTTGCATTTTATCACCAATGCTATTTAATCTATTCGTTGATGATATTGTAGACGTAATGCTAGAAGGAGAAATTGAGGCTCCGGAGATAGGAAGTGTTAGAATCCCAGTCCTGTTGTATGCAGATGATTTAATTATCTGTTCCAAGACAATCAAAGGATTGCAAAGAGGTCTTGACCTACTGGAAATATACTCTAGGAATTGGGGATTGACTGTAAATGTTAGTAAGACAAAAACAATGACCTTTAAAAATGGGACGGTTTATGGTAGAGCAGAGAAATGGAAATAGAGAGATCAAGTACTTCAAAACGTGAAACATTTTGAATATCTTGGTACGACGTTGAAAATGAACGGAAAGTGGAAAAAACATATTGATATAGCATTATTTAAAGGGAGGGGACAACTTAACAGTGTACCCGGTATTCTGGGTCGAGTGCCTGATATTCCAGTCAGCACATTAGAAAAAATGTATGGAGCGATGGTCAGGCCAGTAATGCACTATGGTAGTGAGATTTGGGGTTTCCAAAGAACGGAAATACTAAATAAGGTATATACGCATTTTCTAAAGTATATTACAGGACTTAGTAAGGCAGTTTCTCACTGTGGAATTTTATATGAATTCGGGTCATTCCAGGACGACATTAACTGTAAAACTTGTGTACTCAAATACTGGTTGCGAGTAATCCAAGGTGAACAAACAATGCTTAGAGCAATTTGTTACGACCACCGAATTAAAAACATAGATGTTAAATTTTGGGCAGACGAGGTTAGGAGAGAACTCCAAAAGATTGGGATGGGCTGGATATGGGAAAAAGGGACTGAAAATCGCAAGAACGTGTGGAGAAAAATAAGGAGGTGGTATTTAGATATAAACCAACAAGATACTTTCGCCGAATGTACAGGAAAACGCTCACTGTGTTTACAAAGAGTCCTAAAACACGTCTGGGGAAAAGAATCGTATATACTCAACCTAGGATATAAGGAGAGATCAGGGCTTGCTTGGTTTAGGCTAGGGGCATGGAAATTTCTAAAAATTAGCGACGATCACGATATGCGAATATGTCCAATGTGCGGGAACTTTGAAGATGAGATACATATATTAGGAAAATGTAATGATTTAGAATATTGGAGACGTCAGTTATTACCGGAAAGATTTCTAAATTCAAATCGGGAAAGATTGGCATGCTACGAGTTATTGGTAAATCCAGAAAATTGGATAAACCTGGGTAAATTTCTGGACAAAACGCGAAAAATAAGTACAACACTAATTCATGAATAAATATATGTTATCAAAATGCAATACCATTAATTATTAACAATTATATATAAATTAATTAGTGTATAATGCTATTGTGTTATTATTTAATTGTAATATTAATGTGTTTTCTTTATGTAATTGTACTGTTATTGCTGTTTTTGTTGTTTATTTTTCTTTACACTAGTACCAATTATTACTTTATTGTAACGGACTGCCAACAGCACGTACGGCTTACTGCCCGTGCAACCCATATTTGTAAATAATATTGTAAATATCTTACTTTTTGTCTAATAAAGTCCTACTACTACTACTACTTAAAAACAATAGTTGTTTATGTTGTGCAATATCCACGGAATTAGAGCGTTTATCCTTAATAGAGCAGAATTCACTTAATCTTCCCTGTATAATGCATTCTAGTTATAGAGATATGCGCTACGAATGGGTAATGAAAGAGGTGCATGGAAAAACCTGGCACCAAAACCAGAGGGAAAGCGTCCAATAGGCAGATCAAAAGTGAGGTGTTATAATAATATTAACAATGATTTGAAAAAGATAAATTGTACAAGATATGATTGGTAAACATTAGTTCAGAATATGGATATATGGGAAAAAAGTGTGTCAGTGAAGTTATTAAAGTACTGTTTCGATAGTGTCAGCGAGTTGGTTATAGAAAATAGGTATATTATATTAAGATCTAGTGTTTATATAATCAATGAATAAACTGAGCGTTAAATAAATCTGATATATGTTAGAATTTGGAATATAAATAGTTCATTGTTATTTCTAGATGTGTGAAATCACAGATGTAAGTCCAAGCATTGAGATCAAACAGAGAGTCAGGAAAGAATTGGGTTTGGACGACGAGAGAATTAAAGTGGCCGTGGCAGGAATCAAGAATTGGATGGAATTACAACCCCACCTGCCAGAAGAAGGTAAAACAAATCTTGTGACATATATATTAAACACACAGAAATTAAAAAAAAAAGAAAAAAAACGTTGTGTTGACATATACATATGCCAACACAGGAAGTAAGGTGAATTGATCCACTATAGGCCTTAAAAACACTTGGACAGTATGCGGTTAATGTTTGTACATTTCTAGAAAATCGGCACAAGATATCAGTCCTGTTGTCAGTCTTGCGTGATGGCCGCCTTTGACCCAAAATATCTGGTACTCATTTAAGTTAGAGGTTGACTCGATCCCAAGGCTGTAGTGCCGCCACAAATTATAGCCAGTTTTAAAATGTTGCCCTATTAGTTATCGCACCTGTGAACATCCGGATTGTAGCCTTAACCAAGCTTAATATGAGTGTAAATTAAATAGAAGGAATGTATCTAAATATAGAGGAGTGGCAGAAAAACAATTTGACATGAAGAACCTATGGTTTGAGTGGGGAAAAATGTGGGATTTAATGTAGTTTACATTAAGTACTAGCATTGATATTGTTGAGTAGTATGGAATGAGCTCGCCCTCGTTTTAATAACTCTCTCTCTCTCTCTCTCCCTCTCTCTCTATCTCTCTCTCTCTACTCTCTCTCTCTCTCTCTCTCTCTTTCTCTCACTCACTATTAATTTAGTTTAGTATAACCTCTCCCTTATAAAGTACTTTTGCATGTCCCATACACATAGGCTTTACAGGAAAAACGCCAATTGTTGAGAGAGGATTTGTAACTTCGGGTCGCACACTTATTTTTTTGACCACACAACAACACAGGGGGCCTCAATGCACGAGTAAACAGCTCAATGATATACCCGCCTCCAAAGCAACACGAACATTAAAAAAAGTACACCATTCGCTTAGCAATTAATACTAATCAAGGGAAATACGATATAAATTATTATTATGATCGCCAGATGATAACTGGAAATCATTCCTTGGCATCTGTCTTATAGTTGAGAAGAAATCCCGAAAAATCGTATTCAGAACACTTGTCCCGACTGGAATCGAACTGGGTCTTATTGCATACGTGGCAATAACGTTACCTAGAGGCACAGCGGTGGACTAAGTTTTAGGAAGTAATGAAGCTTATTTTAAAATGTATCTTTTTAGTAAATTCTCCTATTTAATTTAAATACTTGATAATGAATATTAACAATTGTGAACTTGAATTCCTGATTTGCATTGTTCAACTTTAATCCCTCCATAACGAGATATCTACCCAATGTTGAAACTTAGCCTCTCATTTGCTAGGAGTTACTAGACCAAGTTAATTCAGTGACGCTTATTTGCCTTCTGATGTCATGATTGGTATGCGACTAAAATACCGACCCAATGAGATATCTAGCAGGAAACTAAGATATTATTAGGATGGTGAAGTCTGTAAATTTATTTTAGTGGCATTTTTATTCAGGCTTAAGGATATTTTACGACCCAAAAGGACTTCGTCCTTGGATTTTTCCATCCTAAAATATCTATCGACCCCGGCCGGGTTTGAACCTGCGACCATCGGGACCAGAGGCAAGGAACGTTACCAGCAGTCCACCGCGGCCGACATTACCACATACCGTGTATTTCTTGTTAAACTAATTTATACTCTGTATAATGGCTTATAGTTAATAAAATTATGTCTAAAGTATTTTTAAATTAGTAACTCGGAGAGCGAGTTAGAGAGTTTATTATACTCTTTCTTAATAATTTGTTAAATATTTATAACTATAAAGTAGGCAGATGTTGCCATATTGAAATGCTGTTTGGTAGGATCCACAAATTCACTTTCAAAATGCATTCTGAAGCACCGATGAAGTTACTTTCAAAACAATAGTAATAAAACATTTAGGTGAGAAATCAGTCGTCCTGAACAAACTAAACTACCCTCAATACATTTAAGGATTCTTGGAACAAAATCTATCACCGTTAGCTGTATATGTACTAATTCACAAATATCTATTCAGCTGTTGATGAAGAAACATGTTTCCAAAGATCTTCAATGTTTTAATGTAGTTTATTTCATGAAAACGACTGATGGCTCACATACATGTAGGCTATTATTATCTTAATTTAAGATATACAAAGTTGGTAAAAAAACAAGGTAAATATAGAATAAGAATTTTAATTTAGACGAAATGTTACATGTGTTTACAGATTGGGATGTTATTGATAAGATACATATAAAAGAAAATCACAAATTTTACAGAAACAACAGGGATAATTAAAAGTATAGGGTTTCCAGTATAAAACCGGACACTCTGCGGCTGGCAGAGTGAAATGCGGACGAGGAGAGAGCGCTGCCTGACGGGCGAAACCCCGTGAGGCGTGTCCGGTTATATAATGGTAGCCCTGTATAATGAGACCATCTTTAGTACAGAAGAACACAAGATTACGGCTTTATAAGGTTCTCCCAAGAGCAGTATTAAGATATGGTAGTTAAGCATGGACAACGCGAAGAAGAGATGAAAGCCGAATAACAACAAATGAGATGCGATTTATGCGCCGTACAGCAGGCTACACAAAGTGGGACCATAAAAGAAATGAGGAAACTATGGAAGAGTTGGATGTAGAACACATTCTTCACCATATACAAAACTACCAGAACAACTGGAAAATCCATCTTCAACGAATGCCGTATCATAGTATTATTCCAAAAGCCATACTTCGCTACTGCTCCCAAGGCAAAAGATCGCTGGGACGTCCAAAAAAGCGCTGAATGGAAAATTCCTCTTCGAGACCGTAACAGGCCACACGGCCTAATATTTGCATGGATGATGATGATGATTGATAAGATACAAGAAAAATAATAGAAACATTCGTATTAAACTAATTCTGAGCTAAGTTCCAGTTGTAATGTAAACAAACCTAGTGTGAGACTGTATATTGTTTGGTCGAATAACGGTTTTACCTTTATGGTTGTAAGAAAATGTAGTTCGCTCTCTAACACTCGAAATAAAGAAATAAAAATAATAAAAATATATATTATCTAGCAAATATCTATATACGTTATATGGGGGAATTTTAAAAATATATAATTATAATATTATTATATTAAATAAGCATATATGTTTTTCTTAAGCAAGCGCAATTAGATTTCAATTGATTCAAAATGGCAAAATATCTTTAGAATTGCATAAACAACGGAAAGAAAAGCTTTTAAAAAATGGAGAGAAAGAAATTATGTTGAGAATTTTCAAACATTTTAGTGAAAAATATTCTACGTTAACCATTGACGATATGGTGAAAATTACAACAAAATTTACAGATGGATCAGCATCGAACATTAACTCTGCTCCCAATTAAATTGTACCGCTACATAAGGATTATCTATTGACGTCATGGAAAACACGTAAACGTGTAATTCGGTAGGCCCATATGTATTTTTGTCATAAACAAATAATAAATGGAGGATGTTTCTAATTATTGGTAGGCCTACTCTCCTATGTTGCATCCAGTCTTATTTCCCATAAAATAAGATGTTGCATAAGAACAATATTTCTATCGTACACAATTCAGTCATATGGCGGTTAAGAGTAACACCACGGTTGAACCAATAGACGGGGTAATACCTCGTGCAAGTTTGTTTACAGTACAACGGAACTTAGCTTGGAATTGGTATAAAGTAATATTGCAGGCTTTAGCAGGAATACTTAATTTGTAGGGGTGGGTGTTTAAACTACTTATTGCGAGCTGCCCACTAGAACAGGCTGTACCAGAATCAATCATTGAACGGTGTAAATCGAATCCATGATCCCATTTCGGTGATTTTCAAGAATACATTAATTTTGACTATTTAACTCATGCCTCAAATGGGATTCAACGGCCAATCACATTTCAATGATTTTTGCATTACAACCAATCACAGTCGTGTTTGAACTCGAATTCATCAAACAAGTTTATCGTATTAAATGAAGCTCCTCCTTTTTAACATTCTGAATAGGTCATAGCATTATTTTGCAGTAACTGACAATGCGAGAAATACGGCTACCAGATTGTATATATAGATTGTATATATAGTGCACGAATATCAGCTGATTGTGTTTGCGGGAGATAATGTAAAAACATTTGTAGCAATTGATTATATCACAAAACAAACTAAGGTTTGCACATTCCTAAACGAATTATTTCCCAGGAAATAACGTTGTAGAAAAAATATAATTGATATATTTCCATCATACGACATCACTAGAGCTCGGACTTTATTGCCTTTTCATTGCCGTTTTACTTTCAAACAGTTGACTACACAGGTAGTTAGTCCTGTCCCGTGCACAGTGCCACAGTAAATGGCGTCTTTGCTGTGTTGCTACAAGTATAGTACGCAGTCAAATCATAATACCGATCACCACGATCTGATGAATGATTACAACATGCCGAAAACAAATATACAGAAGATGAATTCACTTGTACGTGAGTACGGCCATGAGTATTTTTGGCTAAAAGAAGATAAAATATTTTGTAAATTGGTAATGTAGAGTTGAAGGGGGAGAGAAGAATTTTTATCAAGAGCCATTGCAAATCTAAAACACACATTGGAAATATAAAATATAAGTTTGACGATGAAATACAGTCATCTGCACAAGGAGTTTCAGACACTTGTAATCAGCGTGAATTTTACAAGGATTTATGCGAAACGATAGTTTCCGCGAATATTCCTTTCAATAAAGTGCAATATCCAGCTTATAATTTTTTTGAGAAATATATGGGAAGAACAATTCCTTGAGAAACAACTTTACGCAGGTATTATTCATCTCCTTGTTATGAAGACGTTCTGAAATACATTAAAAATACTGTGGCAGATCATAATATATGGGTGTTAATCGATGAAACCCAGGATACATCCAGAAGGTCTGTAGGAATACTGGGGATATTATCACCTGAAAACCAGGGAATATATTTTTGTTAACTACCGAGGTCCTAAATAAAGTCAACCATTCAGAAATTGACAACCTTCTATGGCACAATGAAATGAAAACGAGACAATATTTTTCTTTTTGTAACAGACGCAGCCCCTTATATGTTGAAAACTGCTTCCAGAATTAAAGAACGATATCCGAAAATGATACATCTAACTTGCTTGGCCCACGGACGTCACCGAGTAACCGAAGGAATTAGGTTGCATTTCTCTGATGTGGACTATTTTGTATTAAACATGAAGAAACTAATTTTAAAAGCCCCTTCTAGGAAACAGAAATTTAAGGAAATTCCACCACAAATCCCTTTGCCGCCTCAACATGTTTTAACTCGGTGGGGGACTTGGTTTTAGACCACAGCATACTACTTACAGCATTATCAAGTGATTGTTAAAGTAGTTAATAAATTTGTTGCTGAAGAAATTTCGGCGATAAAAATTGTGAAATCCCTGATATTAGGACAACTTTATCAAAATTTCCAGGTAATCAACAACATCTACAAATATATACCTTTAATAATTAAAAACTGGAATCTTCACGTATAGCATAGATTGATTCCATAAAACTGGTAGAAAAGTTATCGCGACAGTTTGATGACATAGGTAGTTGGGCATCTGAAATTGCAAAACAGAAATTGCAAAGTGTATTTCTGAAAACCTCTGGATACTCAGCTATTAGCAATATAAAGGATTTTCTAATGGACAACAAGAACGCATGTACTGTCTCCATGTCAGATACCTGTGATATATCCTAATTTATTTTTGCACCAGTTACCTCATGTGAAGTAGAAAGGAGTTTTTTCTAAATATAAACTTTGCTTGAACAGTCACCGAAGACGTATTTATTTTTAAACTTTACGGAAATACATTATTATTCATTGTAACAGCTCTACAGAAGCGAAACAAGTTTAACTAACAGGGTTTTAAAATATTATGTACAGTGTACACACTTTTTTGTGTTACCTCTTTATTTAAAACTGTATGAAGAAAATAATTGTGTAGAAATAATGAACTCTTTCTTTTTTTTGTAATACTGTATGCAGCATTGTATTTATAGATGCACGAAGAGAATTAATTTACGGAAATTATAGATCTGTTTAACGTTTTGTTATACTGTAGCGTTTAATTTAAAAGTTAAAAAATATTTTACGCGACAAAATAAACTTGTAATCTACAATTGGCTACTTATTTAATTACCCACCTATACCTCCTGTAAACAGTACAGCTCAAATGCCATACTAGTCAGACTGGTGATACTACACTCCCTACCACTCTCTCATCAAGCAATAGTATGTACAGTAAGAGTGCACTTAATCTAACTTCATGTCCGAGCCCTAGTTATGAGCTAATTCTCGTTGTAATGTAAACAAAGCAGATGTATGACTGTATTTTCATTAGTCGAAAAACAATTTTATATTTGAGCGAGTAAGAAAATTAGTTCCCCCTACAACAGTCCATATAAAGAATATAAAGAAATAAAAATATGTATTATCCAGTACATGTCTGCACAAGTTATATAAGGGAATCTGAAAAATATATAATTACAATTTTAATGAATTAAATAAGCATTTTTTTATTCTTAAGCAAGCGAAATCCAGTATAAAATAATCCTACATTAACCGTTGTCAGTGATGTGAAAATAAAAGCAAAATTTACAGTGAGTCAGCATGGAGCATAAATTCTGCAAGTAATGAAATTGTAAATAAAGGCACCTATCGATATCATGGGAAAAGCCTAAAGTCTAATTAGGTAGATATATATATATATATATATAATTTTTGTCATGTATAAGGAATTGAAGTTCTTAATAATTGGTACCATCATACCTCTTATTCAGTCTTATTTCCCGTAAAATATGATGTTGCTTAAGAAAAATGTTTATATTGATGACAGTTTTTGCACAGCAGTCACATGACGGTAAAATTAGCACCACTCCAAACGCGATAGGCCTAGAAGACCCTTGGCCTACCATCCGGCTGCTGGCCTTACTTCCACATGTGTTAATCACAGAGGCAAACGATCATCTAGCCAGTGTAGGGATGACAAGTGATCAGCTGGTATTATCAACCTGGAGTCGCTCTTTATTATAGCTACCCAAATGTCTCAAGATGCTGGGTGCGCACCGATTCCATACTGGCCGAAATACCTTGGGAAAATGTCTTCCCCCATGGGGACTCGAACCAGCGCAAGTCCCGTAGCTCTGCTCCAAGGCTTCTTGTCTTAACGACTCGGCTACGCCGCAAAGTGGCACCACAACAAGGTTCCCCGAATAGTCGGAGTCGGCGGAGTAATATCTTATGCAAGTTTGTGTACCGTACAACTGGAATCTAGCTCGGAAGTGATATAGTATTTTATGTGCATACCAGAATGAAAACAAAACCTACAGTTGTTAGAATACAATGTAACTGGCTTTTAAATGTCCGTCGCCGTGGCGTGATCGGCAGAGTCCCTATATTCCACTCCGGCGACCAGGGTCCGATTCCCGGCAGGGTAGGGGATTTTATATATCCACCTTCGGTCTGGGTGTGTGTCCTGTTCTTGTGTTTATATGTGAGAATAAAATAAAAGTTATCAATAAAAGGTAAAACGAAAAGGTAAAACAAAAATGTAAAAGGAGAAGGTAAAACGAAAAAAAGGTAAAAACAAGAAGGGAAATACAGTAAAAGTCCATCGCCGTGGCGTAGTCGGTAGAGTCCCTACCTTCCACTCCGGCGACCCGGGTTCGATTCCCGGCGGGGTAGGGGATTTTAAATCTCCACCTTGGATCTGGGTGTGTGTCCTGTCTTATGTTTATATGTGTGAATAAGATAAAAAGGTTAACAAAGTTAAACAAAAAGGAAAAACAGTGTAAACGAAAGAGAACGACAAAGAAAGACATTAAAAAAATACATACTGTTTATGGTATTATTTAAAAATTCGAGTGACGAGACATTTGTAATAATACCCTATTGACGTAGGCTACTTACTTCACTTAGTTCTTATAGTTCGCTCTGGAAAAAGGGCATTTGTGAAGCACTTCCATCCCTGAAGTCCTGCTTTGCTTCATAGTTGTTTCTTTGTCACAGCGTCCTAGTATAGTAGACGGAATACATATTTTCTGCGCCTATGCTCGCATAGACCTCGTTTAGATGGTTTTATCTTCCTTGTGTTTTTTTTCTGTAGTGAATTGAGTCTATTCACTCTAATCCTCTTCCTTTTGTCATCCGGAGTTAGAATCGGGTATCGTGGAGTTATCTACCCAGTTCGAAGGATACAAGAAAACCACATCACCAATCAATTACTCAAATTCAAGCGCATATTGACAGTACATAATTGACATAGCAATGACGCCATTAATAGCTATTAATTATTATATTTCTTAAATTAAAGCTGCCTCTATCTAAAATTATGATATCCAAGATTCCAGGTTTTTGATTTAATAGAAGAATAACAAAGTCGACATTTGTTTTCAATACCTAATGTTAAAATGTTACAGATGATGGGAGGCTGGAACGCTGGTTGATCAGATGTAAGAACAACATGGAGAAGACAAAACATACATTAGATATGTACTATTCGCTGAAAACTCGAATACCAGAATTAATGTCCAACTGGGATTTAGATGAGACATGGGCACAGGAAATATTCAATCAAGGGTATTTAAAATATATTATAATATATCTAACAAACGAATGTAGTGTGTTCTAACTTCAGATTTAAATATATTTATTGTTCATAATTTAGGAAACACATTAATCCAGACATAATAATAGTAATAATAATAATAATATTAATTATGATACTGTTAATTATAGTAATAATTTATTTAAACAGGCAGAGCCCTCTCTTCCACTTAAAAAGTGAAAGATATTAAATATAGAAAATATTTACATAACATCATAACGTATGTAATTAATACTATCTAAACAAATTGTCCAATTTTTTTTGTTTATCTAATCTTTTAATGTTTGTTGGTTAATTTTGTGATATTGATTATGATTATGAAAGTATTTTTCTCTAATGTCAATATTTTAGATGTAATGATAAAACCAATTTTGAAAAAATTCTTCAACCGTACTAAAATTACTTTACTGTTTATAAAATTATATAACACAAAATTCTATTAATGTGTCTTATAATACTGAATGAAACGTTGAGTGATTCCGGGTTATGTGGCCGTGGTCCATAGTTGGTGTTGATACCAGACGTTTCGCCCTCAACTGCGGAGGGCATCTTCAGTGGCGAGTGCTTCTATGCGTGTTTCCTGGTCGGAAGATCTACTTAGAATGAACGCTGTGGACGTAGTGGACGTTGTATTAGTGGGGGGTGCAGGGTGAGTGGGTGTGGCTCTTGCTGATTGGCTAATAGTCGTCTCCTTGTTGTCACTGGTGTTAATGCATTTATTTTCTAGTGTATGAAACCAGGCCTTAGACAGTTTGATACCTTCTTCTTTCCTGTTAATATTTCCCTTATGCTTGTGTATTTCTATAGCCTCTCGGTATAATCTAGGGAAATAGTAGGAAGTTGTGGCTAAAACTTGTGTATCGTCGAATAGAATCTGATGTCCATTCGTAATGGCATGTTCTGCTACAGCTGATTTATCCATTTCTCCTTGTCTGCAGTTTCTTTTATGTTCTGATAAACGGGTGGCTATACTTCTTTTCGTGGTCCCTATATATGATTTACCACACGAACAAGGAAGTCGATATACGCCGCAAGTGGAGAGAGGTGGCCGAGGATCCTTAGCTGAGCGAAGGCAGTCTTCTATTTTTCTTGTAGGTCTGTAAACTGTTTTTTATGTTGTATTTTTGTAGGAGTTTTCCGATACGATCTGTGACTCTTTGTACATATGGTAAGTAGGCTATGCTGGTTGAGGGTGTGTTATCCATTCTGACGTGCTGTCTTCGTGGATGTATGGTTTGTCTTATTTCCTTGGATGTGTAGCCATTTTTCTGGAAACATTGAACAGATGGTGTTGTTCTTGTTAAGGTGTTGTGGTTGGCATAACTTAGTCGCTCTGTCGAACAGTGTCTTAATGACACCTCGCTTTTGTCTTGGATGGTGGTTAGAGTCTTTCTGCAGATATCGGTCTGTGTGTGTAGGTTTTCTGTAAACTGTATGTTGAATTTCCCATTGCCAGTCCTTATTATTTGAACATCCAGGAAAGGAAGTCTACCATTATCTTCTTTTTCCATTGTGAACTGTATTTTGTTGTGTCTGCTGTTAAGGTGTTGAAGGAAACGTTCCAATTCTTCACTGCCATGTCTCCATACTACGAATGTGTCATCAACATAGCGAAACCAATGTTCTGGAGACTTGGGAGCTGTTTTTAGTGCTTCTTCTTCGAATTTCTCCATGAAAAAATTCGCTACTACTGGGCTTAGAGGACTGCCCATGGCTACTCCGTCGGTCTGTTCATAGTAGCTGTTGTTCCATTGGAAGTAAGTAGTAGTTAGTACATGCCTGAATAAATTGGATATTTCATCTGTGAAAATCTGTCTAATGTAGTCCATGATCTCATTTACCGGCACCATGGTGAAAAGGGAAACCACATCGAAGCTAACCAGTATATCTTGAGATGTTACGTTTATATTCCGTAGTCTCTCACACCCACATCAATACCTGTAGAGGATATTATCTCTAACATCGAGGCAAGCATCAAGAATCTCCCCTTGCAAACAACTGACGAAATTCGTTATGAAGCTGCAAGAATACTCCGTCGCGCCCAACCACCGAAAAGCAATTTAACTAAGAAGGAGAGACTAGCGCTAAAAACTTTAAATAATGATAATAATATCACCATTTTACCAGCCTTAAAAGGAAACTCTACAGTTGTTATGAATACACACGAATACAAAGAGAAAATAATAGAGATTCTGACACCAGAAACATACAAACCTATCAAGCGAGACCCTACATCCGGCATTCTTCGAAAAACCAACAATCTTATCAAGCAATCGTCCTTGCCAGAAGAAATTAAGAAGAAATTACGCGTATCCGAAGCTCAACCTCCAAGACTCTATGGTCTTCCAAAAATACACAAAAACAACATTCCACTCCGGCCAATTGTCAGTGCCATCGGTTCCCCGACCTACTTACTGGCAAAGCATCTTACAGGACTTCTGAACCACTCCTTGGAAAACGGACAGCTACATCAGAGACTCGACACATTTCATTGAGAGACTACGGAATATAAACGTAACATCTCAAGATATACTGGTTAGCTTCGATGTGGTTTCCCTTTTCACCATGGTGCCGGTAAATGAGATCATGGACTACATTAGACAGATTTTCACAGAAGAAATATCCAATTTATTCAGGCATGTACTAACTACTACTTACTTCCAATGGAACAACAGCTACTATGAACAGACCGACGGAGTAGCCATGGGCAGTCCTCTAAGCCCAGTAGTAGCGAATTTTTTCATGGAGAAATTCGAAGAAGAAGCACTAAAAAAAGCTCCCAAGTCTCCAGAACATTGGTTTCGCTATGTTGATGACACATTCGTAGTATGGAGACATGGCAGTGAAGAATTGGAACGTTTCCTTCAACACCTTAACAGCAGACACAACAAAATACAGTTCACAATGGAAAAAGAAGATAATGGTAGACTTCCTTTCCTGGATGTTCAAATAATAAGGACTGGCAATGGGGAATTCAACATACAGTTTACAGAAACCTACACACACAGACCGATATCTGCAGAAAGACTCTAACCACCATCCAAGACAAAAGCGAGGTGTCATTAAGACACTGTTCGACAGAGCGACTAAGTTTATGCCAACCACAACACCTTAAACAAGAACAACACCATCTGTTCAATTGTTTCCAGAAAAATGGCTACACATCCAAGGAAATAAGACAAACCATACATCCACGAAGACAGCACGTCAGAATGGATAACACACCCTCAACCAGCATAGCCTACTTACCATATGTACAAAGAGTCACAGATCGTATCGGAAACTCCTACAAAAATACAACATAAAAACAGTTTACAGACCTACAAGAAAAATAGAAGACTGCCTTCGCTCAGCTAAGGATCCTCGGCCACCTCTCTCCACTTGTGGCGTATATCGACTTCCTTGTTCGTGTGGTAAATCATATATAGGGACCACGAAAAGAAGTATAGCCACCCGTTTATCAGAACATAAAAGAAACTGCAGACAAGGAGAAATGGATAAATCAGCTGTAGCAGAACATGCCATTACGATGGACATCAGATTCTATTCGACGATACACAAGTTTTAGCCACAACTTCCTACTATTTCCCTAGATTATACCGAGAGGCTATAGAAATACACAAGCATAAGGGAAATATTAACAGGAAAGAAGAAGGTATCAAACTGTCTAAGGCCTGGTTTCATACACTAGAAAATAAATGCATTAACACCAGTGACAACAAGGAGACGACTATTAGCCAATCAGCAAGAGCCACACCCACTCACCCTGCACCCCCCACTAATACAACGTCCTCTACGTCCACAGCGTTCATTCTAAGTAGATCTTCCGACCAGGAAACACGCATAGAAGCACTCGCCACTGAAGATGCCCTCCGCAGTTGAGGGCGAAACGTCTGGTATCAACACCAACTATGGACCACGGCCACATAACCCGGAATCACTCAACATTACGATTACCGGCCGTGAAAGCCTGCATTCAACTGAATGAAACACTCGATTGTCAAAACAACATTGGCGCTCGATTGTCAAAACAACATGACAATCACTCAAAAATGTACATGAGGACGACTTTTCCTTTCATGTTCTTTTGACCTCTCTGCAAGTACTGTGCCCCATATATAGTCTCTCATTATAGCACAATTCCAATATCATCGATACCTTCGTCTCATTACCTGAATATCCTGGTGAAAGCATGAACAATGTTCCTTCCTTACGTCACCTAAATTTGATCTAAAACAATCAAAATGAGAGAACAAATAGTGCATTTTCACTGACATTCTGCAGCAAGTAAACAGTAACTCTTTATCAAATTATCGATCGGTTGCTTGTAATTCTCACTTCTTTCATTGTCCAAAAATAATTGTCATTATAATTATGAAAGCTTCGAAAGCATTGCACTTATCTTGAGTCATTACATCTACAAGTACGTTAGATTGTAACATTTCATGAACACTACATATTGCTTTTTCTTCAGATATCTTGGGGAACATTTCTCAGAAGAGAATTAGAGTCTCGGATACACTCTCCAAAGCTTTAATGGACTGTTAAAGAAGTCCAAGTTTGATATGGAGTGGATGTTACAGAATCATCCCTGTGGACACAAGAGGTTCATTCTATACGTTGTGAGTGCCTGGAACAAATATTTTCTTATTGATAATTCTCTTCTGGTGTAATGCTGATTATTTGCCCTGTCATCCCGTAGAGAGAGGAAGCAAGATTATTTTGTGTAGACATCTTCAAGCCGGAGAAGAATGTTCAATGTTTGACGAAGCATCTTAATGTAGAAGTTTAATTTAGTTGAGAAGACTGATACATCAGGTATGGATTTAAAGATTTCAACTTTTTACCCAGCCTCTTGTTATGCTCTTCATAGCATTATCCACTGAGATAAGTGAGAGAGTGGACCTATAAATAGAGAAATGACCAAGAATTCAATGTCATTACTAAGCTGTTGCTATATGCAATTGATGTCGCCTAGAAGTAATTATCATTAAAACTAAATGGATAGTCACACGTAGAAACAAATTAGGAAAAAATATAAAAATTGGAAAGTGAGGAACTGAAGAAATAAATTAAACATAGGCTGAATTCTGGAATTGCATGCTATTATATATTATAGGAACTCTTGTCATTCCAAATTCTCTCTAAACACGTTAATATCAAAATACAAGGTGGGTTTCAATTACACTGACAAACTGCAGGGACTGATTCCTGACATAAATGGAGGTAAAAATGTCCCATGAATAAGTGACCACAAATGCATCGTTGCCACGGTAGGTGGCACTGACGAATGGCATTATTCTCTCGGTCCTGTTGTATGGCCTGCTAGATCACCGGACTTAAACCCCCTGGATTTTTGCCTCTGGAAGCATCTGAAAAGATGTATTGTGTATGCTGAACCAGTTCCTGATGCGCATATCCTTCAACAGCGTATCCACGTCGCCTGTGACGCTATTCGGAGAGAGGCCGGAACATGCGAAAGAATGAGGCAATCCATAATACAACGTGTGAACGCGTGCATTGCATCCCGTGGAGGCGACATTGAACATCTGTCGCGAAGTGGATGCGATTATGCTATGTACTGTGTGCCGGGATGATTTGTTGTCGCTGCATGCACATCTTTCATTTCCGGACACATGTTCACAGGACTTTTTTCCTTCATGTCCAGTCAGGAATCAATCCCTGAAGTTTGTCTGTGGAATTACCGTTCGCTCTGTATATAAAACCGTAATTTTCTAGTTATATTACATGGGTGCGAAACTTAGACTGATACTATAATTATATATATTATATATATATATATATATATATATATATATATATATATAGTGAAGAATACTTTATTATATAGTGCGGAAAGATTGACGTTGAAGCAAAAACACAGAAATACATTTTTAGTCACTGAAATGGATTTTTAAAGACGATGGGCAAGAATATCAAAATTAGACAAAATAAAAATAGTACAATAAGATAAATTATGAATGTATAAAAGGATATTGTACAAGAGATTGAAGAAATCCAATTAAGATGGTATGGATATGTAATGAGAATAAAGGGCACAGAAACAATCAAAGAACTATTGAAATGGATACCTCCTGGAAAAGGGAAACGTGGTAGACCAAAACCAACGTGGATAAAGAGAATTCAAGACAACATAAAGAAGAGAAATGACAGAAGCTGATTGAATATCGGGAAGTGTGGAAGATAAAATGATGTATATTTTGGTTGAGGATACCTGTGTAAATAACAGAAACAATCCTGAATAAATAAATAAATAAATATATATATATATATATATTTATCAAATGGCGTAATTCATGTGTCATGGCGGCTAGCTACTAACACGCACAAGTTACGCTCCAGGTTTTAAGTTATTTTTCAGCAGGTGCCTTCGTTATTTCATAGCTAAAGTTGAATATTCGTAGTCAGTTTAAGTATAAATTTATATTAGTTATTGCCAAAAGTGTGTACATTTAACAATATGGGAAAAAACACACGTAATTCCAACAACGATTCGACAAGTTCTACGGAGGAAGCAGTGAAACGTGTGGTGAAAGAGGCGCTACAGGATCCCGGCACTCTGCAGGTGTTTGTGTCCATGTTGCGGGACCAGGTAGTGGCGGAACTGCAGAAGACCATCCAGGACAACACTAAGGTAATTGAGGATCTGAAAAAGACCATCGATGAAAAAGACAGAAAGATTGAGGTGTTGGAAAATAAAATAGACGATTTAGAACAATATCAGAGACGTCAATGCCTCAGGATTTTTGGTGTGAAAGAAGAGGCCGGAGAGGACACTGACCAGAAAGCCATCGAGGTGGCCAAAAAAATCGGTGTCGATTTATCAGTGACTGACATTGACAGAAGTCATCGTGTTGGTGTTAGTAATGCTGAAAGACCGCGGGCTATAATAGTGAAATTTGTTAGTTACCGCAAGCGCAGTGAAGTCTTTCTAAGCAAGAAAAAGTTGAAAGGAAGTGGGGTCACTGTTCGCGAGGACCTAACGAAGTGTCGCTATCGCCTGCTACAAGACAGTATACAGAAATACGGTATTCAAAATGTATGGACAATGGACGGTGCCGTCATAGCTAAAGTAAATGGCGAAAAAACGCAAAATTAGATTTTCTACGGATATCACTAAATAGGACCTGAGTGTAAAATATGTTTACTTTGTCTTTTCTTTGCTAACAATTATATTGTTAATTTATTTCTAATTTAGGTAAGTTTTAAGTTTATCATTTTTTATTTAGGACAACTTACTTGTTTTATTTTAATTTTTTAAGTTCTTTGTTTAGCTAAATTATTTTAATTTTATTAGAGTTATTACAGTACATAGTTTATTTTTACTTTCTGCTATTGGCAACATTGAGCTGACAAATAAAGACTTGTTTGTAACCTCTGACTCACTCACCTTCTCCAATCACCCTCTTATTGTGCAGACAACTTTTAACGCAGGTAGCAACATTCCTCAATCCCAACCATCCCCTCCAACAACAAATACTACTAGTCTACTTAAGAATGCATTTTCTATTGATAAATCATCACTTAAAATCGCTCACGTAAATTCACAAAGCATTCTGTCCCACTTTGATGAGTTTGAAACCATATTTTCATCTCTTGGACTGAGCGCCATTTTAATTTCGGAAACCTGGCTGACCCCTTCCATACCTTCGTCCCTTGTTCACCTAGACGGATATACATTGCTCAGAAATGACAGAATAGATAAAAGAGGTGGAGGAGTTTGTGCCTTTATATCAAATGAGCTTAATCCAAGAATTGTCCACAAGTCCCCTTCTGTATATTCCGCTCGCCCCGAGTTCTTATTCGTAGAAATTCAAGCCAGTCTAAAAAATGTCTCTTATGCATTGTATACAAACCTCCAAAAATAAGGCACCTTTCGGATCTAGAAAACGCTCTGAACGATTCGTTACCTCATTATGAACACGTTATTGTTGCAGGCGATTTTAATACAAATCTTCTTCAGACTGACTCACCAGCCATACAACTTAAAAATATGTTCCAAAGCTTAAATATGACAATTGTTCCTTTCTCTGCCACACATCATACTGCTAATAACGACACTCTACTGGACTTAATAGTGACTACACATCCACAGAAAGTACTGTCATATGGACAAATTCCTGCTCCCGGCATATCTGCTCATGACATTGTATTCGTAGAATACTCACTCCAATGTCCTAAAAGACGCTCTAAATTGATTACGTACAGAATTTTACAAAACATAGACGATACTAAACTAAAATCAGACGCTTTAGAACTACCTTGGTACACAATATGGAATCTTAGATCAGTTGATGAAAAAGTAGACACATTTAATACACTGATATTACAACTATATGATAGACATGCACCAGTAAAAACCCGACGATTTTCCCGCTCCCCTGCATCCTGGATGAATGACTCAATACGTGAACTTATGTCAAAACGAGACAAAGCATACCGAACATACAGACGACATAAAAATGACGAGAACTGGCAACTATACAAACAACTTAGAAACACAACTACACAAACTATACGCAATGCCAAACTACGACACGCCCACAGTATAATCGGACCTGAAATAAGTGCTCGGGACACTTGGCGAAATCTCCGTGCAATGGGACTTAGACAGTTGAATCCCTCAACTGACTCAATAGACATTTCTGTAGATGACTTAAATGAACATTTTACCTCAATACCCATGACACCTCCAGACAACAAGACTAAATAGACATTCTTAAAGACTTATCCCCATCCCCACATATAGGAAGAGATAAATTTTACTTTAACGACATTTCGCCTATAGACGTTAAAAAGCACTCAAGCGGATTAAATCCAATGCACAAGGAAAAGATAACATCAGCATTTTAATGCTAAATAAAATCATTGACATTATACTACCCACAGTGACTCATATTTTTAATGCTTCCCTTATAACTTCTATCTTCCCTACTGTATGGAAACAGTCTAGAGTTCGGCCTATACCAAAAATAAGTACACCTACTAACTGTAATGACTACCGACCGATTAGCATCCTTCCGACATTATCTAAAGCCCTGGAACATATTGTACATAAGCAAATGACTGAATATCTCCAAGAAAATCACCTCCTTGATCCTTATCAATCCGGCTTTAGATATGGTCATAGCACAACCACAGCTTTGCTAAAAATTACTGAAGATATTTCGTGAAGCCGTGGACAGACGTCAATTGACTCCTTTAACCTTACTTGACTTCAGCAAAGCTTTTGACACAGTAGACCACGACTTACTTATGATAAAGCTCAAGCACCTACACTTGTCTGACAGCGCTGTATCCTGGTTCGACTCATACCTGCACGGTCGTCAACAATACGTTTCATTAAACTCTAGATCTTCGACTTGGCGCAACGTGCGGCTGGAGTCCCCCAGGGCAGTGTTCTCGGACCTCTTCTTTTCTCAATCTACATAAATGACTTGCCAACTGTACTAAAGCACTGCCGTTATCACCTCTACGCTGATGATCTCCAAATTTACCTACATTCACCTCCTCATTCTCTCTATAACAGCTTGACAAAAATGAATGACGATCTCATATCCATCTTTAACTGGTCTTTAAGTATCGGTCTAAATCTAAATCCTAACAAGTCACAAGTAATTCTAATGGGACAACAAAGACTGCTTACACAACCTTTGACATATCTACACTACCAAACATTACTATAAATAATATAATTATCCCTTATTCTTCTTCAGTAATAGATCTTGGACTACATCTAGACGCAAATCTAACCTGGCAAACACAAGTGAAACACATATGTAAAAAGACTTTCTCCATCTTACATTATCTTAGACGTTTAAAGAATTTTCTCCCAGTTTCGTTAAAACAAATCCTTGTGCAGAATCTTGTGTTACCACACTTCGATTATTGTGACATTATATATAATGATCTAAACTATGACTTGTCGCAGAGACTGCAGCGTGTTCATAATGCTTGCGTTCGATTCATTTTCAATATCCGCCGTTATGACCATATTTCCGAACATTTTAATAACCTCTCTTGGCTCCGTCTTACTGACAGACGTAAATTGCACTCTCTTTTCACTACTTTTCAAGCTTCTGAATTCCTACATCCCTACTTACCTGGCGTCTAGATTTGAGAAGTTATCCTCTTACCACAATATTGACACTAGATCACAAGATAGCAGTCTGCTAACAATTCCTCTTCATAGCACTTCCTCCTATTCTACTTCCTTCACAGTAGCCTCTGCCCGCTCCTGGAATCTCCTTCCTCAAGATATCAGGGGTTGCCGCACACTTGGTACCTTTAAGTCACGCTTATACAGTTACCTGTTGTCTAATAATTAATTTTTCTCTATTTATTTAATTTTATACTATGTCATTAATCTTTTCCTGTTTTTTTATATATATTGTACATATATATTTAATTCGTTAAATTTAGAGTAAATCAAAATACATTATAAATATTAATTGTATTGTATTCATAACTTGTAATCGTTTATATTTATAGATATATATATTGTAATTTAGATTTAAGACTATTTTTTGTTTGTATTTTTTTTTAAACCTGGTTGAGTGGTAGACAAGGCCTTAAGGCCTTAACTCTGCCAGGTAAAATAAAGCTATTATTATTATTATTATTATTATTATTATTATTATTATTATTATTATTATTATTATTATTATTAATTCACTGTTGAGCTATAGCCTCTCCTTAGTATGGAGTTACTAGACCAAGTTAATTTTTACTTACTCCATTTCCTCGTAGATGCATGAAGGACATGTGGTCAACACGTCGACACAATGAGACGTCTAAACAGGCAACTAAGTTATTGGTAGGTCGTTGATGTCGGTAAATGTTTCTTAGCGGCCGCTTTATTCAGAATTAAGAACATTTTACGAGCCTCAATATCTTCAGATACGCGACCCGTGGCTTAAAGTCCCTCCCGGAGAACTTGCTCCTTCGATTTTTCCGTCCTAAAAAAATGCATCGACCTCGACCGGCTTTGAATCCGAGACCCTTGGAATCAGAGGCAAGGATCATAACCACTAGTCAACCGCGCCCGACCATACTATAATGAGAAAATATTACGAATATCTGAGAATAAAGTTTTTGGGAATAATATTAGGCCTATGCTATAATAATGAATGGAAAACAATACTTAACAGTGAGCTACGTGATATTTGAAGGAATTCAGATATAATAAGATCAAGTAAGTCTCTAAGAATGCGATGAGCATAACATGTGACACGAAAGGGGAATGAAAGAGGGGCATGGAAACTTACAAGGAAACATGTCCCAAAAGTAGGCCGAGAATGAGATGGGAAAATAACATTAACCATGATTCGAAGAAGGTAAATATGCAGGATTATTAGATAATGTTGGCACAAGATATGAATATATGGAGAGTTTATCCGTCCGCGCGAACATTTACCTTCGGGTTCGATAGTAGCACTAAGAGTAAGTTGTTTATTCATGTTACAGATTTTATCATTATCACCTGATTCTGCTAACCAGTTATTTTCTTTATTCCATCAGATGGTAAAGTTTGGTAAATTTGTTATAGCGTTTATTTCATGACAAAATGTTTAATTTTTCTTAAATAAATGGTTATGTAAATTCAATTTTAGCGCACACATATTATTCGATACAGCGGAATATTGATCTGTATAATTTGTGGAGGATATGAGAAGTAATGCTGTGTCATCCCACGTACACTCGCTCCACGTCAGTCGGTGGCGTAGAGGAGGAGCAGCTGTTACCCTAAGTAAGCTGGCTAAGTGCTTCATTTGCTATTTGTTCCTGACTATATATGGTTAGAATAGTCCAGTTCTAGTAACTGCAGCCGTCTTGGTGAATCCTTAGACATGAGGGAAGCAGTAGCCATGCAAAAAACATTTTCTTAATAATGATAATAATAATAATAACAATAATAATAATCATAATAAATAAATTGTTATATAAACACCACTATTCTACAATGAACACTCCAAACACATGAGATATCATAAGTATTCACTATCACAGAACTAATAGATAAAACGATTCAACGTGTAGCAATTATTATGTTTTCAAACTGAGTGTAGTTGCTGACAGTACCTGCAACTCGCCTTCCGCTCTTACCGCACCATAAAACATAGACACCTCATATACGGCTAGAGAAGCCAGAACTAAACTATATCTAAATCAGTGGGATGCAGCAACAGTGCTGCTAAGACTGTAGGTAAACGTTCCGCTGTGTCGTATAATTCAAGGCAAATTTCCTTACGAGTACACGAAATAAATGACAAAAAAGCTAGTCGAATTATTATTCGTTTTTTTTTAAATCTATCACGAAAATATTTCAGTTACGACGTTAACTATGTTTATCCTATATGCTATGTTTGTAAGCACATTCTTTTAACTTTGTATGATTTAAGATAGTTGTAATGTAAGTTATTAATTCTCTTTGCAGGTTTATTGCACTTATGCCAAGGTTAACTGATGAACTCGACAGAATCACTGTCTTCGGATTTAATTCCGATAAGGAGGATTTCGACATTTATTCCGCCCTTCAAGATGCTTTTGATGAGTGTTGAAATAAGAATTTGTGAAGATTACAATCTAAAGGACATCATAATAATTGATTTTAAGAACATAACTGCTAAGTCAGTTTTAAGAATCACTTTACCGGCTGTGAAGAAATTCGCCGATTGCGCTTTGGTAAGTATTCAAATTAAATGTGCATAATAGGCCTACAATTTGGATTATGCTCTATTATTAGTTCGATTTAAACTTATTAATTTGTCTGATAATGTATTATATTGTTTAATAAAAATGATATTTAAATTTATCATATTTATGACACAGTTTCCTTCAATATGGCCGGTTTCGGGAATCTGTCCATAAATTCCATTTTAAATAAGTTCTCAAATAAATATATCAATATCCTTTAAATAATATTCATTATTACGTCAGTTAATGTTAGATTACAAGTGTTTTCTATGTCGCTAATAAGAATTTTGAAACACATATGAAATACATTATAGAGATTAGAAACTTAGGACATATGATCCCTAGACGCGGTGGTACATTTCATAACAATAAGCTTAAAATACAAATCACAAGTGGGCAAAAAGAGTTACTGCAAGCAATAATAACTCATGGTATTATTGCAACAGAATACAGCAATGTAACTGACAATAACAATGTAAACTAAACGAATTCATCAGCGAGTCGAATTTATTATCCAATTTTGCTGATTTTCAGATTGTATATATAATGTTAGTTAAATGGGATTTATCTAGTTTCGTTTCGAGAAAGAAGAAACTGACGCCGACAGAGTAATTTTCAAATCTCGGGTTCCAGGTAAACCTGCATACCTAATAGTCCAATTTTGATAATTAACTAATTACATCCATACTCGTGATTTGTCACCAGAATTCAAAATATAGCTATTTCAAAATTACCTAAACTTCATTCGTTACGAAGGTACTCCAGTAACTGCAATGCAAATCAGAGACAACTGAAGGAACGTGGCGTAATTTTCCGCATAAAGGAAAGGGTGTTGTATTGTATAACGAATATTCTACAACCAATCACCGAATCACAAATAGGAATAATCTAACTTATTCTGAATGGAAAGATGATCTCAAAATTCAGGTAAATAATTGCGCGGTTCACTCTGTTTCAGGTAGATCCAAGACTATAATCACTTATTCTCTGCCTTCTCTAGATGGAAACTTTTGTCAATATCCGGGGGGCACGTCATAGCATACTTGGTAAAGGAATGGTCTTATTTTCGAGTCCCATTGCGGTCAGTATTTTTAGGCTAAGTCTCTAACTGAAATATGAAGACCATGCACTTGTTCTCGAAGTAAAGGAGGCCGCCGCGCTGGGTTGAAATCCCGGCTTACATCCAGTGCCGATTGTGTAGAAAGGTGAAAGTCAACCTGTACTACCCCAAGGATCTCCTGAGGTCTGTAGTGGGATTCTTTACATTTATCCTGTCTTAAGATCTTACCCATCGCAAGGCGTAATGATGTAAGAAATCTCATCACTGTAACTGCTCGATCAAAAAAGTTCATGACCCACGACAAAGTTATGAGAATGACAGTACTCTTTGTAATTATATGATTGCTCCCTCACCCAACAATTCCGCTCTCATCATGGATCGTAAGATATATTTTTTTAACTCAGCATTAAACAACCATTTTTATAAGGGTAAATTCAACTTGGCACCACCTCAATTCAAGGTTTGCTTACGTGCGCTAGAGGTACAGTAAGTTGAAAATAAAAAGACTCTCGTGAAGCAACTAGGAGCTAAGGCAAAGTTATTATTGCACAAATAGTAAAAACCATGCTGAAGAGGTGTAACTCCATTTGAGAAATAATTCATGCTGCCGTCTCCAAATTCTAGTTCTTGATTTTCCCTTAATTTAGAATTATCATTTCAACTAATTTGTAGTTCTTTCTCGTTTCATGTATATTGTATTAACTCCACAATTGAAATTAAGAACTTATAATACCTCATTGTTATCGTTTTATTTCTGTATCGTTAAATATTATTTTCCCTTAATTAGAATTATCATTTCAACTAATTTGTAGTTCTTTCTCGTTTCATGTATATTGTATTAATTCCACAATTGAAATTAAGAACTTATAATACCTCATTGTTATCGTTTTATTTCTGTATCGTTAAATATATTTTCCCTTAATTTAGAATTATCATTTCAACTAATTTGTAGTTCTTTCTCGTTTCATGTATATTGTATTAATTCCACAATTGAAATTAAGAACTTATAATACCTCATTGTTATCGTTTTATTTCTGTATCGTTAAATATATTTTCCCTTAATTTAGAATTATCATTTCAACTAATTTGTAGTTCTTTCTCGTTTCATGTATATTGTATTAATTCCACAATTGAAATTAAGAACTTATAATACCTCATTGTTATCGTTTTATTTCTGTATCGTTAAATATATTTCCCTTAATTTAGAATTATCATTTCAACTAATTTGTAGTTCTTTCTCGTTTCATGTATATTGTATTAATTCCACAATTGAAATTAAGAACTTATAATACCTCATTGTTATCGTTTTATTTCTGTATCGTTAAATATACTTTCCCTTAATTTAGAATTATCATTTCAACTAATTTGTAGTTCTTTCTCGTTTCATGTATATTGTATTAATTCCACAATTGAAATTAAGAACTTATAATACCTCATTGTTATCGTTTTATTTCTGTATCGTTAAATATATTTTCCCTTAATTTAGAATTATCATTTCAACTAATTTGTAGTTCTTTCTCGTTTCATGTATATTGTATTAATTCCACAATTGAAATTAAGAACTTATAATACCTCATTGTTATCGTTTTATTTCTGTATCGTTAAATATACTTTACCACTTCTGTCAAATCATCTTTGCGTAAGTTTATTAAAATAAATTCAAAATTTGCTCATAAAAATATTACATGATAGTTTCATTGTAAAAAAAAGTGCACAAAAATATTGAAACATAGAGGTCATTGTTGTAAATTAAAAGGACGAATAAGGGTCCTGGTATTAAATAACAATCGAACATTTGCCTTGACCTCTAAGGAAAAGCAAAAAAAAAAAAAAGTCTGGGATATCCGAGATTACGAACTCAAATAGCTAACAATTGAGCAAACTAGCTCTCAGATATCTTACTAAACGTTCGCGATATACCATTATACTACTTATTAATGCATTATATTTTTGAACACACAAGTATCTTATCAAAAACTTGCCATTAAACATTTCAAACATTAATTTGTTTTTGTTAGTGTACTGTTTTGTATAAATAACTCCTATTGATTTAAACTTATCAATAATTGAAAACCTCCCTCCCAACTCTGAGCAGCGCGACCTAAAATATCTATTGCGCTATCCCAGTATTATGGAGATGAACGGAATCAGATATACTTTACGATATTATGTGTTTGGTCTTCTAGGTCCGACACAAAGTTCATCTCTCAGGAGCCATACCGCAATATTTGGTTTGGACCCGTGCCGCGATTGAGGTCTTCAACCCTCCCGTTAGTCCCTTGCTCTTTTCTTTATTTCTCAGGCTCAGAGTCAAGATACAGCACCAGGTTTATATTCCTTTAGATCGCCACAACCACATACTTTCAATACCTGTGGGTTACCATACACTTTATTAATTCCTATGTTGAGATGAGCTGAAGGCTGATATGAAATAATTGAAATGGGAAAGGATAGGGAAGCGGGAATTGAAATTGTTGTTGGGATGAAAACCGAAAGAAAAGCCTGAACAATCCAGGTATAGCCCACCACCCGTAACCTCGTGCTACCTGTTATATACAAAATTCTGTCCTCAGCTATATTTCGGTAGAATATATCTCAATTCACATGTAAAACGTATATTTCAATCTTTATAATGTAAATAAATTGAGGGAAACTCTAAAATATTTTAGGAGTTTGACTGGAATGTAGAACAATAGCCACGATAAACATGGCAGAAACATTTGCATCAGAAGATAGAATATCTCTCAAATGTTGCACATATCTTAGAGGTTTTTCATATTTGAACACAGCTGTTCACAAATGACGGTAAGTTTGAAGAAGTTGCTGAATTAAAGTGCCCAGGAACAATAATTACAAATAGGAATGAGATGCACAAATAAATTAATAATACGCTCAATTCTGGAAATGCATATTATTATGCATTACAAGGACTCTTGTCGTCCCAACTCCTTTCAAAAACGTTAAACTGAAAAAATATATAAAACTGTTATTCTCCCAGTTATATTATTTAGATGCGAAACATGGACTCTTACTTTAAGGGAAGAAAGAATATTACGAGTATTTGAGAATGAAGTTCTTAGAAAACTGCTGGTCCAAAAATGAGATGAACAGAGAGGCGAATGGAGAAACTACGTAATCTTTATAGAAAACCAGATATAATAAGTCCTGTAGACTGCGATGGGCAGGTCATGTGGAAAGTATGGGGGGATGAAAGAGATGCATGGAAGCTTGTTGTAGGAAATCCAGAGGCAAAACGCCGAGTTGGTATTGTAATTTAAAACATTATATTAAACTTAAAGTAACATGTTAGGATGTGGGCTATATGGTTAATATATCCCGAACATATCTTACAGGTTTTCCATATATGAACACCGCTGTTCATTAACCATATAGTTCACATCACGTTAAGTTTAATAAAATATTTCAAACTATCCTCTAGCAACACAATTTAAAAGTTACTCTATGGCACCAATTAACTAACTCACTGTCTCTATCGAACCCGTAGGTTCAATGCCACACGGACATAAACTCTCCACATCCTGAGCTAATGTTTTCAAATCATCCCCAATCATCCCCCGTATAATCCACTTCCCCAAAACATATTTAATGTTATTCTCCCACCTCACCTTTTTCTACCAACTGTGTTCTCCCCCTAGTTTTCTTACTAGAAGCTTCCTTACACCTCTTTCATCCCCATATATGCCACATATCCTGCCCATCCGCAGTCTACGAGACTTAACTCATCTTATTATATCTGGCTTTCTATAAAGACCATGTAGCTCACTATTATAAAGTTTTCTCATTCACCTGTCTGTTCAACTCTCTTTTTTTTGTCCAAAAATGTTTCTAAGAACTTTATTTTCAAATACTCGTAATCTTCTTTCCTCCCTGAAAGTAAGAGTCCATGTTTCGCATCCATATAATATAACTGGGAGAATAACAGTTTAAAATATTTTAGGTGTCGGCCGCGGTGGACTAGTAGTGGTTATGCTTCTTGCCTCTGGTCCCGAAGGTCGCGGGTTCAAACCCGGCCGGGGTCCATTAATTTTTTTAGGATGGAAAAGTCCGAGGGTCAAGTCCTCCGGGAGAGACTCTAAGACGTGGGTCTCGAATCTGAAGATATTTAGGCTCATAAAAGATCCTTAAGCCTGAATGAAAAGGCCTCTAAGCACAATTTACCGAATTTTCCCGTCCTAGTACTACGTTGTTTTCCTAGATGTCAGTATGAGGCGGAACGCTGATCAGGGACCACTCAAATTACATCTATACGAAAACAAGTGTAACTAAATTAGTATGGTTCAAATTCTTCCCTGTAGGGGGAGAGCACCTAAATATCTCTTAAGGGAAAAATGGGCTTACAAGATACAAGACAATATATATTTTCAGTTTTACGTTTTTTGAAAGGAGTTGGGACGACAAGAGTCCCTGTAATGCATAACAACATGCATTTCTAGAATCGAGCCTATGTTTAGTTTCTTTGTGCACCTCATTCCTGTGTGTAATTAATGTTCCTAGGTATTTAAATTCAGCAACTTCTTCAAAATTTCCTTCACTTGTCATTAGTTGTCCACTTCCATTATACAGTATAATGCATTTCAATGTGCGAACATATATTTAGTTTTATTGATGTCTACGTATGCAAATGTTTAAAGGCACAATCCTCTGATATCCGCCATATCTGTGATGATTACTGTTCGATGAATCCCGAAATCCTCGAAAGGCTTTAGATTCGCCCTGTGTTAAATTGTGATTCTTATATTCCATAGTAATTCTGCCCGAAGGCAGGTCCTTCACTGCAATCATAGCATTTTCATGCTATGCTTGCAGCTTTACTAGGGAATTGTAGGTGTGGTAGCTTCCCGTTGCTTTCCACACCGGTGAAGGATGATGATGTTGATGATGGCCATATGATTTCGGGGACCGTTTGGGCCTTAAAGTTTTCCTGACATTTGTCTTACAGGTGAGGAAAAACCCAGATAAAAACCTCACCCAGAAAAACTGCCCCGACCGGGGATCGAACCCGGGCCCGCTGCGTGACTAGGCAGCGCGCTACCTCGAGACCACAGCAGTGGACATTCTTATGTTAATGTTGAAATGATGTTTAATTTTACAGAAAGGCTACAACATGAGAATAAGGTCAATGCATATCATCAACTCAACACCAATAACAGAAGTGCTTGTTACCATAATTAAGACGATACTAAGGAACAAACTGGTAGAGAGGGTAAGTAAACCACTTTCTCGTGAAACATATTTTTAAAAATCCCTTAATTACAATAACGACCTTTAGACTTACAATAGTTTAAGATTTGACTATCAACTCAGGGACCGATAATTTTGCATCTTCCTGTTGATCATTTTGCCTCTTCCTGTTCGTAATGAGAGATATCTCAGCAAATTAACTTCTTTGACAAGGATATCTCAGCAAATTAACTTCTTTGACAAGGATATCTCAGCAAATTAACTTCTTTGACAAGGATATCTCAGCAAATTAACTTCTTTGACAAGGATATCGATTCAGCAATGTACGATCGATATGGCACAACAACAGATGTCAAAAGAAAACAACTCAAAAAAATAGTTGTGTTGCTCTAACAAAATTATTAAATATCTTATAATGAATCTGTAATTGATTTTTCCCAAGCCCAATGAGATTTAACAGTAAAATATGAAATTTATAACTATACAGCCGGCTTAGAAATCGCCGGGAAGTAATACATAACCTCACATTTGTTAAACATTGAACATCATATTGTTTTTAGCTTCTGATGTATTATTCGCTAATAGTCACTCCAAATCAAACAAGTGGTGAGTTTTTCATTAGACGAACCACGAGCGACACACAACCTCTTTTTAGATTACTGTTGATCATTTTCGGCCTGTGTTGCCTTTGAAACTTGACAACAATCGTTCGTCCTTCTCTAAACAAATTAACCGAAAAATATGTTGAAATATTGTAAGTTCTCCAACTAGTTTTAACTCTAAATATACTCATTATATTATATTTATAAGTTCATTTTAATATTAATAGCTAGTGAGTCACAGAGCTCAGTGTTAGTGCTTAAGATTATTTTTGCTATTCATGGCGACATGTTACCACATTTTAATTAAAAATTCTAATGAGCTGGTTATTTCGTATCCATGATTGTCTTAATCCAAAATTAAATGCACCATTGTACCCATCTCTAGACTCCAATAAATAGCTGTGAGAAATGCAAATATCGATTTAATCCACAACATTACAACTCTCACACTTAAATCCGCATAAATCGTAACGAGTCGATCCATAAATTTCAATTTTCAATTGAATAATAGTATAGGAACTTCGGGTTATATGGACCCCTATTTTGAATGTGTTTTTCTTCCATTAATTAAGGAGTTTGAATTTTGTTTCATTACAGTGATTATCATTAGTGTTATAACTGTGAAATAGCATTGTTATTTTATTGAAATTTGGAAATATCGTAATTTATAAAGTTTTTAAATTACAAGAACCACTTTATGCTCCATATTCGGATACAATGGACCCCAGAGTCCACCTACGCTTTAGACTATGTTTACGTTTAATTACTCTATTAATTTATACAGACACGACACATTATCTGAAAGTGTTTATGGCTGATCGTAATTAACAAGCGTTGATACTTATTTAATGTTTTAAAAAAAAAGTGTGTATTATAACATTCACACGTCATTCATCTGCAGACAGCGACAATCTTTGAGTTTATTAAAATTACAGGGATATTAAATAGCATTAATTAAGTGCATTTTTTACATATAGCATCCTCATTGACAAAATATACGTATTTGTGTAAAGTAGACCGAAGTCCAATTTAACCGCCTTGTGGAGGATCCACATTAACCAAATTCCTATTGTTTTATATAGTCTCCATATCACATGATACCAAACCAAAAACCAAACAGCGGTATATTAAGGCAGCATCTACATAACATAATATATTTAGGAGACTTTTCAATATTTGTAATAGAACAGAATAGAATGCAATAGATTTATTTAGCCTGTTGGAGTTGAGGCCATGTGGCCTTCTCTTCCACTCACCAGGACAAACATATGTTACATTTAAATACAAAATATTAATATTCAACAGCAGAAATTAAAAATTATTTCTTAGCATGAGAAAAATTTAAAATGGTCGTTATCATAAATATCACAAATAAACCCTTCTTCCCACAAATAATAAAATAAACTAGACTTGAACACATCAAACTTCATGAGGGGAAAAAGTTAAAATATTTTCTGTTCGAGGGCAGCACTAATTAAAGATTACACTAGCAGAGTTCACTCAAACCGAAGGTCCATATTACCCTAGCTTCCTCTAATAATAATAATAATAATAATAATAATAATAATAATAATAATAATATTTTATTTATTATGGCAGACTTAGGGCACGCTGCGCCGTAGGACATTTGACGTCGATGATATGGTACCTCCTTCCAGTTTTGAAACATAGATCTGTTCATTGCTAAGGGTGGGTTGATTATACCTACTCTCATATCGGTATTTGTTTTGCTTGAGAGTGGATATATCACCACGCAAACAATATTTAAAAACACAATTCAAGTTATATGTTGATATTTCATTTTATTCCGAGATCTTATGGAAATATTTTAAATAAGTTTATTTACACAGAATTAATGTGTAAGCCTCACGCATATCCACATATTGGAGGGCCACTTCCAATCGGCTGTCCATCATTACTTATTCAACATTTTCAGATACCCGGACTTTAGTTCTTTTAAAATAAATTGGAATATATTTCAATTATAATAGGTCCCTCAGCGGTTTAATGAATTTTGTGTATTCATTAGTTTGTCTAATAATACTGATTTGATTAATTATAATTTGTTATTGTTATTATTATTATTCTTCTTATTATTATTAGTTATGTAGAATTTATATTAACGAAATAGAAACAAAGCTGCAAAGGTATGGGGATCCCAATAGGCAACAGATTTTTGCTGACATTACAATTTGCCGATGATCAACTGGTTTTAGCGCAAGACAAATTTGATATGGAATTCATGATAAAAAAAGGTTGAAAAACACATATGAATCATGGGGTCTCACAGTAAATTTACAAAAAACAGAATATCTGGCAATAAATAGCAATGGAAAAGAAACTTTAATATTGGAAGAAGGAATCCAAATAAAGCAAGTGAAACAAACTAATATTTGGGAAGGTATAGGCAAAGAGAACATAAAATATACAATTTAATTGAGTAGCAAAATAATATCATCGTTAAATTCCATATGGTGAGATAAACATATTTGGAAAGACACAAAAAAATATATTGCTAAAACATTGGTGGAATCTGTTGCAATGTAAGAAAGTGAGGTATGGACAATCAATAAGTACTACAAGAATAGACTAATAGCTCTAGAAATGGATTATTTACGAAGAAGTGCCAGAAAGTCTAAATTAGAACATGTCACAAATAAGGAAATTAGAAACATAATGGAAGCAGAAGAAAGCATATTTGAAAGAATTGAAGAGAAGGAATTAAAGTGGTTAGGACATGTTTTAAGAATGGAAGATGAGCGATGGCCGAAGCAACTATATAAATGGCATCCGAATAGAAAGAAGAAAGGAGGAAGGCCAAGGTTAACATGGAAGGAAAACATGAAGACAGTAACGCAAGCTAGAGGGCTAAGCATCGAAGATGCCCAAGACCGTAGGCTTTGGAGGTTTGGCACGGGAAGACGGCAGCAGCTGTAAAAACCCGAAGATAGAATATATAGATTATTATTATTATTATTATTATTATTATTATTATTATTATTATTATTATTATTATATCTTAAGTCCTTATCTATCCACAAATTGAGGCTATGCCAACCAGTGGTGACAGCAATCCATATTATATGGCACATTAAAGAATATGTCTTTACAAATTATAAAAAAGTAGGTTAATATAGCTGATATATTACCTTCATGTTTAAATAATTGTTGTGCTTCTACCATAAAAACAGTATTCCAATATTTCTGTATTAATATTATTATTGCTAATACATTTTTCCAGTATTCATCATAATCTTTCATTTATGCGAAACACGCACTTTTATTTAAGAGAGAACATAATATTACAAGTATTTGAGAATAAAGTATTTGGAAAAATAAAAATACCAAGAAAACGTGATCACAGGAATGGAGAAAACTTCCTAAATGAACTATATGACCATTATGGGACGTAATAAATTTAAGTCTCATATATTGGCACGAGCAGGGGATTTGGCAAAAATGGGGAACTAAAGTGGGACCAGGAAATGTCTTATAGGAAAAGAGGTAAAGCGCCAAATAGATAACCCAAGAATGAGGTGGGAAAATGAAATTAAAGAAATGGTGAATTCTATAGTGATAGGTATTTGAGCGTGTGGCGTGCTTCGTCCGCGTGTGCTGTACTTCCAGATTCAACATTATTAGTTGTAGGAATACACAAGTTTAAACTACCAGTACTAATATAAGCTCTGCTTCGAGGGTCTTTAAATAAATATATATATGTCTATAGTAAATAGCAATCTCTCATTCAAAGTAAATATATATTACCAAGTTTTCTATTTTGGTTAGTTTATTTAAGTTAATACATATTTATATTGTAAGTTTTATTAAGGGATCTTTACATGTTTCAGCTCCATGTACATGGAAGTGACTTGACTGAACTATACAAACATGTACCTAGGAGTACGCTTCCAAAGGAATATGGAGGCGAAAATGGAACAGTAATACAACATGATAGTAAGTAACATTGCATTTTCTTTTAGAATAATTTTAGATGTTTTTCTATGACCATTTAAGTCAAGCTCCAAATAGAAGTCAATAACCAATCACGTTACAATTAATATTGTTTTACAACCTATGACAGTCCTGTTTCACATCGCACTTTATCGAATTGTCTTTATCAGCTTCTGCTTTTGTACTAAAGAAAGCTCCTCCTTCTTAACACACTGAAGAGGCCAGATAATTATTTTGCAGTGACTGACTCTCTAACAATTACATTGAATATAGCAGATGATGAACAGATTCCTTCGAACTACACATTTGATAATTGTGTTCATAATTTTGTTTTAAATAGTGATATTACTTAATTGTTTACCTAAAAAATGAATTAATAATGTATAATGTTGTTATATAGAATTTGACGTGTTTAATTTTTTCTCCACTAGGGTTGCACTCTTATAAAATTGCTTTCCAATTTGGCAATAAATAATATGATCCGGTTACAGTGAATAATCAAAGGAAACATAACGACACATTTCTGAAATATTTTCAAACATCGCCGTTTACACGAAATACATCTTCTTCTTCTTCTTCTTCTTCTTCTTCTTCTGCTTCATGAAATTAGGCCTTTTGACCTGTTTTCACATCAAGTGGAATTTAATGAATCCTCCCATCTAGTAAATGGGCGTCCAACATTTCTATGTCCTATTAGTTTGTACTTTAGTAACAGCTGAGGGATTCTATCTGTAGGCATTCTCTTGACATGTTCATACCAGTTGTTTCTCATGTTGTCAATTCTATTTGTTAAATTGAAAATATTTAAGTCATTCCTAATATCCTCACTTCTTTTCTTGTCCAAAATTGTCACACCTGCTACTGAACGTAGGAACTTCATTTCTGCAGTTTCTATTTTCCTTCTGTCTGAACGGTTAAGAGTCCAATTTTGACTTGCATATGTTAAGACAGGCACTGCCATAATTTTGTAAAATTTTAGTTGTGTGCTCCTCAAAGTTTTATTTTTCAGTGTCCGTCTTACAGTGCCACACATTCTGTAAAACCTATTTAATTTAATATTAATATCTTCCTTCTGGCAGTATGATACGTTGCATCCTAAATAATTAAAATTGTTCACCTGTTGTATTATACTGTTATTAATACTGATTTTACACCTCATGTGGTCTTTCCCGTTGAATGCCATTACTTTCGATTTACTTTCAGAGATTGTCATATTGAATTTATTTGCTATTTGGTTTAATTTATATGCTGCTATTTGTAAATTGTCTTCTGAAGAGCTAAGGATTGTCTGATCGTCTGCAAACAGTATGGTATTTAGAATCGTACTGTCAACTTTAAACTCTGTGGTTAAATTTGATTGCCATTGTACAATGATCTCGTCTATATATATACTAAAGAGTGCAGGAGATAGCGGGCATCCATGTCTGACCCCTTGATTAATTTCTAATGCATTATCGCTCATTGTACCTCCTTTATCAATCATTATTTCTGATTTAAAACATAAGCTTTGCACAACTTTGACAATGTGTCCTGGAAACCCTTTGTCATACATTATTTCCCATAGATTATTTCTTGACAGTCTATCAAATGCTTTTTGATAGTCAATAAAAAGTATGCAAGTTGGCAAATTAAATTCTCTTCTCTTCTGAATAAGTTGCTCTATTGTGAAAATGGCATCTGAACATGACCGACCTTTCCGAAAGCCACACTGTTCTTCACTTAATATATACTCATTTATTATATTTAATCGTCTAGTAATAATCTTAGCGTATATCTTGTAAGCTGCATTCAATAAACAGATTCCCCTGTAACTTGTGCACTCGTGTCTACTTCCTTTTTTAAATATGGAGCATATAAGTCCTTTCTTCCATTCATCCGGGATTATGCACATCCTCCAGCACACATTTAGTACATCTAAGAATCTCTGCTTAATTTCTCTTGGAGCATACTTTAAAAGTTCAATATTTAAACAGTCTATTCCAGGAGTTTTCTTATTTTTGAATGTTTCTAGAGCGTTCTCTAATTCTTTGATTTCAGGAAGATCTACATGTGCCATTTCCTTTAATTTGGGGTCAATGTTTATTTCTGACATATCTGTCCATAATGTTCCATAATATTTGAGCCACTTTTTTTCTGGTATATTATTTAATTTGGCTGTGTCTTTTTCAGTTGTATTAAGATGTATCGAAACCTTGAAAGCCATAACCTGTGGTCCATGGCAATCGTACTCTATAGTTGTCCCAGCTCAGTCGTTTCAACTTCCTTACTTCTCTTTTAACAATGGCACTTCTGTAATTATAAGCAATTCTATCTTCTTCTGATTTTGATTGGATGTATTTTAAATATGCTCTTTTTTGTTTTCGATCATTCTTGAATTTCATCATTCCATATATATAAACCTTTTTTCCTTCCTTTTGTAGATTTTGTCCCTAGGGCTTCCTCAGCAGCTTTTAATATAATAGTTTTTAGATCTTGCCATTCTTCATTCACATTCGTGCTTACAGCTCTTTGATCTACATAGTTTAATAATCGTGAAGAATATAATCTCCTTATACTCTCTTGTTATAATAAATGTACTTTGAAATTTGTCCTTTTTACTTTTGTTACATTTGTTTTCTTCTTTGAAATCCATTTATTTGGCATGTGAAACGTAGAGATGACGATGAAATGGTCTGAACTAATGTCGTATCCTCTATATACACGAGTGTCAATCACATGAGGAGATAATTTCTTATTGCTCAATATATAATCTATTATTGATCTAGTGCCTCTCGCTGCCCAAGTATATTTATGGATATCTTTATGACGGAAAAGGGTGTTAGTTATTTTAAATTCATTACAGCTGACAAAATTTCTAAGAGTTTTTCCATTCTCGTTTAAGGTATTCTCGCCGTTATTACCAATCAAATTCTCTACAGTCTCTTTTCCAACGCGGGCGTTAAAATCTCCTCCTAAGCAAATAAAATCTGTTTTATTAAAAGAGTTCAGATGTGTTTGTAAGGATTCATAGAATTCAGCACTTTCTTCTTTTCTCCCCTCCTCGGGTGCCTATATACATAAATATATTAAAATAACGGTAACTATATTTAAATAATAATTTGTGAGTAAACAGCTTAATTTTATTCGTTAAATGGTCCTAAGAAATGCCCTCTTGATTTCCTAATCCTCTAGATAAATTCACTCGTCACTTCGTGGCTCGTGCAATTATCGATCATTTGGAAATCACTCGTGACATTACGTATGACTATTTAACGCATGTCCCAAATGGGAGTCATTGACTAATCACATTCCAATGAATTTTGTTTTACAACCAATCACAGTTGAGTTTCATCTCGATAATTATCGAATTTTGATTACCAAAATAAAGAACGCTCCCCCATTTTAATATTCTGAACAGACCAGAACATTACTTTGCAGTGACTGACTCTCGAACAAATACGTTGAATATAGCAGATAATGAACATATTCCTTCGAACTAACCATTTGATAATTGTGTGTTCAATAATTGTCTATTTAAATACTGATTTTACCGAGTTGTTTCCGAAAAAATAATTAATAGCCTATAATGTACGTTATAATATACAGTTTGATCCGTTTAATATTTTCAACTAGGGTGCATGCTTACAATAATGCGAACATATTTGGCAAGAAATAATACGCTCCAGTTGCAGCGGATGAACAAAAGTAACATAACCAAATATTTCTCATACAGTTTTCAGACACTTTTGAAATTCAGAATGGATTGAAGCAAGGAGATGCACTATCTCCTCTACTATTTAATTTTGTACAAGAGCACGCCATTAAATCTTTAGAGAATGAGGAAGTCTTACAACTGAATGGTATTAATAAGCTGTTAGTTTATGCTGATGATGTAGTACTACTGGCCGATAGCGAGGAGATACTAAAGGACAACACGCACACACTATTGAGTAACACTAAGTAATTGGGACTGGAAGTAAATATCAGTAAAACTAAATATATGGTCACACGTAGAAATTCAGTATATAATGGAAATAGACAGCTAATGACAAAAGAGGGAAATTTTGAGGAAGTGGCTGAATTCAAATACCTTACTTACTTACTTACTCACTGGCACTATCGAACCCGTAGGTTCATGACCGCGCGGACATAAGCTCTCTCATACATCCCTATCCTGAGCTAATGCTTTCCAATCATTCCCTGTATAATCTACTTCCCTCAAATCATAGTTAATGTTGTTCTCCCACCTCATTCTTGGTCTACCAACTGGGCGTTTTCTTCTGGCTTTCCTACAAGAAGTTTCCATGCACGTCTTTCATTCCCCATACGCGCAACATGTCCTGCCCATCGCAGTCTACGAGACTTAACTGTTCTTATTATATCTGGCTTCCTATAAAGACCATGTAGTTCATTGTTATGTAGTCTTCTCCATTCACCTGTCTGTTCATCTCTCTTTGGTCCAAAAATTTTCCTAAGAACTTTATTCTCAAATACTCGTAATCTCCTTTCCTCCCTTAAAGTAAGAGTCCATGTTTCGCACCCATATAATATAACTGGTAGAATAATAGTTTTATATATTTTTAGCTTAACGTTTTTTGAAAGGAGTTGGGACATCAAAAGTCTCTGCAATGCATAATAGCAAGCATTTCCAGAATTGAGCCTATGTTTAATTTCTTTGTGCATCTCATTCCTATTTGTGATTATTGTTCCTAGGTATTTGAATTCAGCCACTTCCTCAAAATTTCCCTCATTTGTCATTAGCTGTCCATTTCCATTATATACTGAATTTCTACGTGTGACCATGTATTTAGTTTTACTGATATTTACTTCCAGTCCTAATTTCTTAGTGTTACTCAATAGTGTGTGCGTGTTGGCCTTTAGTATCTCCTCGCTATCGGCCAGTAGTACTACATCATCAGCATAAACTAACAGCTTATTAATACCATTGAGTTGTAAGCCTTCCTCATTCTCTAAAGATTTAATGGCATGCTCTAGTACAAAATTAAATAGTAGAGGAGATAGTGCATCTCCTTGCTTCAACCCATTCTGGATTTCAAAAGTGTCTGAAAACTGTTTGCCTACACGCACCCTACTCTTTGAGCCATTTAGACACATTCGTATAAGTCTAACCAACTTTTTAGGAATTCCGAACTCCAGCAGGATACTATATAACTTCTCCCTCTTAATTGAATCATATGCTTTTTTGAAGTCTACATATAGTTGATGTACAGTACCATTATATTCCCATTTCTTCTCTAAAATCTGTCTTATACTGAAAATCTGATCTGTTGTAGACCTGTTTCTTCTAAATGCACATTGATGATCTCCTAGAATGTCATCAATATAGGGAGTAAGCCTGCTTACTAATATTTGTAGGGTATTTGTTAGAATTTTGTACGAAGTTGAAAGTAATGAGATGCCCCTATAATTGTTGCAATCAGTTTTATCTCCTTTCTTATAAATTGGTACGATAATTGATTCCTTCCATTCATCTGGAAGAGCTTCTTTTTCCCAAATCATACTAAGCAACCAGCGTATCTTGTCCATCAATTTTTCTCCCCCTGATTTTATCAGTTTCTGCTGGGATCTCATCTGAACCTGATGCTTTATACATCTTCAATTTTTCAATCGCCATTTCAACCTCTAATGCACATGGCTCTGCGACTAGCATTTCTGCTGTCTGTAACTTATCCTCCTCAATGTCCTGTTCTGTATGTACATTTAATAGCTGATTAAAGTAACCTTTCCATCTATTTAATATACTCCTAGAATCTGCAATCATATCCCCATTTTCATTCCGAATTATGTTTGTTCTAGCCTGAAACCCCTTCTTCTCTATCCTAATTCCCTGATATAATTCTATAATGTTCCTATTTTTTGCATTCATTTCAAGATCATTAATCTTCTCTCTCAAATATTCCCTCTTTTTACTCTTTAGTAACTTGGTGGTTTCCCGTCTAACACTACACATTGCTCTAAAATTTACCTCATTTGGCTCGTGTAACCATTTCATTTTTGCTAGCTTTCTTTTCTTTACAATGTCGGCACATTCCTCATCAAACCATTTCTTGTTTTGCCTAGGAACAATAATCACAAATAGGAATGAGATGCACAAAGAATTAAACATAGGCTCAATTCTGGAAATGCATGCTATTATGCATTGCAGAGACTTTTGATGTCCCAACTCCTTTCGAAAAACGTTAAGCTGAAAATATATCATCATCATCATCATCATCACTCCAGGGATTAGGCAATTGCCCGTTCCGACTTCATATTGCATCAGCCCAACGTCTTCTAGGTCTTCCAACATCACGCCTTCCTCTTGCTTGATAATTTCTGGCTAACAATGGATATCTCTCCTTGCTCATTCATCCATGTGATCAATCCATTTCTGTCTGTAATTCGTGACTTTATCCAATAAAGGCTGTACTTTCAATTCTTCTCTTATATCCTCATTTCTTATTCTATCAAGTCTTGTACATCCTTTTACTTGTCTTAGGAACCGCATCTCTGCCGTCTGTATTCTATCCTTCTGTCTTTTCACTGGAGCCCAAGTTTCACATCCATACAATATTGTGGGAACCGCCATAACATTATACATTTTTATCTTGGTTTCTTTTCTAATTTTATTTTTGAATGTTCTCTGTATTGTTCCACACACCGTCTGAAATTTATTTATTTTGGAGTCAATATCTCTTTCCACATTGTAGCCAACATCACAGCCCAAATATTTGAAACTAGACACCTGTTTTATACTTTGATTTTCTAAAATAATTTTGGTTCTCACTGGATCTCTTCCTCTAAAAGCCATGGTCTTCGTTTTCCTTACAGAAATTTTTAGATCGTATAATTTACATATTTCATTTAATGCATGCATTGATTTCTGTAAGTCGTCTTCATTTTTCTGTATTATGATTACATCGTCAGCAAATAAAAGATTATTTATGCACATTTTATTATCCATTCTTATTCCTGGATTTACTAAAACTTTCCATTTATTAAAAATATCGTCTATATATATATTAAACAAAGTGGGTGATAAACTACATCCTTGTCGTAATCCAGTATTTGTTTTGATTGCATCTGTTCTTTTGAATCCGGTATCTATAATTATATTTGTGTCTTCATATAATGTCTTTATTGTTTCAACAAGGCACAGCGGGTATCCTTTCATTCGTAATATTTCCCATAATTTTTGTCTGTTTACTCGATCGAGGCCTTATCCAAATCTATAAATCCTATGTGAGTTTCTAAGTTATGTTCTCTTCTCTTTTCTATGAGTTGTTTCATTGTAAAGACATTGTCTATACATGACCTTCCCTTTCTGAATCCACTTTGATTTTCACTTATTATTATTCTGTTATGTTTCTCAATCTATTATTTATTATTTTCGTATATATTTTGTAGCCAGTATTCATTAAGCTAATCCCTCTGTAATTCTCGCAATTTCTCCGGTCTCCTCTTTTGAATATATTCTTGACAATTGCTGTTTTCCAAGTGGTTGGAATCCCATAGGTCTGCCAACATATATTAATTAGATGAAGTATTCGTAGTTTACACAATATTCCACTATATTTGATTAATTCCATATTTATATTATCTAATCCTGTTGCTTTCCTATTCTTAGTGGTTTTCAAAGCCATTTCTAATTCATTTATGTCTATTACATCAATATTTTCCACTTTTATTTCTTCCTCATTGTTCTCTTTTCCTTCAATTTCCTCCTTTTTCCAAAGTTTTTCATAATGCTGGATCCATTCTTGTTCTGGGATTATATTCAATCTGGCAGAATCTTTCTCAGTCTGATTTAGATGTTTCACTAATTTATAACCTATTTCTTGTCTTCCATACATATCATGTTCTACTGAGCTTATAAATTTATCCCATGACTCCTGATGGGATTTTCTTGTAATGCTTTTAGCAATTCTCCTTTTCATTTTATATTCTTCATAAGATTCTTCTGTTTTCAGTCGTAAGTATGTATGATATGCTTTTGTTTTTCATTCACTGCATTTTGTATATTCGCATTCCAAGTTCTCAAGCCCTTCCTATTCCTTATTCTATTTTTCTTTCCTAATATCTCATTTGCTGTTTTATGTATTACATTTGATATATTTTCCAATTCAATATTTATATCTTCTGACGTCGCTATCTCTGATATATATTTATTCATTCTGCTTTCATAATGTTGTCTAATACTTTGATCTTGTAATAAATATATTTTATATACTTCTTCTTGGTTTCTTTTGTTCTTTATGTTATTTTTCCGCCATTTAGCTATTATGTTTATTTTGCTTATCACGAGATAGTGATCAGAGTATATATCGCTGCCTCTATGTACTCTCACATCTTTTACCAAGGCTCCTAGCTTGTTGTTTACGATTAAATAGTCAATTATTGATCTTGAGTTATATCCACTTCTTGTATATTTATGTATGTCCTTTTTTCGGAAATAGGTATTCATTATTTTTAATTGATTATAGGCTGAAAACTGTCTCAAATCCTGTCCATTATCATTTATTGTTATTTCTCCATTATTTCCTATTACATTAGGTATAGGGACATTGCCTACTCTGGCATTTAAGTCTCCACTTATTATTAAATGATGATCTTTTGTATATTTATCAACTAATGTTTGTAATGTTTTATAAAATTTTTTTGTTTCTTCTTTCTTGCCTTCCTCTGGGGCATATGAAAATATATAAAACTATTATTCTACCAGTTATATTATATGGGTGCGAAACATGGACTCTTTCTTTAAGGGAGGAAAGCAAATTACGAGTATTTGAGAATAAAGTTCTTAGGAAAATTTTTGGACCATAGAGAGATGAACAGACAGGTGAATGGAGAAGTCTACATAACAATGAACTACATGGTCTTTATAGGAAACCAGATATAATAAGAACAGTTAAGTCACGTAGACTGCGATGGGCAGGACATATTGCACATATGGGGAATGAAAGACGTGCATGGAAGCTTCTTGTAGGAAAGCCACAGGGAAAACGCCCAAGTTGGTAGACCAAGAATGAGGTTGGAGAAGAACATTAACTATGATTTGAGGGAAGTAGATTATACAGGGAATGATTGGAAAGCATTAGCTCAGGATAGGTATGTATGGAGAGCTTATGTCCGCACGGCCATGAACCTACGGGTTTGATAGTGCCAGTGAGTAATTAAGTATATTTACAAAATCGCCGTTTATATTAAATATATACATATTTTAAAATAAGTATATTTAAATAATGATTTGTGAGTAAACAGCTTAATTTTATTCGCTAAAGAGTCCTAACAAATGCCACTCTTCATTAATAAATCCTCTAGATAAATTCACGAGTCACTTAATTTGCAAATCGTTCTTGGAATTACTTATGATAAATAATTAAAAACATTCATATTTCATGTTGATAATTTTCTACAGCATGTTAAACAATATCAGTACAGTAACATCTAAATAAGATTAGAATAAATAGAATTATCAATTTGAATAGGTAAAAATTATCTCCTTATTATACGTGCCAGAATTATGTAAACAAAAATTTGATCTAATGGATCTAGACTTTTTTTCTGACATTCAAGATATCAGGTAAGGGTCATACTCCTCACAAGTCTAGACCTGGTCGGTCTGGTAAGACATGTCGATGATGTGATAACTTAAGGAGCTCCTTAATATCTTATTTTCTCACAATCATTTTACAGACGTTGATTAAATATTTTTTCTTAATACTAATAAAATTCATTGTTAAAAGCGTTGAGGTGGAGAGTCATAAAATAAAATAAGTTAAAATATACCTTCTTAGGTAAGATCCGTCGTCCTCAACTTATAAAATATGTATTCGTTATGCCTGTAGGCCTTTCAGAACATGCGTTCCAACTTCAGCAGGTCCCTCTTCGCTACAACATCCAGCATGATGGTAGATGCTGCTGGTCCTAAGGGCCAGTGTAAAATCGGTTTATTTAATCAGCAAAATCTGACCACTAGGAGTAGAGGTTAACCGGAAGCGAAAATTTAAATATCGCTCTATCGTCAGCTATTTTCATCCTTTCGTTGTTCATCTTAACCACTTCATCCATCCCCGAAATACAAAAAAATTATATTTTAGGCCATTCTGCATAAGACCGTTAAGAACTGAAATGAGACGTAGAATAAAATAAATTAAATCACTTAAATAATATTTATGTATAAATATTATGATATATTATGAATTTTTTATTTCAGATGCTTGGAAAAATAAGTTGAAAAGTTGTCGTAATTGGTTCATTGAACACGAAAAAAAGAAATCTGATGAAACGAAGAGACCGAACGTAAAAGACTACAACAGCGACCTCTTTGGATACGACGGATCATTTAGACAACTATCTATCGACTGAGAAGAAGAAACTACTTTCAAGGCTGAATATTCGTGGCTGCTTTATTTGAACGAACTATTAATATTACATAATACAATATTACCCGATAAGAAGAAGATATTCGGAAACATTAATAAAATACCCAATACATATATAATTTTAATACATAAATTGAAATAAAATTAATCCATCAGTGTTGATGTTATATTTGGTAAAGTACATTTAATTTTTATTATCTCTTTGTCAGTTTCCTCATATTCATATGAGCTATTTACAGAGCAAAGCGGTCGTACAGTCTGTATAAAGATAACATGTGGTCAGCATCCCATCTTTTTTCTGCATTTTCTCAACCTGAAGCGGCTATTTATTGTACCTACCCACATTCTTCACGATTCTGAATGGGCACCAACCACATACTGTCCGATATTCAATAAGAACATATCTTCATTCATGGGGACTCGAATCAATGCCAATCCCATATATCTGAGCCAATACATGCCTTAGAAAACTCAGCTGCAGCGCTGCAGTTCTTTTGTCAGTAAGAGTTTTTTTTACAAATGTTATCTGCTAATGTCTGTTTAATAAATGAGATGTTTAGAAAGCAACTCCAGTTTTGTCATGTCAATGTTCTGAAATCGGCAATAGATTAAATATACCATATTTTCAATGGAAAATGTCATTTATTCCATAGTTCAGTAAATACTCTGAGCAAGAATTAATAACCCTGGACAGTATTACATAACTAAGTGTGTGTATAATTTTAAATAACCTTGAATATTACAAAATATATGAAAAAAGGAATTAATTATGTTGGCTTGCGAATATTGTATAAAATAAATATTTTATATACCGGCTCAGTCGCACAAGCGGTTACACGCTCGCCTCTCACTGCTAGGGTCCCGAGATGGAGCCTCGGTCACTCCATGTGGGGTTCATGGAGGACGAAACGGAGCTTCGATAGGTTTCTCTCGAGGTTTCTCCCGTTTTCCCCTGCCACAAATATCATTCCACCATTTATCCATATTAGTCTCATCCATTTCGTTTAATTTCGTTCATCTGTCCTGTGATGGTGCGTCGGAAGTGGTCGGCCGGCGTTCTTATAATTCACAGACCTTTATAAATATATGACCTTCATCTAATCACATCCCTCGACCTGATTCTGAGTTAGACACGAGTTGAGGATATATAAAGTAAAGTGATCCCACAACAGGCCTCAGGAGGCCCTTGGGGTAGTAGGAGGTTAAGGCTCCCACTTTTTCTAGACAATCGGCACTTTATGTCAGCCGGGTTGTCAGCCCTGCGTGACGGCCGCCTTTACCCCAGATCAAGCATCTGGTACTCATTTCCGTTAGAGGCTGAGTCGACCCCAGGGCCATAGTGCCGCCAGAGGGTTTGGGTCAGTTTAAAAATCCTGACCCCAACGGGACTTGAACCCTCGACCCTCCGGCTTGTAGCTCAGTGCCTTAACCACTACGCTACGGCATGCCCCCATCACCTATAAATATCAAAACTTATGCTGGTGTTTTCGACTCTGGTGTTCTAGTGATTATGTCCTTTCTTCTAGTTCCGAAAATCGCGGTCGAGATGTTTTTTAGAACGGAAAAATTCAAGGCACATAACCTCCGGGAGGAACTTTAAGCCATGGGTCTGGAATCTGAAGATTTGGAGCCACAAAAAAATACTTAAAGCCCAAATTAGTACCTCTAAGCAAGATTTAACTGATTTTGCCCATCAAAGTAATAACTCAGCTGCCTGCGAGACGTCCAATTAAGGCGATGTGCTGCGACGTACTACTCAGTAATATATGAAGGAAAATAAGCAAAACTAAATTAGCTTTGTGAAGAATATCCAGCTAGGGGAGCACTAGGGACGTATGGGTATTACTTATACATGCTGGTATTAGGGAAAACATTACGGCGCAACAGGCCTCGAAGGCCCTTGGCCTATCAGTCGACTGCTGGCCTCACATCCACATTTGTTGATTACAGGGGTAGACTATCATCTAGACTATGCAGGGGTGACAGTAGTCAGGACTCGAGCGTTAAAGCTGGTTTCCTCAACTTGGAACCGCTTCTTATAGTAGCTATCGAAATTCTTCACGATGCCATGAGAATATTTCGTCCTCCATGGAGACTCCAACCAACGCAAGTCTCGTAGCTTTGGCAGAGGCATCTTGCTTTAACCACTCGGCTACGGCGCGTGACTGGTAATAGAGAATGTGTATAAAAATCTAACATAATTTCAGAAAAATAGAAGTAAAAATCAGCCAATTTTGTAAACGTTGACACGAAAACATATAATATTATAACTGTGTGACCGACCACACTGCAACACGCTAATTTCATATGGCATAACTATATATTAATAACATACGTTGAAGTACGTCTAATGTCATTCAAGTACAGCCGAATATATACTAGACCTAAGCATATTTTATTCCGATTATTATAACGTGCGCAATAGTTCGCAAGCCTTTTTAAAGCAACAATCCAAAAATGACACGCGCGAGTTTTCATAATGAATTTTATTTCAAATTGCCAAAGTGATCATTCCCCAAATGCATTACATGTTCTGCACGATCAACAACCTGTATTTAAAACACAGTTACGTTAATGCTAATTTTAATAACCAACTCACTGACACTATCAAACCCGTAGGTTCATGTCCGCACTGACATAAGCAATCCATACATCCCTATCCTGAGAGCTAATATTTTCCAATCATCCCCTGTATAATCTACTTCCCTCAAACCGTACCAAATTTTATTTCTCCCACCTCATTCGTATTCTATCAACTGGGTGTTTTTCCTCTGGTTTTCAAGAATATTCATTCCCCACATGTCACATGTCCTGCCCATCAGAGTCTAGGAGCCCTAACTGTTCTTATTATGTCTGGTTTCCTATAAAGATCACGTAGCTCACTGTTATACAGAATTCTCCCTTCACCTGCATGTTCATCTCTCTTTGGTCCAAAAGTTGTCCTAAGAACTTTATTCTCAGATACACATAACAATTTCTCCTCAATTAAAGTCAAGGTTCCATGTTTCGCATCTATACAATATAACTCGGAGTATGACAGTTTTATATATTTTCAGTATAATGTTTTTGAGAGAAGTTGGGACGACAAGTTTCCAATTTGAGAATAACATGCATTTCCGGAATTAAGCCTATGTTTAATTTCCGTGTGCAACCTTGCATACCTTTCCTGTTTGTGGTTATTGTTCCCAGGTAGGGTAAACTCGCCTCAATGAGAACATGGGATGAATAATGACATTTGTTCTCTCCACTGAAATCTAAGACTCCCAGCGAAAGTTCTTTTATATGTTAACTAATCTCTTTATCAAAACCAGCTATGTGCCATGTTGGTTCTCGTTTGATTATCTAAAGATTTCACAACAAAGAGTTTGTGTTCCAGATGATGAAATAATAGCTTTCGTGGATTAAATATTTTAGTTTTTTATTATGCGTGTATCTTATTAATTAATGGCACGATTACGAATTCATTTTTGCTAATTTAGTAAGAATTTATCCGAAAAGGGACTGCTATAATTCCCGTCATTGTCGACAACTATTTAATTGTTGCTAACACTGTATTTCGAGTGAAGAGGGACACTAATTTTCGGCTGAATAGGGACGGCGTATTTCAACAATTTTTTGTAACTATTGCATTGCCGATATGTAATATTCTAAACAGAGTTGTAAAAGTTGATATGCATAGAGCTATTAAAGCATTCAATCAGAAGAGGGGATTGTTTCATGAGACAGGGTTATTTGGGTACTTGGGTTCGTGTATTCAACGTCACTGTATCTGTGGGAATGACGATCCGCTGAAAAAAAGCACTTGGTACTGAGATAAGATTTAGCCCCCCAGCCTTAATAATTTATATGAAATTAGATACAGGCCTGTATAAAGAACTTATATAAAGACGATGCCTTACAGAATTAACAAATTATTTAACTGATTTCTTTTTAATTGATGGTATTTTATTAGTTATTGTACTTTTTGGAGACGATCGGGTTGTGATATACAAAACAGAAGATGGTTTACACTGGGCAATTTATCTTACAAATGAGTACTAGCGTAATTTGCGCCTCCGGTGTATTTTACGCACCCTAATTTTAAAGAATTGTTTTGATATATCTTTCTCCGTGTATTTTGCGCATACATTTTAGGTGGTACCTACATTTTATTTTCAAGTGTAGTAGGGATTTCCCTTCCCTGAATTCCATTGTCAATGCTTACATTCCAACGTAGGTCATTTACTAGCAACTGAACAACCTGCTTCACAAAGAAACTCAAACCGCTACTTTAACAATACTTGCCCTTGGTATGGACAAGTTTTAGAAAAGTAAATACCAGTATTTCAGTTGACTCTCAACGCATCTAATTTGCACTTGCATGTATACTGTATTTCAAGATTTTTAAGAAAAATAACAATTACATAGAGTCATATAAATTGAAAGTGATAAGTTTCGCGGAACATTTCGATGATCATGCAGCAAAAAGAGAATTCGGATATTCGAATCTAAAGTACGTTATTGGAGAAAACAAAATGACGCGATAAATAATGCAAGAAATGAGAGTAAGGCATTTCGTGGCCCAAAAACTGGTAAATATCCCTCTGTAAAAGATAAACTTAAATTTTTTCTAAACAGTTGCGGAACAATAGTATCGCAGTTAAACATGACATACATGCACATGAAATTACTATTTCTCACATAATACAGAATTTACGGAATTTTGTAATGTTTCATTTGTATGATAATAATTATTGTCTTAGATTTATTATTGCATGATTACTATCACTTGTATAGATCAAGATTATCTAAAATTTTATGCTATAAATTTATAAGATGTGATAAAATTATTGTATTCTTAATTACTATAGTCCACCACTGTGATCTCGAGGTAGCGTGCTGTCTTGTCACGCAGCGGGCCAGGGTTTGATCCCCGGTCGGGGCAGTTTTTCTGGGTGAGGATTTTATCGGAATTTTTCCTCACCTGTAAGACAAATGTCAGGGAAACTTTAAGGCCCAAAAGGTCCCCGAAATCATATGGACATCATCATCAATATCATCATCCTACACCGGCGTGGAAAGCTACGGGAAGCTACCACTTCGATAATTCCCTATTAAAGCTGCAAGCATAGCATGAAAATGCTATGATTACAGTGAAAGATCTACCCTCGGGCAGAATTACTATGGATGGATAATTACTATACTTACCTACCATAATTGAGATAACTCAGAACAGGACCACTAATTTTACAAATTCGCATATTTTACGATCCCCAATTTTTCAATGGCTAAAGTAAAATTAAAAATTCGTAAATTACGTGAACAAATACGGTAATACCTGTGAAACATACATCTTCAAAATATTTACTCCAAAAACAAAAACTTTAGCTTTTCGTGGGTATTAGCCATGGAACATGGATTATTGAATGTCCCAATGTTGGGTGGCAATATGTGATAGGGTTATAGGTCAATCCCAGGTTCGTTTGGATAATAAAGGACTTCCCCGGTTCACTGGAGAATTTCGGTACTCGGTTTGCGCAGCTTTAAATATCAGTAGGCATGAGGTTCGTATTCAGGGATTCCATGAAGACTTCGTCGGGTAGAATTAATTGTGTCGTAAAAATTGTGTTGAAAGTAGTTTATTATGTCTTGAAAAACACTCGAAATGGATAACACTGTACATGTTTTAATTATACTCCCTTGCACTGATCTCACAATTGGCGATGGCGTTTATCGTGGGTTTACCGCGTCAATACTTATACAATGGTGTACTAGCTGACTGATTTATGTATTAATTTATGAAGTTTAAATAGTCAGTCGATTCCCTATGATCGATTAATCTCATACGTGGTTACTAACAGTCGAGACAATTAATGCATCTTATTTTACTCGCGGATATTATACATTATCCTTGCGATTAATGAAATGTTTATGTCCCGATACTTGAGGTTCTTCGGTGAAAATTCGAAGTCCATAAATTTAAGTTAACACTGGTGACCATGCTGCCAGTGTTTGATGATGACGTGAGCCAGGCTCGAACGCAAACACAAGTAGAAGTATCAGAGGTTCTTCTTCCTCGCCTATTATGTAAATTAGGTTCTCCCACTATATCGACCTCGTGGAACTGAGATCAGTGCTTAGGCACACGTAACAAATAATATGATTGGTTAATGTATTCTTATAGTATAATCTTAGAAGGTGTTACAAATTTGTTATTCGTGATTTTTGCCGTCGGAAGTTGGGCCCTATCCGTGCTGGCTTCACATACAGTCGGGTCACAAATTTGTTACTTAGGCCACTGGGTTTTTCCTAGGTCATTGATCTTTACATCTAGTAGGCCCAAACGCTTGAGTTTTCTCTCTTCCCACACTTTTTACTAGCATTTTTTTCCAGAGTTGAAATCCCCGGTCATATATTCCATTATTGTGTTCTGACTGTCAACACAGAGCTGTTAAATTCTGTCTCACAAGAGATTGCCAGTCATATTCTGAGAATAAAGGATTTTGCTAAGATTATAACTCTTCGCTTCCGTCTATTCACAAAAGAAAGGTTTGCATCTATCTGAGTTCTCTCTACCTTGTTAATGACTAGTCATTTAGTTCCCATTAATGCTAATTTCGTCGGATTATATTATTTGTCATTTATTCTTTCATAATCGTATTCTACTCGCTTTCCTGATTAATGTAAGTATACTCATGACCTAAGTCTGACAACCGCTTCTCTCAATGGTCTTTCCGATTGTTTATGATTTTAATTGCCTGGTATTGGCATTTATTAGTTTATTCAGGAACTCTATGCAAAGGAGGCTGAGTGAATGACTTGGTATGGCCACTAACAGTAAAATTTTGATTTCAGAATGCAATCAATAGAAGATGCAACAAATTTAAATATCTGGAATTCAATGTGCCATATAAAAAAATGAAGATATTAAAAACAAAATAACTAAATGACCGTGGACCAGTTTTGTTGATACTCGACGTTTCCTCTACTGCTGCGATAGAGATCCTCAGGAGACTCTGCGTAGGTTTCTGTTAACTCTTGAATAATCTGCAGCTGGCAGTTGAGGAGTTCACAGAGAGCACGCAGAATCTCATGAGGATGTCTATAGATGTAGAAGACGATACGCCGAAAATTGAACAAAGACCCCTTAGCGCGGAAGACCTGTCAAACAGGATTCAATACACTGGTGGTAAAAACCTATAATTTTAAAATAAATACATTTAATTCTGCATGTGGCTCAAATAAAGGAACTGGGAAAGATATATTTTTAATTTTATTTATAAAAAATATATAATTCCAATACTACTACACTGTTCGGAACACTGGGTTATAACTAAAAGCCCGGAATGAAGAATAGCAATTTGAGAAATGAGGTTCTTGAGGAGCGTTGCTTGCTATAGTAAACGTAGTGAAGATATACGGATATAACTAAATATATTTAATTTGTGGACAGACCAACTCCAACATGAGATGTTATGGTCTAGTGCTAGATGATAATTATCATTATCATTATTATTATTATTATTATTATTATTATTATTATTATTAACATCATTATCATCATCATCATGGATGTCCAAGAACTGAACAAATGGAATGAATATTATTAGTATAGGAGAAAGAAGAATTTTTCCTCAGTTTTACTGAATAATTTCATAAAATTTATTTCATAGGGTTACATTTATAATCTGAAAATTAAGGTATTTTTTCTTACTGAATGCATTATCTATAACAAAAATATTATTTACGAAATTATTTCATATTTTAGGCTTAATATTTTTAAATTAAAATTTAACTATAAAATATAAATATTTATTTCTAATAATAAGAAATATAAATTTAAGAGTATTACTTGTTATAGTGCAATTATAAATTAAGCACATATTTATCTATAATAAAGTTCGCTACATGAACCAAGGAGATGTGCACACTACGGGAGAGAAAGATATACGTAATTTATATTTCCAACCAAGCCCTCATCTAAGTTTTCTTTCTCCGCTAGTACCTTCATATTATGCTCCGGATCGATTTACTCAGTAGTTGATGATGTCTGTTTTAGATAATCGTGAAAATAATTTTTACATCCGAGTGAAAGCAAATATATAATTAAATTTGTTTCTTATGACAGTCCTGAGTATTGTAGTCGAGGGAAGTGGTGATGGAACATTAACTGAACTGAGATATCCTATATTGAGGAATTAAGGGAGAAGTGGCAAGAAATATAAAAAACCGCCTTTAGTAAACTGGCTTCGATTTTGAGCAGGATAACATATTATAAACCTCCTCGTTAGTTTGGATATGTGTCTTGTAATGTCCTGTGTTGTCGAGCCAAATGGTCTGTGTATGTGCGGTTGAAAGATTCTATTCCCTCCCTAGAGGCAACCCACAATTACGGAACGTAAGTCTAACATAAGAAATCTGGTGGTCGAAATGTTTAATTCTTACTTCAATCTTTACAAGAAAAATAAATACAAATTCGTGCCACTGCATCAGATTCTGTTATATTATGCTTTGACTTCCAATGTGTAGAACTAATTTTCTAAACAGCAATGGTATAGTATCATGTTTTAAGTTATTTTTATGCAAAAAAATGCCAATTTGTTTTTACTTACAGTTTCTGTAACATTTTTTTCCCCCAAATGTCAAAGGTTGTCATTTGGACATTTCTGGTGTACTGGCATACTTGTAACCCACATCTGAATTTGGGGTGCCTGAAAGGCGGGGTTACACTGACCCGATGGTATGAGAATTGATGATGGTAAAGATGCGCAAGAAGAGGCGTTAAACTAAACTTAAGCTAATTAGGCGAATATGATATTGATGATAATGATAGCCAGATGGTGTTCGGGGACCGTTTGGGCCTTAACATTTGTTGAAATGTACCTTACAGGCGAGAAAAAACAAGAAAAAACTCACCCAGGAAACTCATCCCTACCGGGGATCGAACCCGGGCCCGCTGCGTGATAAGGCAGCACGCTATCTCGAGACCACTGCGGTGGAATCTGTAACACTTTAGTGTTACTCGTTGAATAGGCAAACCAGAAAATGTGTTACGCCTATTTAACTACAGACGTTTGACATTACTAATAATAATCTAACATTTTTAACCAGTGCCCTACTAAGGGTGGGATAGGGACACGAAGCTCCGGCCTCTGTGAAAAATAAGGGTGCCGGCCGACCATGCTTGACAAACCGTCACTGGGGCAGATGAACGAAATGAAACGAAATTGATGAGATCAGTATGGGGAAATAAGGAAATGAATATTTTGGAGGGGAAAACGGGAGAGACCAAAATAAAAATAAAAAACTACCCAACTATCTTTCGTCCACCACGAAAGAACATGAAATGAGAGAGACTTGATCTGGAGACTGAGCGTCTCTGGAGGTGAGCATCTAACAACATGCGCCACTGTCAGCCTGACATTACTGTTAAAAATTGTAAATACAAAAGTTTCTTAAGTATTGTTCATTGATAAGGTATTTTTCACCTGTGATGGTGTATTTAACGACCGCAATTACCATATCTGGAGTGACAAATTCCATCGACGTGTAATTTCACCACTTGTGGGCTGGATGAAAGACTTGCATGGAAGCTTCTTGTAGGAAAGCCTGAGGGAAAACGCCCAGTTGGTAGACCAAGAATGAGGTGGGAGAATAACATTAACTATGATTTGAGGGAAGTAGATTATACAGGGAATGATTGGAAAGCATTAGCTCAGGATAGGGATGCATGGAGAGCTTATGTCCGTCCGGCCATGAACCTACGGGTTCGATAGTGTCGGTGAGTAAGTACGTAAGTGGGCTGGAATTGTACAAGGTCACCTGATGGGGACCTTACCACACCCTGGCTCCCAGTTTGAATGGTTAACACTATCTGGTGATTTTATTTGTCTTGCCATGAGGACAAATGTCCACCGCTGTGGTCTTGAGGTAGCGTGCTGCATTTTCACGCAGCGGGCCCGGGTTCGATCCCTAGTCGGGGCAGTTTTCTGGGTGAGGTTTTTATCTGGGTTCTTGCTCACCTGTAAAACAAATGTCAGGAAAACTTTAAGGCCCAAACGGTCCCCGAAATCATATGGCCATCATCATTATTCTTCATCGGCGTGGAAAGCAACGGGAAGCTACCACACCTGCAATTCCCTAGTAAAGCTGCAAGCATAGCATGAAAATGCTATGATTGTAGTGAAGGACCTGCCTTCGGGAAGAATTAGTATGGATGGATGAGGGCAGATATCATTTTGAGGAGCTACAGTAATTACTAATCTAGCATCGGTCCCAAATGTGCTGCCAGAGTTTTTGGACACCGTATCACTTATAATCCGTGAGAGGATGTGGCTTCAACACGACGGATTACCTCCCCACTTCAATCATGGCAACCGCACTTTTCTGAAAAATATATTCAATCGCTCAATTGGAAAGAAATGTCTTATATCATAACCAGCGCGGTCACCGGATCTCGATCATCTAGATGTTTTCTTATCGAGGCATATTAAGACGTTTATATATGAAACATCAGTAGAACAAGAAGTACTTGATAGAGCCCTAGCTACCGCTGTCATTGTAAAACAGTAACCAGAAATTTTGGAGAGGGTGCGACAAAATGTCATGCGTGATTGTAGTGCAAGAATTAAGTCAGATGGTCGACACTTTAAACACCTGCTATGAGCTCTAGATTGATTATGAGTGTCAAAATTAAAACATATTTCAAAAATGGTCTTCAAGATCTCGAGGCATCCAAAATATTTACTTTCAACCACTGGTTCCTTATCCTCAGTTCATAAATATGTATCATATGTATAATTGTGGCTCTAAAATTCGGGGACACACTGTATGAATTGTTGATAACTTGAGGAATAGAATTCCAGATTCGTGCAAAACAATTAACTCTACATTCTAATTGCGTTTTTAAAATTATCATTGACCTTGAAAATACAGTAATTATATTGTGGTCAAGAGACCTTGCATGGTATATAATTAAGATAAAAATTATGTAAGTCAAATAGTCTTCCGAACATGTTAAGAAAATAACATTTGCAGAATATTAGTAATATTTTTTTCTCTTTAACTACGATAATCTCTATGTTTAAATAGTGCTAATAGATGTACACTTACATTATCAGCCTGCATAGACTTGTTTGGTTCGTCGTGCCTGTTTCCTTTCGACGTTTGAACAATAATATCTAAATAAATATACAGAATGTCTACACCAAAATGCGCTTCCTTATATGTGCTCCCATACCAATCAAATGCAATAAAAAATTAATTCGCAACAATAAGTTATATGAGTTATTAAGTTATAAAAAAATCTAATGTATGTGGATTTTGTTCGATTGCTTGGCGGATATTTTCTACTTGTTCTCTCGAGAGATGCTGGCACCTGTCGTGCCATTTCCATGAACTACCCATATCCAGAAATTGTGTATGGCATTCATTATTCTCTTGCCGTCTTGTGCTGCTTTATCGTAAACACGTCGAAACTCTATTTGCACACAACATTAAATTTGGCTCCGTGTACGTAAACTCAAATTTGTGCCTTCTTCTGAAGTAACGCCATTTTCGCGCGGGTAGAAAATCAGTGCCGAACGCTTGCAGTTAAAAATATCAGGCAGCAATTTAAATTCTTACCAATGAACAAGATAGATTACAAACAAATCAACATTTAGTATTTTTAAAATTACATACAAAATACTGCATTACGATATAGAAACTCTATATATACACAAGCAATAGTGCATTTCGATATTGACACACTATATACATTTTTTTTAACGAACGTTTCAGTTATTTCTCAAACAAAATCTACAATTTTTTTCTTCCACACTTCTCGGTCTTGCGTGTCTACTTCTGCCATATTTCTCTTCCTCATGTTGTTTTGAATTCCCATTATCGACCTTGGCTTTGGTCTACCACGTTTCCCTTTTCCAGGAGGTATCCATTTCAATACTTCTTTGTTTGTTTCTGTGTTCCTTCTTCTCACGATATGTTTATTAGAATAATAACTTTTTCGACATTTGTGAAATAAAATATTTCCTGTGCAATACATCGAAGGATCTCATTGTTAAGAGCACAACATTTCAGCATAAGGATATTCATAAATACACCTGGACGTCCAGAGATGGAGAAACTCGGAACCAGATAGATCATGTATTAGTGGATAAACGCTGGCACAGTAGCATCATAGATGTAAGATCAGTTAGAGGGACAGACTGCAATTCGGATCATCATCTGGTCAGAGTGAAAATCAGACACGAGTGTCGCTTATGAGAGGAAAAAAAACGCTAAAGATGATTCTGTAAAATTTGAATTAAAAAACTTGAAAAATGATGAAATGCAGCAAGAATACCAAATCAAAATTGCTAATAGATTTGAAGTAATGGAATCTTCAAATGACAATGTGGCAAACGAAGAAGAAACTGATATAAATAAAGAATGAGAGGCTATAAGAGAATTGTCCGCATCAGAAAGCATTGGTTGATTAAAAAAGAGGCAAAATAAGAAATTGTTTGATGAGGAATGTGCCGACATTGTAAAGAAAAGAAAGCTAGTAAAAATAAAATGGTTACACGAGCCAAATGAGGTAAATTTGGAGCAATTGGGTAGTATTAGACGAGAAACCACCAAGTTATTAAGAGTAAAAAGTGGGAATATTTGAGAGAGAAGATTAATGATCTTGAAATGAACGCAAAAATAGGAATATTAGAGAATTTTATCAGGGAATTAGAATAAGGAAGAAAGGGTTTCAGGCTAGAACAAACATAATTCGGAATGAAAATGGGGATATGATTACAGATTCTAGAAGTATATTAAATAGATGGAAAAGTTACTTTAATCAGCTATTGCATGTACATACAGAACAGGACATTGAGGAGAATAATTTACAGACAGCAGAAATGCTAGTCAGTCCCGCGCCGTAGCCGAGCGGTTAAGGTAGGAAGCCTTGGCGCAGAGCTATGGGACTTGCGCTGGTTCGAGTCTCCATGGGGGAAGAAATTTTCTCACGGTATTTCGGCCAGTATGGGACCAGTACCCACCCAGCATCGTGAGGCAATTGGGTAGCTACAATAAGTATCGGCTCCAGGTTGAGGAACCAGCTATAACGGCTGGGGGACTCGACATGCTAACCACATGTCACCCCTACACTGGCTGTTGATCATCTACCTCTGTGATTGACACATGTGGATGTGAAGGGCCAGCAGCCGGCTGGTAAAAGGGAAACCGCTGAAAAGTGGAAAGTCCCTCAATCGGAATCAATCGGAGAAATGCTAGTCGCAGAACCAAATGCATTAGAGGTGAAATGGCGATTGGAAAATTGAAGATGTATAATGCATCAGGTTCATATGAGATCCCAGCAGAACTGATAAAATCAGGGGGAGAAAATTGTTGGACAAGATACGCTGGTTGCTTAGTATGATTTGGGAAATAGAAGCTCTTCCAGATGAATGGAAGGAATCAATTATCTTACCAATTTATAAGAAATGAGATAAAACTGATTGCAACAACTACAGGAGAATCTCTACACTTTCAAATTCGTACAAAATTCTTACAAATATATTAGTAAGCAGATTTACTCCCTATATTGATGACATTCTAGGAGATCATCAATGTGCATTTAGAAGAAACGGGTGTACAACAGATCAGATTTTTAGTATAAGACAGATTTTAGAAAAGAAATGGGAATATAATGGTACTGCACATCAACTGTGTGTAGACTTCAAAAAAGCATATGATTGAATTAAGAGGGAGAAGTTATGTAGTAACCTGCTGGAGTTCTGAATTCCTAAAAAGTTAGTTAGACTTATACGAATGTGTCTAAATGGCACAAAAAAGTAGGGTGCGTGTAGGCAAACAGTTTTCAGACACTTTTGAAAACCAGGATGGGTTGAAGCAAGGAGATGCACTATCTCCTCTACCATTTAATTTTGTACTAGAGCATGCCAATAAATCTTTAGAGAATGAGGAAGGCTTACAACTCAATGGAATTAATAAGCTGTTAGATTATGCTGATGATGTATTATTATTGGCCGATAGCGAGGAGATACTAAAGGACAACACGCACATACTATTGACTAACACTAAGAAATAAGGACTGGAAGTAAATATCTATAAAACTAAACATATGGCTACACGTATAAATTCAGTATATAATGGAAATAGACAGCTAATGACAAATGGGAAATTTTGAGGAAGTGGCTGAATTCAAATACCTAGCAACAATAATCACAAATAGGAATGAGATGCACAAAGAAATTAAACATAGTCTCAATTCTGGAAATGCGTGCTATTAAGCATTGCAGAGACCCTTGATATCCCAACTCCTTTCAATTAACGTTAAACTGAAAATGTATAAAACTATTATTCTACAAGTTATATTATATGGGTGCGAAACATGGATTCTTACTTTAAGGGGGGAAAGGAGATTACAAGCATTTGAGAATAAATTACTTAGGAAAAATTTTGGACCCAAGAGAGAAGAACAGACAGGTGAATGGAGAAGACTAGATAACAATGAACTACATAGTCTTTATAGAAAGCCAGATATAATAAGAACAGTAAAGTCCCGTAGATTACGATGGGCTTGACATGTTGCACGTATGGGCAATGAAAGACTTGCATGGAAGCTTCTTGTAGGAAAGCCAGAGGGAAAACGCCCAGTTGGTAGACCAAGAATGAGTTGGGAGAATAACATTAACTATGATTTGAGGGAAGTAGATTATACAGGGAATGATTGGAAATAATTAGCTGTGGATAGGGATGTATGGAGAATTTATGTCCGCGCGGCCATGAACCTAAGGGTTGGATGGTGTCAGTGAGTAAGTAAGTAAGTAAGCATTGGAAGGATGAATAATAATAATAATAATAATAATAATAATAATAATAATAATAATAATAATAATAATACTTTATTTATTTTGGCAGAGTTAAGGCCATAAGGCCCTCTCTTCCACTCAACCAGCACAAATACAAATAAATATTCGACAAATATAGATATACACTATACTAATTATAAACACTTAAAGATACAATAAATATAACAATGTAAATGTCATGTACAAACAACATTTTATAGGGTAATAACAATGATGATACGATAATAATAATAATAATAATAATAATAATATAAATATGATACATTATACGGGAAACACCAGTTAATATATATATATATATATATATCTTACACTGGATAATAATGAAGTCGAGTTTAGAGCAAGTATAAATTTAGATTTCTTTTAAAAGATGCCAATGTCCGGCAGCCCCTTATATCTTGTGGTAGGGAATTCCAGTTGCGAGAAGTGGAGATGGTATATGACATGGAGTGACGTGATGTCCTATGTTGCGGTATATTAAGTAAGAGACTATGTTGTGATCTTGTGTTTAAGTTATGGTTTGAGGATAGATACTGGAAACGGGATGATAAATAATTGGGAATCGAGGTATGTAGGATCTTAAATAGGAGAATTAGACAGTGCGGTTTTCTTCTCTCTTTTAGATGTAGCCATGACAATTCGTGGAATAATGGAGAAATGTGATCGTATTTTCGAACATTAAATATGAATCTGATACACATATTATGGACACGCTGCAGTTTGTCCGACAATCCGTCACTTATGTCAGTTAGTAGAACGTCACAGTAGTCAAAATGCGACATCACTAAAGTTTGGAATTAAAATTCTTTTAAGAGTTGTAGGAAGAAAATATTTAAGTCGCTTTAGGGAATGCATTATGGAGAAGATCCTTTTAGATGTTTGTTTTACTTGCTCATGCCATTTTAAATTAGAATCTAAGTAAAATCCCAACTTTTTAACGACGTCGGTATAAGGAATTTGTTCATTATCTAATATGACAGCCGGCATATTGCCATTGTTTATGAGGTGTAATAGCCTTGGATGTCCGATAATTATTGCTTGCGTTTTGTTTACATTTAGTTTCAGCCCATATTGTCTGGACCATAAAGATATATGCCTGAGGTCAGTGTTTACTTTGTCAATATATTCATTATTTCGTCAGGCCTAAAGTGTGTGTAAATCTGTAGGTCGTCGGCGTAAAGATGATGCTTGCAGTTTTGTAGTTTCTTGGTCACGTCATTAATATAAATCGAGAAGAGAAGAGGAGCGAGGACGCTGCCTTGAGGTAACCCTTTCCTCACCAAGCGCCAGGAATAAATGCGAAACAGAAACTGATTGCTGACGATTAGTGAGGTAAGATGCAAACCAATCAAGGCAGTTTTCCGACAGATGTAGTATCTTTAGTCTCGCTAGCATTAAGTCTATATCTACTGTGTCAAAGGCTTTGCTGTAGTCGTGTAGGACTATTGCGGTGAGTTTGCTTTTGCCCATTGAGTCTCTTATGTCATCTACAATGTCAAGTAGTGCAGTACTTGTGTGATGTCCTGTTCTAAAACCAGACTGATATTCATCAAGTAAGTCGTGTGTGGTGAGGTAGTCTGTTAACTGTGAGTGTATTATGTGTTCCAGTGCTTTAGATAAACTGGGAAGAATACTAATTGGTATATAATCATCGAGTGTTGTGGGAGTGTTTGTTTTCGGTGTAGGACGAACTAGAGCCATTTTCCAGAGTCTGGGATAAGTCCCGGTCATTATAGAGGCATTAAAAATGTGGGTTATTGTTGGGAGAATAATGTCTATTATTTTTTGCAGGAGAGTTTTTGTTATATTGTCTATTCCTTGTGCTTTAGATTTAATACTTAATACTGCTCTTTTGGCGTCATCAGGTGAGATATAGGAAAAAAAAGAATTTGTCTCGGGTAGGTTGGGAATATGACATTAGTTCATCTATTGTCTGTTGTTTGTGTTGTGAGGTGTTGTCTGAAGGGAGGCGGGTAAAATGGTCATTCAACTCATCTAGTGGTAGGTCAGCTGTTTCTACCTGTAGTTTATTTTGACAGAGGCCTATTTATTTTTAATTTTTCCACATGTCAGCTGCGTTGGACATAGATTGTGTAATAATAGTATGGGCATATCTTAGTTTTGCATTCCTTAAAGTCTGGTTGACTTTATTCCTCAGATGTTTGTATGTCTGTAAGTCTGTCAGTTCTTTTACTTAAAACCATTGGAAATGCCTTCATTTCACTGAGCTTCAAGAACAGGTCACCCCGAATATATTTATATATCAATATTTAATATCAATTTGAGGGTGACGTTTACTTGAAACTAAGAGAAATGTAGGACTTTGTCAATAGTTTTATGCAAAAGTTCACCCATTCATCTTACAGGAAATATTTTCTTTCACAAAAGTCCATACTATCTTAGTTGGATTTCTTCAATCTCTTGTACAATATCCTTTTCTACATTAATATTATTCTTCTTCTTCACTTCACGGGCTAGGAAAATTGCCTGTTCCGCCTCACAGTTGTTCTGACCATCTTTCAACTGTTATTCCTACATTTCTTGAACCTCTTGGTTTATAATTAAATGCTGCATTTGACAACTTTGTTACACTCATTGTTTCTAGATGTCTAAACCATTTATCTCTATATCATTTGATTTTATCATTCAATGGAAATATATTTAACTCTGATCTTATATCTCCATTCTTTATCCGATTCAATCTTGTGCAGCATTTTTTCTTCTAAGGTTCATTTATACGTTTTGTATTCTACTTTGTAACTTTTTTGGTCATTACCCAAGGTTAACTCGCAGAAAGTAATGCAGGAACTCCCAATTTTTAACAAAACTTACTTACTTACTTACTCACTGGCACTATCGAACCCGTAGGTTCATGGCCGTGCGGACATAAGCTCTCCATATATCCCTATCCTGAGCTAATGCTTTCCAATCATTCCCTGTATAATCTACTTCCCTCAAATCATAGTTAATGTTGTTCTCCCACCTCATTCTTGGTCTACCAACTGGGCGTTTTCCTTCTGGCTTTCCTACAAGAAGTTTCCATGCACGTCTTTCATTTTCCATACGCGCAACATGTCCTGCCCATCGCAGTCTACGAGACTTAACTGTTATTATTATATCTGGCTTCCTATAAAGACCAAATAGTTCATTGTTATGTAGTCTTCTCCATTCACCTGTCTGTTCATCTCTCTTTGGTCCAAAAATTGTTCTAAGAACTTTATTCTCAAATACTTGTAATCTCCTTTCCTCCCTTAAAGTAAGAGTCCATGTTTCGCACCCATATAATATAACTGGTAGAATAATAGTTTTATATATTTTCAGTTTAACGTTTTTTGAAAGGAGTTGGGACATCAAGATTCTCTGCAATACATAATAGCACGCATTTCCAGAATTGAGCCTATGTTTAATTTCTTTATGCATCTCATTCCTGTTTGTGATTATTGTTTCTAGGTATTTGAATTCAGCCAATTCCTCAAAATTTCCCTCATTTGTCACTAGCTGTCCATTTCCATTATATAATGTATTTCTACGTGTGACCATATATTTAGTTTTACTGATATTTACTTCCAGTCCTAATTTCTTAGTGTTACTCAATAGTGTGTGTGTGCTGGCCTTTAGTATCTCCTCGCTATCGGCCAGTAGTACTACATCATCAGCATAAACTAACAGCTTATTAATACCATTCAGTTGTAAGCCTTCCTCATTCTCTAAAGATTTAATGGCATGCTCTAGTACAAAATTAAATAGTAGAGGATTTTAACAAAACATCAATCTAATATACCTTCTTGTTTTGTGCTTCAGTGTTTTATGTATAGATCCGCATATCATTGAAAATGTCGATAGTTCCATATTTATGTCTCTTTAAGTTTTTATGTTTATAGTAAAATTATAAACCAATTAATTAAAATTTGTTACTTGTTCTAGAGGTTTGCTTTCTATTATCATTTTTGATCATATATGTTCATTTTTCCCCAAAATGCCCTATTTTTTGTTCTTTTCTTTTGATATTTTAAAATTATATTTTTCTCATAACTCATTCATGTACAGAGTACTGCAAATTATATTCATTTTCTTGAATAATTACCACATTATCAGCATACATTTAAACTTTTATTATTTTAAAACTGTCTATTCTTATACCTATATTAACATGTCTTTTTCAACCGAAAAACCAAAGTCAACAATTAATAACCATAGCCCAACAATCACTAATACAGTTAGAGAATTGGACATCCCAGAACTTAATGAAGATAAATATACAGAAAACAAATTATCAACTATTTACATTAAGAAAGAAACCACTACCCATCACTCTGAAATTGGAGGGTGAATTATTAACTCAAACACATGAAGCAAAATATTTAGGAATAACTCTGGACACAAAATTAACATGGAAGAAACACATGGAGAATATATGTACAAAGATAGAAACAAGGTTACCATTATTAAAACGATTAGCAGGAAAAAGTGGGGTTTGCAACACACAAACCCTAAACACCTTCTACCAAATGTACATAAAACCTGTACTTCAATTGTGAAGAAATCCTAGTAACTACTAAAGTGGAAAAACTTAATAAATTGCAGAACCAAATCCTCCGTCTGATAACAGGAGCCGTTAAAACAACACCAATCACTGCCATGCAAATCTTAACAAATAACCCAAACATAGCATCTGAAATTGAGAAAACAGCAGTCACACAGTATGAAAAATTTTTAAGGCTACCCCATAATAACTGGACCCAAAGAAAACCACAAGTATGTTTAAAATCCCAGCAAAGCTTCCTAAGCATTGTACAAGAAATCAAACAGAAATTGCAACTTCCACATTCAAAAGAAAATATGCAGATGAGAAACAACCCTCTAGAATTTTTGGAAATCGAATATAACCTTCATTTAACAGAAGACATCAAGAAATCTGAAACTCCTCCATATATTTTAAAACAAATGTCACTTGGAAATGATAAATCTAAGATGCCCAGTTCCTGAATGGATACATATTTTTACAGATGGCTCCAGCCTACCAAATGATGGTGGCACTGGTGCTGGTGCAGTATGTCCACTTTTTTCCTTTTATCGTAAACTAAACACAAATTCAACAAACTTTGATGGCGAAATTCTAGCAATTTTCTTAAGTTTACAAAATCTTTTATATCACATCCAAAAATTTACAAAAGTTGTAATTCTATGTGACTCCATAGCAGCCATTCTTGCTATAACACGAGACACAACACCCAAAAGCATCAAAATTATCGAATGTCACAAAATGATAAAACATTTATCCCGTCTACATAAAAAAGTTGTACTTCAATGGATTCCGGCCCATTGTGGAGTGACAGGCAATGAATAGCCGATTTTCTAGCCAAGAAGGGTAGCAAAATTGTTTCAAACCCAACTTCTGCTCCAGTTTCCTTTCACTCTATCAAAAGAATTATCTCAAATAAATACATCAATAAACTTAGAGAAGAATACACCACCAAAACATCTGGAAAGGAATGGGAAAATCTACAAGCTTATGACATTACTACATTACTAAGAAAATCTGCAGTAGCAACATTCAGACTGCTAACGGGACATGACTGCTTGAATAAACACCTACACAGAATTGGCATAACAGATTCACCTAAATGCCCTTTTTTGCAATTTAAATGAAGATATGGAAAGAAACCATCTCTCCTCCGTTGTCCAGCTTTTGTAGAAGAGACCAGCCTTTCTGCTAAATATTGGAGTGCAAGAGAGCGAATGATTTCATTATCAAGTGCTCGACATTAGATACCAACCAACCAACCAACATGTCTTTTTCAATTTTGGACGATGTCGTTAATATATAAATTCAGCCGGACGGATTTCTACATTCAATATTTCTCTTATTGTATTAGATTATTTTTTTATCGTATCCAATTTTGATATTCTTGCCGATCTTCTTAAAAAGTCAATTTCTGTCACTGATAATTATTTATTCATTTCTGTGTTCTTGCTTCAGTGTCCACCCATATAATAAAATACTCTTCACAATTTTGTTATATATTATTATTTTGTCCACCGCTGTGGTCTCGAGGTAGAGTGCTGCCTTGTCACGCAGCGGGCCCGGGTTCGATCCCCGGTCGGGACAGGTTTTCTGTGTGAGGTTTTTATCGGGGTTTTTCCTCACCTGTAAGACAAATGTCAGGAAATCGTTAAGGCCAAAACAATCCCCGAAATCATATGGCCATCATCCTTATCATTACCATCCTTCACCGATGTGGAAAGCAACGGGAAGCTACCACACCTACAATTCCCTAGTAAAGCTGTAAGCATAGCATAAAATGCTATGATTGCAGTGAAGGACCTGCCTTCTGGCAGAATTACTATGGATGGATGGATTATTATTTTAGCCCTATTGATTATATGCTTACTCCATAATAATAAAATGTAATATGCCATAACTTTCTTTTCTCTATTATTCTCTTTTCTTTTCGATTTCTATTTCAGATGATTCATCATTTTCAATTATTGATCCCAAATACTTAAAATATTCTACTGTTTTAATCTTTTTTCCGTTTATTTCTAATTTCCTCCGAAATATCTGTTCTCAAATATCATGTTTTATAGTAATTAATTGTTAAATCCCATCTTGAGTATACTTCCTCTAGCTTTCTACCCATATAGGCCTAGTTTGCAAATTATATATATATATATATATATATATCCACCGCTGTGGTCTCGATGTAGCGTGCTGCCTTGTCATGCAGCGTGCCTGGGTGAGATTTTTTCGGGGTTTTTCCTCACCTGTAAGACAAATGTCTGGAAGCGTAGGGCCCAACGGTACCCGAAAATCATCCGGCCATCATCATCATCCTTATCATTATCATCACCTTCCTACAGCGGATTGGAAAGCAACGGGAAGCTATCACACCTATAATTCCCTTAATTCCCTAGTAAAGGTATAAAGAATAGCATGAAAATGCTATGAATGCAGTGACAGACCTGCCCGCGAACAGAATTACTATGGAAGGATATATATATTATATATATATATATGTGTGTGTGTGTGTGTGTTATATTGTAGATTTTCGCGGATATTAGTATGATTAAGTGAGTTTTCTTGGGTTTCCGCGTCATGGAGTCAAGGTTGGCCTGTGGACACTGATTCCGACTTTCCGGCATGATCCAACGTGCCATTATCAAGGAATGACTGGTTCGAGTCACAGATCATATAAACCTGTGATATATATATATATATATATATATATATATCCCATTCGGTTCTCCGTGCGGGCACTGTTTAATGGAATCCATGCCAAAGTTTCAAACACAGTGACATGCCCTAGTAACATGGAATGTTAGGACTTTATATAATAGCGGGGTGCTAGAGGTATTAACGCGGGAATAAGATAAACCACCACTTGATATAGTAGCTTTATAGGTCGCTAGATGACCTGGAGAAGGTAGCGAATTAATCAGGAAGTTTTGCATTATACTACGGGGGTGCACTAATTTGGAACGGGGTTTTTAGTCCGAAGGAGGATCCTGTCCACTATCCGGAATATTAAGTTTGTCAGCGATAGAAATCATCCAACCATAGTAATTCTGCCCGAGAGTAGGTCTTTCACTACAATCATAGCATTTTGATGTCATTCTCTGCAGCTTTATTAGGGAATTATAGGTGCGATATCTTTCCATTGCTTTCCAAAGCGATGAAGAATTGTGATGAAAGTGATAAGGATGATGATGATGGCCGGATGATTTTCGGGGAACTTTGGGCCCTAAGCATCCTGACATTTGTCTTACAGGTAAGGAAAAACCCCGGAAAACTTCACACGGAAGCCTGTCATGACCGGGAATAATCCCCGGGCCCGCTGGGTGACTCGGCAAGCATGCTACCTCGAGACCACAGCGGTGGACTATCACATATAATTCTAAAGGGTAAACAACATCATGTTGTAATCGTAAATGTACATGGTCCCACAGAAGATAAGGATGACAAGATCAAGGACGAGTTCTATGAAAAAATATAATGCGTATTTGATAACCTTTCACGATATCATATGGAAATTGTCTTAGGACATATTTATACAAAAGTGCACCAAGAAAATATATTCATGCCACCTATAGGAAAATTCAGTCTTCATTAATTCAGTTAGATTAGTCACCTTTGCCACATCAAAGAATCTTATTGTTAAGAGCATAACATTGCTACATAAGGATATTGATAAATACACCTGGACGTCTCCAGATGGCGAAACTCGAAACTAGAATGATAATGTATTAGTGGACAAACACTGGCACAGAAGCAACATCGAGGGGCATCATCATCTGGTCAGGCTGAAAGTCAGACAAAGGTTATCGCTCATGAGAGGAACAAAAGATACAGATGATTCTGAAAAATTTGAATTGAAAAACTTGAGAAATGATGAACTACGCAAGAGTCAAAATTGTTAATACATTTGAAGTACTGGAGTCTCCGGATGAGAATGAGGTGATCGAAGGCGAAATTGAAATGAATAATGAATGGTAGGCTATAATAGGGAAATTGTCAGCATCAGAATGTGTTGGATATTTACAAAAAGGGAAAAGAAAGAAATGGTTGGTTATGAATGTGCTGACACTGAAAAGAAAGCAAAACGAACAAAAACAATGCGAGCTAATGAAGTAAATTTAGAAAACCTAGGTAGTATTAGACGGGAGATCGCCAGGTTATTAAAGAATATAAAGAGGGAATTGAGAGAGAATGGTTAATGATCTTGAAATTAATGCAAAAAAATAGGAACATCAGATAACAGTGTCAGGTAATTAGGATAGTGAAAAAAGTTAGTTAGACGTATAAGAATCTGTATAATTGGCACAAAGAGTAGGGTGCGTGTAGGCAAACTGTTTTCAGATACTTTTGAAATTCAAAATGGGTTGAAGCAAGAAGATGCACTATCTCCTCTACTATTCAACTTTGTACTATAGCATACCATCAAATCTTTGGAGAATAAAGAAGGCCTACAACTCATGCTATTAATAAGCTCTTAGTCTTTGTTGATGATGTGTTATTATTAAGCGATAGCGAGGAGATACGCACTAAGGCAAACACGCACACCCTCTTGAGTAACACTAAGAAATTGGGACCATAGTAAACATCAATAAAACTATATATATATATTCGAATACTGGTAATGACAAATGAAAATTTTAAAGAAGTGGATGAATTAAAACATCTATGAACAATAATTACAAATAGGAGTGAGATGCACAAAGAAGTTAAACATAGGCTCAATTCTGGAAATGCATGCTATTGTGCATTGCAGGGACTACTGTCACCCAACTCCATCTATGAACAATAATTACAAATAGGAGTGAGATGCACAAAGAAGTTAAACATAGGCTCAATTCTGGAAATGCATGCTATTGTGCATTGCAGGGACTACTGTCACCCAACTCCTTTAAAAAACGTTAAATTGAAAATATATAAAACCGTTATTCTCCCCGTTATATTATATGGATGCGAAACATCGACCCTTACTTTAACCCACTGCCTTATTAATATTTCTTCCATAGTGCACCCAAATTTACCATTTAATTTTAAGAAAATTAGCATAGGCGAAAAACAATGGCTTATAAGCCATTCTCTCTATCGAGCGAAATCGAGTATGTTGTACACCATTGAATAGACCGTTCTCTCAGCTTTCCAATGGTATATAACATGTCATGCCATCTATTGACAAAGCTAACGAAATACTAAGAAGAAGCTACAGCTGCTCAACCGGCTCACAGCTGTCTGTGTAAGAATGAGCTTCACTTATTCAGCCGGCTGTGTAAGTCAATGGGAGGAAAGGAGATTACGAGTATTTGAGACTAAAGTTCTCAGGAAATTTTTTGATCAAAAACAAATGGACAGGCAGGTGAATTGAGCAAACTACATAATAGCGAGGTACATGGTTTTTATAGAAAAACATATATATTATATAATAATAATAAATTGGTAAGAGGCACTCGAAAGAGCATTAAGTTATAAGTTTATGATTTGTCTTTTATGAGTTCGTTCAGTGATCCTGTCCATATTCTGCATTGTTTGTAATGGTATCGCTCACACTTTTGGTCGCATATCTTGCATTCACACGAATCACTCGGTTGGTGGAATTTTGTATTTTTGCACATTTTGTGATGATATCCGTGTGTTGCTAAACCTATGATTCTGTGCCTTTGTGGTCGGTTACTTCCTGTCCACTCTCTGTTTACCATTGCATCTGAGGCGTAGAAATCGTCGATCTCTTTTTCTCTCTGTTTCTTTTTTTCGATGACTATCTTATATGGCTCCGTTGCTGGCAGTAGTATCCTTTGCCTCAGGTCCTCTAGGAAGAAGGTTTCTCTGGCTAGCATATAGGCCATTCTATTTGGTGTGTATTTGCTTGCACCTAATGCCTTTTTGATGAATCTTGGTTTTACTTTTTCTAACCTCTCCAAATCGCTGGTCGATAGTGTCTCCCATATCAGTTCTATCCCGTAGGTGACGATCGGGGTGATCACAGATGCGAATAATTTCATGGCTGTGACTAATTTTAACGATGTGATGTCTTTGATACTGCACATAGCTCTTATAGCTGCTGCTGCTCTCTCCTATATTAAGAACAAATAAAACGAAGTTTTATTTTTATTTAATTAATAAATATGGATTTTCATCAAGTAAACACCAACTCAATTGATTATAATTATATTAAGGGCCGGTTGTACCAACTCGGTATAAGCTCGGAAAACATGCTACCTCAAGTATTTAGCCAAAGTTGCGTTGTACCACGACAGTATATCACCTAACCAGGAGCATAAACTCGGTAGACTTTGTACGGTCATTCGAAGCCTGATTTTTAGAAATACTTGTGTTAAAGATGGCCGATGGAAATTTATTTATCGATTCCGATTGTAATGACGAAGTGTTTTATAATATGTTTCTCAACACTCGGAAACTGAGAAAAGTCAGGGGAAGACCGGATCATATTGAAAATTACAATGATGAAGAATTTTTCGTCCGCTTTCGCCTTGATCTCATCAGACATCGATTTGAACATAAAACGAAAAGGTAATATTTAACATTTTTTCGTTTGTATTCCACAATCATTGTTTAATATTTTTAGGTGATTATTTAAACATTTTTATTTAAAGAGGTATGAGCATGAATTAGCATTAATACTCGTACTTTAACCTGTAGTTTAATTAGATAATACCGTATAATACAATGCATTTTATAATAGGGGTAGAAGTTTAAAAAATAATCTTCTATGCAAGTGTGCTTTTCAAAGTATAATTGCTTTTATTTTACACATTATAATTTAACAAAAGAACATTGAAGTGTAAATTTTGAAGTTATATTATAATGCCATTAAATTAAAATCTTAATTATAACGTTGGTTATGCCATCGACTTTAAATAAAAAATGTGTATTATGTCGTGTGCCATAACCTTTTTTCTAAACTATCATAAAATTGATAAATTTTGTTTATCATTATTATTATTATTATTATTATTATTATTATTATTATTATTATTATTATTATTATTATTATTATTATTGATCAGGATATTATCCGTAACATAACCATAATTTTTTTCAACATTCTACAGATAAATCTCAAGGAGACCAGTTCATCTTGAAGAAGGTATGGAAGATTGTTTCGTCTGGTTTCGCTTTTGAAACAAAGCAATTACGTACAATGTGGATCTGATCATACATCGATTACAACAGAAAGGTAAAATATTTTATATTTAGGAGCATATTTTGTATTTAGGAAAACAATTAATAAAAAATAGTCTTCTATCCAAGTGTAATTTCTTAGGTTATATGTTACATACCCTCAAAAATGTAACAAATGAACATTGAAGTGTTAATTTTGAGATTATATTACAGTGCCATAACCTTAAACTTAAGTTACAGTAGTGATTATGGTATGAATGTTCAATATGCAAGGTTGATTATGTTGTACTACCATGGACCTCAAAACTTATATTTAATTTCCAATTTTTCAAGCTGTTATTACATTGACACATTATTATTAAAATGCATTGGCTATTCTATGCCAAGAGACCACGTATACTTATTTTGGCCCAAGTTTCCATTAAGCGCAGTGATAATTTTTTTCTAAGCCCGAAGCAGACACCACGCGCATGCGCCAACAAGGTTTTATTTTCAAATTATTTCCCACCATTTACAACAAATTTTACATTTTTTCTAATGATTACTTGAACACATTTTTCTATGATATTTAACTATATATGTAACATGAAGACGTGGCAACCATATTGATTTTAAGGAATATTCTGTACAACAACAGTGCAGCCAAATAGGTTATGTACTTCAGAATTTGAGAACTTACTATTTATTTTTGTGTGTTGCATTCTTTCACAGGTTAGAGTGCTTAAATTATGTTAGGTTAGCTTTTAGGTTGATCTTTCACAAGTTAGAGTACTTAAATTGCACTACGTTAGCTTTTAGGGTTTTTAAATAGCATGTATAATGTTGGCTGCATCGCGATATTCCATAGAGTAAACTGCTTCGCGTTTGTCGGTGCATGCGCGTGGTGTCTCCCTGGGACTTAGAAAAATTCTCACTGCGCTTAATGGAAAGATTATTCCTTATTTTATTTCATTAGCTGAGAAAATGGGCAGGTAAGTGTACACCATATTAGTTTATAGTTTATTGGATAATGTAGTACACCATAAGGATCAGTTTAGTATTCTGTTTGAACAGTGAGTAATGTAGATGGAATTATGGCACAGAATACCCAAAACATCACTGTGAAGTTATGACATTATTAAAAGCTGACATGTAGTACACAACGCTTTGGAGGAACCCCAGTTTGCGACTCACCTTGCATTTTTCTGGCTCAACTTTAGATTATCTTCCTCTTGATTTTCCATCTATGTTCTTGTAATACTGATGCTCTACATACTTCTTCTGTCTTTACTAACTTTTGTACTTTTTAAACATTTTCGCTTCCGACTTCAGTCTGCTAATTAACTTCCAAATTTGAATTCAAAATTTAAACTGGTGCTAATGTATTTTACAGGAACTAGGGTTCTACCTATTAAGGAGGATCAAAATGGATCGCTCACCGCCAACACTTAAGTGATGGCCACAGAGCTTTCCATCTATATAATATTTTGCAACAGTACTTATAACATTTTTTTTCACAATTATTAAATATTTATCTCCATACACAGTTATTTCTTTGAAGTATGCAGAATCATTGTGCACATGCTTGAACGCTAGAAGAACTTATACTAGATGGTGAAGATATCTGTGAAAATTGGAATGACCAACTTTCAAAAGTATATTCTCAGAAAAAAGATGTTCACTCACTTCATTTTGCAGGTTCTGATGGGACAGGTTAGTGTATATCAGATTTGTGTATGCTTCATTAAATAATATGCAAATAATTTATTTTATTAAGTTAGGAAGGAGAAAGTTGGTTTATATCCATTTCTAACAAATGTTTGGGGATGTATTGAAGTTTGGTCGCAGCTACATGCTTCCATCTAGTGTCAATTCTTTAAATTTTCTATAGACCTTCTATGTGATTACATCTAGTGACAACTCTATAAACTTATGCTCATGCACATGTTTCACTGTAGGACACAAAAATTAAGGGAAGGTAAACTAAAGTTTTTCCGGCTCAACTGAACTTCTACAAGCGCCTGATTTTTCAGTTATATTGTAAATTATAGCTCTTCCTCTATATTTACTAACATTACTTAATATTTTAAACTTTTTCAAACAATTTTAAAACATTATTAGACAATTTTGAAGTATTTATTTAAATATACAAATCACAATATTATGATACTGTTATTCAATATTGTAATGCTGCTATTTTATCTACAGAGTATATTACTTAGTCTCCGATTTTTCTATCCTGTTTTTGGTTATCGCTGGTTGGATCAATATTAGGGAGTGATAAGTGAGTGTACACCCGTTTTTAATAACCGTTTGGTAATTTTAATATTATTAATATATTTTTTAAACATTGATTTAGAGATTTATTGCAAATATTGGTCATTTAAATTTCATTGCGACGGATAGTAACCGAGGATGATAATCGATATGTAGTTTGATTGTGGGTTATCGCTGACTCTATAAATTCTGGCGCATGCGCACTGTTGTTCTATAGGACTTTGAAAATATTTCACGTTAGTTTAAGTGCAGTTTTTCCATTTTTCCTACATAACAAATTGTGGATGCGCAAAGCTTATGAACTTACTCGAAAGATGACAAGTGTATCTGTGCTATTGGAATAATCAATCTTCAAAATAAGTTCCCAAATATGCTTTTAAAGAATGGATGTACATTAATTTGTAATTTCGTAACCTAATGAAGTAAATAATTTATTATTCGTTTATTTAATTTGGTGTACAATAACTTTTCCTTCTTAACCAAACAAAATAAAATAGTAGTTATATTGTGAAAGATTGTCATACAATAGCACAGTTAGTCTTGCCATATATTGACAAAACCTTTTGCATGCACATATGCACTCTAGTCCACCTGCATTAGTCACTGCTCAAACAGAATAGCCAACTTTGCCTTATGGTGCACTGCAAGTTTTTGTACACCAATTAGTTTATTAGATAATATGGCTTCCCATAAAGAAACCTCTAATTTAATTAAAAGCGAGTTAATAAGAAATGCCATAAATATGGCAACTTAACGTTTGTATGCAAATGCCCAAAATTTTGTATTTGTATAACATGTTCTGGTATGAACTGTGAAAACATTATATGAGAATTAGAGGTGAGTTGTAATCCAATACATCCATAATGAGAATAATGAAACTTGTTAATACAGTATTCATGAATAAAATAATGTGTACCGGTAACTGAAAGGGAATAATACTACAATGCATAAAGTAATGTAACATATCAATTGTTGCTACACATTATGTTTTTCTTGGAACATTATTTTTTTAATATAGCAGAAAATAAAAATTTTGCCCCTTAGCTTATGACGTCTGAGAAATTACAATGTTATTAAAGTAGTAGAATCCACTAAAAATATGATGCATTTGTTCTATAGTCTATATTTGATGGTGAATAAATAATAGTCTCTCTTGATTATCTGATAAAATCATAAACATTCCTTTTTTTTTCTAGAACGCTTGCTGAGATATTATATCGCTTCATTCCCGAATGTCACCGAAGATTTAGACTGCATGCACATAAAGACCAGTTCTCCAGGATAGTCCAATACTGAGGAACATACAAGGAATAAAAGCGTATGATGTACAGTTACACATTTTAGATATTATTGTTTAGTTGTTTCTTCACTCACCTCATACTTCTTAACTCCCAAGCAGACTCGAGTTTCTTCAATTCATTTGTGACATTCTTAATGCTGTATTACGTTCACAACTGATGTCCAATGGCCTCCTATCCTGCAGACAGACCTCCGCGCCATCTGATGGCTGACCGACGAACTTCCAAATCAATCCCCTCTCCTTATCACCGGGTATTTCAAAATTCATAGTTGTGTTTTTATTCTTGCATATGTAATTTTTTTCCCAAATTCTGAGTTCCTTCGGCTTTTTCAATTGTTTAAGTAGTTTTGTTTTGGTTTCTATTCTGTGTTTTTCTGACCAGGCATCTACAGCTATTGCAGATTTTTCTGTTTCTCCATTTTTAACATTTCTGAGGTGTTCCTTTAATCTTGTATTTAGATTCCTTTTTTTTCCTATGTATATCTTTTCACAATCTTTACAATTAATTTGATAAATTCCCGATTTTTTGCAGTCTTCAATCTTTTCATTTTTGTTGGTTTTAGAAAAGATTGAAGATCTAACACATGACTAGACAATATTTAACAATGTACATTGAAGGTTGAAAAGGAGTAAATGTTCTTTAGTATAATGGAGTAGAGAGTCAATCATAAGCATCATCATTACCAGTGCTATGGTCCATAAGAGCCAGGATCCCCTGACATATATGTCCAATTTTGATTCCCCACCCCCTATAAAGGTTTCTATTATTATTTTATAAACTGTACATAACCACTGATTTAATATATTGTCTTGTATATCAGCAAATTAACTTTTCACTAATGTAGACAGATTTTTTTCAAGCTGTAATTGTATTTTAAAATGCAATAGGAAGTATCATTAAGAAGTTTGTTTAATAATTAAGACATTTTGTCTGTAAATTCTTACCTCTTATGGTTGTTTTTGTCAAATATATGTTTCAAGGCTTCTGAGCCCCATCGTCAGCAATATTACAGACTGTAATCAGAAGCCTTGAAACATATGTTCGACAAAAACAACCCTAAGAGGTAAGAATGTACAGACAAAATGTCTTAATTACTGTAATATGTTTTCTGCTGCTAATTTTCATTAAGGCTTAACAAAGCCTTTACTTGGATGGGAAAGGCCATTAAATTTTGCTACAATGTAGGCTGAGATTATGTTATGAGCCTGAAAATCTTCAGACTCGGAATCCATGGCTTTAAGTTTCTCCCAGAAAACTTTTTGTTTTCTAGGATTCATCCATCCTAATAATATATCGACCCCAGCCAGATTTTAACCCTTGACTCTTGAGACTAGCAACTTAATCCCCAGATCACAAGCCGGATATTGAGATATATACTATTTTATAATCGTTTTGTTAGAATCATATAAACAGAATTCAGTAGTTTATGTTTTTCTCTTCAAGTTTTTTTAAGCTTTCTGCCACAAAAAAAAAAGATGACTGCAAAAAAAAATGTCCTTGTGAGAAAATAAGTAAATACGTTGCAGGTAACTGCCATTAATAATATTCACAAATGCAATCCTAATAGGCAGGTTGTAATTCTATACATTACATGTTTGTCTCATGATATTGGTCAAATTATGTGTAGCTTTACTGTACAGATAGAAATATTGTAAATGCATTATAAATTCTCACATGCCTGTGCTGCACCCTCCCTTCTAGCCACTATTATGTCATGACTTATTTGTTGTAGTCAGAAATCCAAAGATTCATTCATTCGCCTATAATGAATACAAATTATCTGAAATGTATTTATACATCTGCAAAGAAAGTGTTTATTTAAAGTTTTATTTGTAATATAGACCACGGCTATGGTCTCGGACTAGCATCGCTGCTTTGTTTGCAGAGGGCCTGAGTTTGATCCCCAGTCATGACAGATTTCCTGGATGATGGTTTTATTGGTGGTTTCTCTGAACCTGTACGACAAATGTTAGGAACGTTAAGGCCCAAACAATCTGTGATCATCATATTCGCCAGGTTTAATATGAATGTGAGTGAATTGTGCATCTTGTCTAAAATATTTGTGTTGTCTTGGGGCAGGTCCTGGATTGGAGGTCCTCAGTAACCTTGTGTTTTTCAAAGTTTCCCTCTCCCAACCTATAAGATATGAGGTTAAATTACAAATGTCACAAATGAATTGAAGAAACTCGAGTCTGCTTGGGAGTTAAGAAGTATGAGGTGAGTGAAGAAACAACTAAACAATAATATCTAAAATGTGTAACTGTACATCATACGCTTTTATTCCCTGTATGTTCCTCAGTATTGGACTATCCTGGAGAACTGGTCTTTATGTGCATGCAGTCTAAATCTTCGGTGACATTCGGGAATGAAGCGATATAATATCCCAGCAAGCGTTCTAGAAAAAAAAAAGGAATGTTTATGATTTTATCAGATAATCAGAGAGACAAGGGGTAGAATAGTAGTTATTTAAACTGTATCCCATTGAAATCTAACAATACAACAATTGCGAATAAAAATATTAACATTTTTTCCTATTTAGGCCTAACTATGCAAGACATTCTTAATGCTGTATTACGTTCACAACTGATGTCCAATGGCCTCCTATCCTGCAGACAGACCTCCGCGCCATCTGATGGCTGACCGACGAACTTCCAAATCAATCCCCTCTCCTTATCACCGGGTATTTCAAAATTCATAGTTGTGTTTTTATTCTTGCATATGTAATTTTTTTCCCAAATTCTGAGTTCCTTCGGCTTTTTCAATTGTTTAAGTAGTTTTGTTTTGGTTTCTATTCTGTGTTTTTCTGACCAGGCATCTACAGCTATTGCAGATTTTTCTGTTTCTCCATTTTTAACATTTCTGAGGTGTTCCTTTAATCTTGTATTTAGATTCCTTTTTTTTCCTATGTATATCTTTTCACAATCTTTACAATTAATTTGATAAATTCCGATTTTTTGCAGTCTTCAATCTTTTCATTTTTGTTGGTTTTTAGAAAAGATTGAAGATCTAACACATGACTAGACAATATTAACAATTGTACATTGAAGGTTGAAAAGGAGTAAATGTTCTTTAGTATAAATGGAGTAGAGAGTCAATCATAAGCATCATCATTACCAGTACTATGGTCCATAAGAGCCAGGATCCCCTGATATATATGTCCAATTTTGATTCCCCAACCCATATAAAGGTTTCTATTATTATTTTATAATATATATGTGTGTTCCAAAGCCATCCTGGTGTACTTTTCATGCTTTGGGTTTCATCATATTATGTAGAAAAATTGTTTTAATGTGGTCTATTTTTATTTTATATAGGTGATGTTTACATTTAATGTGTATAATGTAAGCATGTTCAATATCCATTGTATAATTTTTTATAATAAAGTAATATTATTATTATTATTATTATTATTATTATTATTATTATTATTATCGTATCATTATTGTTATTACCCTATAAAATGTTGTTTGTACATGACATTTACATTGCTACATTTATTGTATCTTTAACGGTTTATAATTAGTATAGTGTATATATATATATATATATATATATATATACTTTGTCGAATATTTATTTGTATTTGTGCTGATTGAGTGGAAGAGAGGGGCCTTATGGCCTGAACTCTGCCATAATAAATAAATTATTATTATTATTATTATTAATGTACGAGTAATATGTTTTTATTAAATGTACATAACTAGTACCAATAAATTACTCCTCAGAAGGTTGTCCCTAAAGAAAATCTGAAATCTACTGTCTTATGATTGGTTATTTCACAAAGGACTACAGTTTCTATCAATAACAAATTTGTCAAAAATAAGATAGAAAATTTGAGATGATATAATTATGTTAAAAACATATAAATTTTCATATTTGTTTTATCTGCATTATGTTAGTTTAAATTGTGAATGAAATCAATCATAAAATACAAATGAGAAAACGTACAGTGATGGTCTTTAAACCGACCATCAAAAATTTACTTTAAAAGCAGTCTTCTAATAGGGGATACCTCCTCATCCTGAATACAATCTGCACCTTTACACCTTAATTGGAAAATGTTAACATTCTTCTTCTTTATTTGAAATTTCTTTATAATACAGCAGTTTTCCTACAACCCATTGTAAATTTTACTCCTCCATAAATCCCTATTCTCTGCATCACACTCTGCTATCCTCTCGACACTATACTCCTATTATGCACTCCTTGAATTCATTTTCTTTTGATCTCCCTTTTCTTCTGTTGCCCTCCACTTCAAGATTTAATATCATCTTAGGATCCTGTCATCTGACATTCTCTTTGTGACCAAACCATTTCAGTCTTCTTCAATAAATTGTAGAACGTCTTTTTGAACATCCATTACTTCTGTGATTTTAGCATTTCTAATTTTGTCTCTTTTTGAATTTCTAGAAATCCTCCTCCAAAATTGCATCTGTCACCTATAGTTTATGTGCTTGCTCTCTGCTTAATGTCCATGTTCCTCCGCCATACAATAGTATAGGGATTTCCAGCCAACCTAGACTCATTTTTGAGACCTTGACTCTGCCTGTCACAAGCCAGGAGAAATGGGAGTGATGGAGGAATAACACCTCTTTATAAAACGGGTTCATTCTGGCCTGGATGATAGTACTTCGTGAGAGCTCCTTGCTAGGATACGGCAACTGCTGCCATGTAAGGATATGTCGGTTCGTCAAAGCCTAGAGGAAGGAAACCTTGAACAAAAATCATCTGGTCCTCCAGGTTGGGGGGTTATAACAATGGCCCAGCTCCCCATTTTATGGAAAAAATTAACTATGCTAAAAAAATTGATGTGAAGAAAATATCTGAATATAATTTATTGCAAGCACATTAATACTACTGAGTTCAGGTAAGATAATTTATTTGAGTAGAGGTTGCTGTTACTAATTTAACTATCCTTTAAATATGTACAAATTGAAGACTAAACTCATATATCAATAGCTATCATAGAAAGATTCTGAATTTACAAACCAAATGTCTTGCATAGTTAGGCCTAAATAGGAAAAAATGTTAATATTTTTATTCGCAATTGTTGTATTGTTAGATTTCAATGGGATACAGGATTTAAATAACTACTATTCTACCCCTCTGGCACACAGTGACAAGAATATAGGCTTCATTAGGTTCATTACATAATACAGGCAGTAAGACATTTATAAACTTATCAAAAGCATCGGCTTTGGTTGGGAAGATGATCAGAATATATAGTCATAGGAATAATCTTTTCCAAGTAATTGTGATTGGTTTCAAAGAGTAGTTGTGTGCAGAAATTTCACTATATTATAATACAGTAAAGAGATCTCAACATAGAATGGACAAAAATTTAATAAAGCAACTTCATTTTGGAAAAAATGCAATAATACAAAAAAATCATACTAACTTAAAATTAACAGAAATTCACACTGGGCTATTTCTATGCAGTTTATTTCTAGTGTGCCTACAGGTAAAAAAATTGAGATTCTTATAATTGGTCAATTTCCAACAAAATAGGCATAGATTACATAGAAAAAATATCAAAATAACCAAATAGGTTTACATATAACATAAGACAATTTACTTGCCTTAGTCATCTGATGACTATCTTAAATTAAAAATTCAGTTAATCAAAAAACAAATCTTGGTACTTATAATAGGGGGCTTGCTGTACCTATTTATAACTAGAGCGAGGAATTATATGAAGAAAATTATACGAAAATATGAAATCGTAAAGACAAAATATGAAAATTATGACACAAAAATATAATGAAGCTACTATTTTCTAAAGTTTTTACATATATTTATATGCATAGACGCACTACGACTTATAAGTGTATATACAGCACAAACAGAACTTATTTATAGCACAAGAAATCAAAATGCTCACTGTATTTCGATTTTAATTTTTCATTATTTTTCACCCAATATAATATATATTTATGATCTGAAACAATTTTAATGGATCATACCATAGCATAGTTGTAAAAGGAAACGTGGTACAAACAGGGAAGTCATGAGTTCGAGTCTTGATATTGTCAAGATTTTTAGCTGGACCTGGCCTTCTGATGGCATTGTAGACCTGGGATCGACTCAGATCCTAATGGAAGTGAGTACTAGACGCATATTATGGGCACAAATGCGACCATCAGGCAAATCTGATAACCCGGCAGACATCTAGTGCCTATTGTCTAGAAAGATGGAAAATTCAACATGCCACTACCCCAAAGGCCTCCCAAGACTGTAGTGGAATTACTCATAAATCGAATCTAAGAGTTTATATATAATACAATTAATTAATGTCTTGAATTATATTTAATTATGAAATTTAAACGTATGCAAGAAACAAAACATTGCAACCCAAACTAACAGGTTTCCATGAAATATAGCACTGACAAAGTTTAGAGCAGGTACCGGTATATTTTGGGTTATTGCTATCTTTACATTGCATGAAGATATTAAATTCATGTAGATGCAAATGTAACAATAATATTAAATTGGACGATTTAGAATACAAGTAAACCATTCCAGTATGTCATATTTGGAGAAACAAGATGTTAAAAGTTATTAGTCCATAATTGAATCTAGGGATTGTTTCAGAACTCACTTTGCAATTACAGTTACATTTAATATTGAACTACAAACATGACGAAATGTAGTTAGAGTTATTTTAACGTTAGTTTTGTTTGTATATATGAAATAGGCATTTCATAGTGTCTAGTCTTAGTCTACTTGTGCTATGAACAATCAAATTGTCATCATCATCATTATCATCATCATCAACATCAACACTCCAGGGATTAGGCAATTGCCCGTTCCGACTTCATAATGCATGAGCACAACGTCTTCTAGGTCTTACAACATCACGCCTTCCTCTTGATTTATAGTTTCTTGCTAACAATGCATATCTCTCCTTACTCATTCCATCCATGTGATCAATCCATTTCTGTCTGTAATTCGTGACTTTATCCAATAAAGGCTGTACTTTCAATTCTTCTCTTACATCCTCATTTCTTATTCTATCAAGTCTTGTACGTCCTTTTACTTGTCTTAGGAACCGCATCTCTGCCGTCTGTATTCTATCCTTCTGTTTTTCACTGGAGCCCAAGTTTCACATCCATACAATATTGTGGGAACCGCCATAACATTATACATTTTTATCTTTGTTTCTTTTCTAATTTTATTTTTGAATGTTCTCTGTATTGTTCCACACACCGTCTGAAATTTATTTATTTTGGAGTCAATATCTCTTTCCACATTGTAGCCAACATCACAGCCCAAATATTTGAAACTAGACACCTGTTCTATACTTTGATTTTCTAAAATAATTTTGGTTCTCACTGGATCTCTTCCTCTAAAAGCCATGGTCTTCGTTTTCCTTACAGAAATCTTTAGATCGTATAACTTACATATTTCATTTAATGCATGAATTGATTTCTGTAAGTCGTCTTCATTTTTCTGTATTATGATTACATCGTCAGCAAATAGAAGATTATTTATGCACACTTTATTATCCATTCTTATTCCTGGATTTACTAAAACTTTCCATTTATTTAAAATATCGTCTATATGTATATATTAAACAAAGTGGGCGATAAACTACATCCTTGTCGTAATCCAGTATTTGTTTTGATTGCATCTGTTCTTTTGAATCCAGTATCTATAATTATATTTGTGTCTTCATATAATTTCTTTATTGTTTCAACAAGGCACAGCGGGTATCCTTTCATTCGTAATATTTCCCATAATTTTTGTCTCTTTAATCAAATTGTCAATTATTAAGTTTGTTCATAATACATAGATAGGTTTTTTTAAATATTTTGTGATAGTAAACTATACAGCCTATCTGTCAGAATTGTTTTGCAGAATGAAAAATTATGCTCAACATCACATGATGTTATGGGAGGTTACTCGTATCATGCTATATTTGATAGTTTGATGTAAGTGAGAAAAATGCTGGCCTAACCTACATCAACGATACTAATTTCACAAAGCACTGCTTCAAGTTTCTTACATTTCAATGCTGTAATCTGTTCACAAAGTAAAGACTGTCCTCAGGTAGCAAGAACGAACTGACAGCTACCTGACTACAGAAAATTCCAATATTGTTATTCATCTAGGCTCATGATCTTGTTCTGGGGGACAAAAAACTCCATCGAACTTGACACTCTGTGACTATCATCCAATTATTTGCTTTTATAAAGATACTGAAAAATTTTCACTTGTATACCACATTACATTGTCAAAAATTACACAAATACATTCATTTCAAAAATATTTTAATGAATTCGTAGAACTTTTATTGAAAAAAAAATACCGGAATTTGAAAGTTGAAAAATATGGAGGAGTATGAAGTTTTCACTAAAATATGAACATTTTGTTTAAATGTTATGAAATATGAAGTTTTTTGTTGGTCTTATTTGATTCTGCATATCATAAAATGTAAAGATACTTAACCTCAGCGCTCTCTGACAAATAGTTTAAAACATGAAATTTTATAAAATTCCTCGCTCTATTTATAACAAATATGAGAAAGTTTGAATTTCATATAATTAGACATCGCATTAATTTTTTAATTTTGGTGTGTGTGTCGTGTATTATATCGTACATATCTTTCACGAAACTATTACTATGTGTAGGCCTAATTACATTGAATTGTTATAATATTAAACAAACTTCAAAGAAATAAAAATAATATTAAAATGAATAACACGAAAATGGAAACTAACCCAATTTATTTAAAACTACGTACATCTACACTAATTTATAATATTGAAAATAAGCTATAATATAGTATAAAAATTAATTATATCAGAATTTAAAACATTGATGCAGTATGGATCATAGAGAACGAGGTATGGATAAATAATGAAAACAGATGAATTTTTGCTATGGGAAATAAGAAAACATAAGAAAAATGATGCGCGGATACACAATTCAGCCAACATAATACGGAGGGAAATTGGAATTCATTACCAACATAACTGAAAGTTGAGTTAAACCGGTATAAGCAACTGACTGTTAAAAGCAGGTGGTACAACGCATATTGACTTTGCACTCCTGGTAGCCTTAAGCGTCAGATGACTGCCTGGGGATTTATCCTGAAGTTCGTACAAACCGGCCCTAAGAATAGTTAATTCTCGTAGATTCCTATGGTCAGGACATATGGCACGAATCAGACGCGAAATAGGAAAAGCAGAAGGAAAACACCGAGTTGTTAGACCAAGAATATGATGGTAGAATGGTATTATCCATGATTTGAATGTAGTAGATTAGCTCAGGATAGGAATGTAAGGAGAGCTTATGTCCGGACAGCCATGAACTTACGGGTTCGATAGAGCCATTGAGTTAGTTATATGTAAGTGAGTGTGTGTGTTTGTGCATATATGTGTAACTCTTCAACTTGTGGAAACATTAGATTCAATGTGGCATAAACTGAGGTTCTCTATGGGTTTTTCTCACCAAATTTCAATCCAGTTCGTATCTACTATGGTTAAATCCCTAAGATTCAGATGTAACTAGAACAGTTAGGTCTCATTAACTACGAGGATAGGAATGGATGGCTTGAATAGCGAGTGTAACTTAGCCATTGGAAACTTCTTGTAGAAAATCCAGAGAGAACGCACCCAGTAGGTAGGCTACAATGAAATGGGGCAATAATATATAAAGTGAAACATGTTCAAAGCAGAATTACAAGGGACCATTTTATCCACATTAGACAACATTCCGTATTATAAAAAGCAAAAATTATTAACCGATCATAGATTATAGGGCACCGTATATGTCTTCTTTATGTACCTTGGATTAACTGTATTTCCGCTGCCGTTGAAAAGTGAAGTACTGTAGGCAATGTATGAGCAACTTCGACGGTAACACACGAAAAAATGTCCCGTTTCGTCAGCGTTAAAATGTCTCTTAGGTGCGTATCCTGAAATTAAAGTATGCAGTTTCGGTTTCCACTCACTAACTTTACTTCCGTCCACATCATTTGATTACCCGCAAATTTCATTCCTCGCTCCCCTCTTCATTTGACCATTTCCTTGCGTCTATTCATTAATTATTTTTTCTTTGTGTTTTAAAATCTCATGAACTTGGATTTTTCCACTTTTAAATTTAGTCATAATTTCCCTACTGGGAGTTTGTTTTTCTTTATCTTCAATCACTTTCACTTTTTTCGTTTAATGAGAATGACACTTACGATTTAGCCATCTTTATTCCTAAAGTTCAGAACGATACCTGTGAAATATACGTACACGATCAGTCTCAGATCTTAACGAATTTAAGATTTTACAGTGCACTGGTTATTTGTAAGACAGATGCCACACGCCAAATATTTGTTAAACGAACCTGTATTTCGCAGTACGAGTGTGCAGTGAGGCCTAAGAAAATTCCAGATACAGGTAGAAACTCTACGTCACCCGGCGCGGGCGGCAGGGATCATCACTTATTGTTAATTCGCTTAACGGGAATTCAATGAAGTGAAAATTAATTTATTTCTCTCTCTCTCTTTCCGCCGTATAACATTTTCTTTAATGGTTGTGTGTAGAAATATCCATCCGTTTCCGCGTTGGACAGATTCCGTTCTATATGAAATAAAAACACGTAAAATTAATATTATTTCGCCGGGACAATACATTTGTTCGCATTGGACAGATTTTCGCATTATTTACGTTCCGGATTAAAACACGCTTTACTGTATATATTTTTTCCAAATGCCTCAGGTTGTCATATCGAAATTTCTGGTGTTCTCTCCTAGCATGGTGTACTTGTAATCCACTTCTGAAGTTCGGGCGCCTGGAAGGCGGGGTTAGGCAGCCCTGATGATATGAGAGTTGATGATGATGATAAAGATGCGCCTGGATAGGCCTTATATAAAACTTAAGGTAATTAGGCGAATATGATATTGATGATAATGATGGACAGATGGTGTTCGGGTACCGTTTGGGCCTTAAAGTTTTCTATCATTACATTTATCTTACAGGTGAGGAAAAACTCCGAAAAAACCACACCCAGGAAATTTTGTCCCGGCCAGGGATCGAAAACGGGCCAGCTGTGTAACAAGACAGTACTGTAACTCGAGATTATAGCGGTGGACGGGACAATAATATTAAACATGATTACTCTCCATGGCGCGAAAAGTCTGAAAGGCCCTTAGCTTATAAGTCATTTGCTTGCCTCTCAACTACATATACTAATTAGTAATTCAGAGGTGAACGATCGACCAATAAGGATCGGGGTGACATATGCTTAGTATGTCGACTCTACCACGATTTGAGCAAGTAACTTATACAGGGAATGATTCTGACATTTTAGCTGATATCTCTGATGTGTGGAAAACTTAACGACAATTCGATCATGAAATTCAAGGTTCAATACTCCCAGCGGCTTAAATATATATATATATATATATATATATATATATATATATATATATATATATATATGTATATATATTTGCAATATTATATAATTTTGTCATTATTTATCAAATTACTACTTGAATTTTGTAAAATATTTTTACCCTCTGTGCTCAATTAAAAGGCAATTCATTAGAATATAAGTAAGTAAATTGATAAAATATTTTATTCTATATTAAATTCGGTAATTAAATATCTGATCATTAAATACATTCTACGTCTTCTTCGGCATGAAAATTTAACAATTCATCTAGGCACATTTTTCATGTTGCACCGGACATTACAGGCCAAGACCTATCGGAAGAGGGATTTTATTCCTTGGATTACACACATACATTTTGTCCACAATGAAATTAACGATGAGCTCAATCCCCCAATGAGTGATCACTATATCCAAGGCCTCCTCTGGGACAACATGAACATTTACGAACAAACAGGATATTTATACACATATTCAAATGCCAATATAATGATGACGGAGATGATTGTGATACCTTTCAGCGGCCATAAATATAAGCGTTAATGTTTCCTACTATGTGACTTACAGGTGAGAAAAAAACTCGATAAAAATCAGATAATTTGACCCGACCGGCCATCGAACTCGAAATCCCCTGTTTACAATGTTGTGACTATAATCCGAGATCACAACAGTGAACAATATTTATAAACAAAGATAAATAATATATATTCAGGTTATTAACATGAGAAAGCTGAAAAACATGTTAATAATTTCTAACATTAAATTATTTGAAAGAAACATACGTGGTATTGAATTCCAGTAAGTTGGTTTATAAAGAAACACGAAATAAAAGTAAATTCATAACTGATTCAACACCTCAAGGTTTTCCAGAATAAAATAAATAGAACAATTAGACCTAAAAAACACATAATGTGATCAGTATTACATCTTCGATGAAAATTTTGCATTCTCTTACGACCCAGATTGTAATAGGTCTTAAAGTAGCGTCCGATAAGGGAAAAATGTTTCAATATTTTTAATTGACCTTGGCCCGAGCGGTAGGCTTAATGTCGTGGCAGTTAAAATGCTAACGGGAACATCATTTTGTACATAGAAACATATAAACCCATAAAACAAAGCACATTTATTAAGAATGTCAACATTACATAAAACATATCCAAATAATAATACAGTTATAAACATCTTGGATAAAGAAGCTAGAGAATTGCCATATGGGAACGCGCCGAATTTGATTTAAACTTAATATTTGCATGAGAGAGTTAAACTAAGTCAACTGTAGATTATTAAACCTTTATTAATTTTAACTTTAACTATTTATTTCAACCGTTCAGTCTCCTTGTTTTGCTAAATAATAATTATTAAAATTTAACTAAATTAATCTAATATTTTTAGAGTTTTTTGAACTTTATAGTTTTGAGGTTAAATTGATCCACCATAGTGATTTAAAAACTATACTTACACATGTAGAGGATTCATCATCCTAAAGGAATCTAGTGAATACTTTGGTCTCTGCCTCCAGACAGACCGTTTGCCTATTTTGATATGTGATTTTTTCCAGCTTTTCTATTCCCAAATCTTTTTTTTTCACTTTCTAAACTTGTCCCCAATTGTGGGAATTTCTCATCGTTGCCATCAAAAACTTTTACCTATGTTCCACTTTCACCTATGTAGCTCAATGTGACAAACTTTTATCTAATGTGGACATCTATGATCTTTCTGTCAAAACATGTTGATATCTTTGAAACTACATCCTGGTGTGTTGTGACATGGGTTTGACAACCAAAATGAGTCCAGGATACTTTATTATAAAACATTATAAAATTCTACTCGTTTTTTATTTCATAAAAGCCCTTGGTATGGTTTTAAGTATGACTAATTATTATTCAAAGGTGATTATTTATTTCCTATCTTATGGTATAATTAATTAATATATTGCCGTAACTATGATTAATAATTTATAGTTTTATTAATTTATTATTATATAATAGTTTTATTATCATTTTCTTTTTAAGTATGGCCAATATCGGTACACATTCATTTGCTAATCCCGAGCTACTTTCTTGTTGTACAGTACTGTAAATAAAAATAAAGAAAGAACTTGCATAAGTTATTACTTCGCCGACACCGTCTATTGGGGAACATTGGTACTATATTTAACCGCCATATGATTGAAATGTGTACGAACCTGTCATAGATAGAAACATTGTTTTGCGCAACATCGTATTTTATGGGAAATAAGACTGTACACAAGATAAAATGGTATCATTAATTAGTACTTCCTCCATTTTTATTCATTTGTTTTTTTCATGATGTCGATAGATATCCTTCATTTACCATTTCATTGTGAGCAAGAATTTATTATTCACGTTTATGTGGCTTTAAATTCTTATGTTATTTTTACCACATCCTCAATTGTTAATGTTGGATATTTTTTAATAAACTGTTTGAAAACATTCAAAATAATTTATTTCCACTCGCTTTTCAAAAATTTTCCTTGTTATGCTTTAAAACTTTTATAAGAGAAGCAACCATTTGGAACAATTGAAATTCGAATTTACTCTTCCCTGCGCATGCGTAATAAATTAAATAATCTATTTATCATTTATTAACGCACTAAAATTGAATTTTCTTCTTCTTCTTCACTTCACTTCACAGGCCAAACAAATTGTCTGCAGTTCTATCCATCTTTTCTTTGGCATTCCTACATTCCTTGAGCCTCTAGGCTTTCGATAATTATGTTACATTCATTCTTTCTACATTGTCTAACCCATTTATCTCCACAATCATTGATTTTATAATTCAATGGATATATATATATATATATATATTTAACTGTGTTCTTGTATTTTCTTTCCTTATCCGATCCAATCTTGTGCAATCTTTCGTTCTTTTAACTAAGTTCACTTCTAGGCTTTGTATTCTACTTTGTAATTTTTTGGTCATTACCCAAGTTTCTCTCCCATAAAGTAATGCAGGAACTGCCAATATTAAATAAAACTTCAATTCAATATATCTTCTTGAACTTTTTATGTATAGTTCTGCTATCTTTCTTCTAGAGGTTTTTTGTCTATTATGGTTTTTGATCTTATATGTTCATTTGAAAATCGTCTGCGGTGGAATATTGGTTATGCTCCTTGCCTCTGGTCCTGAAGGTAGCAAGTTCAAACCCGGCCGGGGTCGATGGATTTATTTTAGGATGGAAAAATCCAAGGAGCAAAGTCCTCCGGGAGGGACTTTAAGCAAAGGGTCCCCAGTCTGATGATTTCAGGCTCGTAAAAGATCCTTAAGCACAAATGAAAAGGCCTCTAAGCAAAATTAACCGAATTTCTCCTTCGTAGTACTACTTTGGTCTCCTAGATATCAGTATGAGGCGGAACGCTGACTACGGATCACTCAAATGGCATCTATACGAAAACAAGTTTGACTAAATTAGTATGGTTCAAATTATTCCCTGTAGGGGGAGAGCGCCTAAATCTCTGATAAGGGAAACATGGGCTTACAAGATACTATAAGATTTTCATTTCCCCAAAAGCCATTATTTTTGTTTTTTCTTTTGATATTTTAAAATTATATTATTGGCATAGGCCTAACTGATTTAATTAATGTAAAGAGTACTGCAAATTATTTTCATTTTCTTTAATAATAACCACATGATCAGGATACATTAAAACGTTTAAGTAATATTTTAAAACGGTTCATTATTATACCTATATTAATATTTATTTTCCAATTTTGGATTACTAATATATAAGTTAAAAAGAGTAGATGATAAACTACACCGTTGTCTTACACCTCACTTTATTAAAATAGCTTCGGTCTACTGTATATTTATTATAATTTGAGATTTTATATAACTTACTAACTTTTCATCATATTAATTAATTCTGCGGAGCAGCTATATATTTCCATACGTTTCCATAACCTATCTCTATTAACATGATCGAACGCCTTCTCAAAATCAATAAGAGCAACATGCGTCTGTAGGTTATGTTGTCTTCTTTTTTCAAATATTTTCTGTAATATGAATACATTATCTATTGTTGATCATCCCGTTCTAAAACTACTTTGTTCCTCTTCTAGTATAACTTCTGCTATTATTTTTAGTCTTATTTATAACCCTTGCATATATATTATATATTGAATTAAGTAGGCCAATTGCTCTATAATTTTTACATTATCTTCTATCTCATTTTTTAAACAACCATATGACTACAGCTATATTCCAACTTTCTGATATTCTACAGTTTTTCCAACATTCATTAAATGAACACAATATTCTCCAATGCAAAACTTCCATCATATTTTAAAAACTCCACATTTAAGTGATCAGCATTGGCTGCTTTTACATGTTTGCTTTATTTTAAGGATTCTTGAAGTTCATCAATTTTATTCATAGCTTTACAGTTACGTAAGCATATTATTAGACATGTATGTGCCTCTTAAAACTTATTATAGTTTCAAAATAAAAATTTAGTGTGCAAGTTGATGGGTGTCTATCAATATTTTACTCTAAGAAATAAAAAAAAATATTTACAAAATTGTTAGAGCATGCCTCTTTTTTTGTTTCCAAGTTTTTTATGCACTGAAATTGTATGAAAAAATTGGATTTATTTAGAAAATATTTACTCATATGATGCGCACATTTCGTAATGTAATATGTATGAAGAATTACAAAACAATACAACATAGGCCTATAAATAATAAGTGTTTTGTGTAAACAAACTCTACTAATATTATGATACAACATTTTACATCAACAGTGTATACGCTTGGCTGATTGATACATAATAACATATCCCACACTAATATGCATATAAACAGTGTAAACACCCTCTTGCGGCGCTTAACTGATTGATGCAGACATCATTCTCATTACGTCTAAGTGAAATATTGGAATATTGACCATTAACAATAAATATAAATAGTTTTTACTCATACAGTACGAATAAGTATATACAATATTATCATATAAGTGATTATTAAGTCAGAAATAATTAAATATCTCTTGCTAGAGTTTAAAATGTAAAAAAAACTTTAAACGCATTTTTCTCGGAACTTACATAATGGCGCATGGTAGGTTATTACATAAGGCTGTCCATTTTAATAAAATAATATTTGTGCTTTTTTCATATAATGTAATTTACATTTCTCTTTTATGATTGGTATCACTGCATAAGTCGTACTTACGCGGAAATAACTACTAGTGTTCGCAACATGTCAAGTGATACCTCTGTACAGGGTTAATATGGTCTGCCTTACCTGAAGTGACAGGGGAGGATTCTGAAGGAGTGGGTATTACGTCATAATACACAGAAGGCCAGTTCATTTCACACAGTTCTTGCAATGCAGGACACAAATTGCGTACAATGGTAATTACATAAAATGTGTATAATCTTACTTCGAAGTTGTCCTTGAATTTAAAAGCCTATATTTTAGAATGACTCTGTATTTCCATTAGTTGCACGCTTTGTGTGCCCAGAGTAACTGGCAGACAGATTTGTTTCTAAATATTTTCAACACGGGAAATATCTTAACAGTCGCCAATAATTTTTAAAACAGGTAAGTAAGCAATGCACTAGTAGATTATTAAAAAAATTATGTATCTATATGTATGTGTAAAAGTAAAAAAGTAAAGTGATCCCACAACAGGCCCGGAGGCCCTTGGGGTAGGAGGAGGTTAAGGCTCCCACTAGGTTCTAGACAATCGGCACTTTATGTCAGCCGGGTTGTCAGCCCTGTGTGACGGCCGCCTTTACCCCCAGAACAAGCGTCTGGTACTCATTTCCGTTAGACGCTGAGTCGACCCCAGGGCCATAGTGCCACCAGAGGGTTTTGGTCAGTTTAAAAATCCTGACCCCAACGGGACTTGAACCCTCGACCCTCCGGCTTGTAGCTCAGTGCCTTAACCACTACGCTACGGCGTGCCCCATATGCATGTGTAGAAGTTGCTAATCATTTCAGATCCTATATTTAGTTCTGGTTCGAAAAACAAAAATCTATTCATTTTTATGTATTATTATCCGAGATTTATAAAACCCTATTTCACCTAAGGTACATTAGGGTTATAGTTTGTTACAAAGTTGTAAGTCATTACATAATTTTATCCAAAGTTAAAGCTTTTTATTAACTTTATTAAAAGTGCATAAAAAATAACTATGTATTTAATTTCTTTGTCGTTTCGATTTTTCTTTGTCTTCTAAGGGCAATCCGCACATCAATGTAATTCAATTATGACATATCGTTCACTATTGAAACTGAATATATATATATATATATATATATATATACTAGCTGGCCCGGCGAACGTCGAATCGCCTTTAAAAATTTTACGTTAATTTTTCCGATGTTTTAATAGTTATCTGCTATTCGGGACGGAAACAAATCCAACCAATCAGGGATCTTAAAAATCGGTCCAGCCGTTCTTGAGTTATAAATAATGTAACTAATCCGACTTTGTTTTATATATATAAGTCCCGGCCACGCGTTGCTGTGGCTAAGGTATACGTTAAATTATGTTGTAGTAAACTAAGTGAGAAATCTAAATCAGAAAGTTTTCGTTTTACACAATTTTTTAGTTCTGGTACGTTAACTACACCCGGTATAAATATGGGTGGTGGTTTATGTATTTCAGCCAGATTACTTAAAACTAATACTTACACACGAAATTAATATTATTATCAATATATTGAAAATGAAATAAACACTGAACACACTTAAATTATGAAATAATCAATATTTGTAATTCAATTGAAATTCGCGGTTGCAACAAAAAGCACAGCCACGTGGTTAAACAATAAATCTTACGCCGTCATGTGTTAGAATTGTTTGGAACTCACAGATAATTAGAACTCTTTGTTAAATAAAAAACAAATAATTTGCAATAAAAAACAATGCGACTATAAATTTAGTTATAAATAACCGTAGGTCTCAAGTTGGATTAAACAGCACACAGTGTGCAAAATTTTATTAAAATCGGTTCAGTAGTTTAGGATTCCATCGCGGACAAACAACGTGACACGTAAGTTTTATATATTAAGATATATGTATATTTTTATTTAAGAATATTACACAATAGAGTGTTTCTCCTTCAACCCAAAGTGATTTGTCGCCAGAGGTCCCTGTCCAAAGCATTGTCTTCCCTCAAATCTCCAGCATCCATACTTCTCTTCACTCCAACTATCCATTGTTCTCTAGGCCTGCCTCTTCCACTTGTTCCTTGTCAAATATATATATATATATATATTTCTTAATTTGACGCAATAGTTGCTCTATTTTGCGTTGAATGGTATTTTGGCAAACATCTCGTTTGTTTTTACGAAATTCATTGTATTTACATATGATTTGTACATTGCCAGAAAAAATGTGTTCTTAGTATTCATAAATCTTACATTTGATCTAAAAATTAACAAATTATTTTTTAAAAGAACGAGGGATGCACTATTTCAATACTGTTAAAATTCTGCCTTTAAAGTGAACGTTATTATTAGAAGAACAAAACTGTTTTCGGAAAAAGAGCTACTGCTCAGATAGTATATTTACAATATAAATAATTATCCAACAGTGCGAAAATTCAATCTCCAACGTATTGGTTATTCATCGAGTATGAAAAAATCTTTGGAAAAACGCCTTAAATTGGCGTAAAATATTTTCAAAGTCCTTTAGAAGAAAAGTGCGCATGCGCCACAGTTTTTAGCGCCAGCGGTAACCCACAATTGAACCACATTTCGATTATCATTCTCAATTACTATCCGTCGATTGAAATTTAAATGACCAATATTTACAATAAATCCCCAAATCTAAGTTAAAAAATATATTAATGATATTAAAATTACCAAATCGTTTATCAAAAATGGGCGTACATTTACGTATCACTCCCTAACGGTGATCCAACAAGTGATAACCCAAAACAACGATAGAAAAATCATAGACTAAGTAATATACTCTGTGGAGAAAATAACAGTATCACAATATTGTCAAACAGTGACATAATATTGTGATTTGCGTATTTAAATAAATACTTCAAAATTCTCTAACAATGTTATAAAAATTGTTTGAAAAAGTTTAAAATATTAAATAAAGTTAATAAATACAGGACAAGAGCTATAGTTTACTACAATGTAACTGAAAATCAAGCGTTAGTAGAAGTGCAGTTGACCCAATTCTTTGATAAGTTAATATTAAGAAATGTGTGGGAAATTGTGTATAAAAGAGGCTTCCTTCACCTTCTGATACTAGTGATATAGAGTCAGTATTTTGGAACATATGAAACAATAAAACAGATAAGATTGAAAAAATACAAATAAAAACAAGACAAGGTGTTAAACAAGTATACCCAAAGTCCTCTTCATTGTTCAGCATATATATTGACGGCGCCATTAGACAATGGCAAGAACAATTAAATACTCATTTTAAAATTAATAATCCAGCATATAACACTATATTGTTCGCAGATGATCAGGTGGTTTTAGCAATACAGATGACCAGTTACGAAACGCTATCCAAGAATTAAATGAAGTAATAAGTAAATACAATATGCGCATATGAAAAAAAATTAAAATAATGGTTTTCGGATGATTAAACTACAGAATGCAAAATAATGATAAATAACAAATTAGAAAAAAACGGTTGGGTTGAATATAACCAGGTATTTACTTAGGCAACTTACGACATTTTTAACGTAATTAATCCCATTACTATGTGCTATTTATTAAATTTATCCCAGGAAAATTACCATCGTGAAAGTATATTAAGGTAATGTGAAATTTACTAGTTGAAATACGGTGTTTTTGCTGTAACCGTAGGTCTTTTTGAATTTCCATAGAAGAGGTAATTCTTTACGTATTTAAAAGCATTTAAAATGTAACGAAACTGAAAGCTATCCTAACCTAATTCAATTACTCTAATCTAGATGAATCCCATAAAACGCTATTTTTGTTTTGTTTTACGCGGTTAAATATGTATAATTGTTTGTGATTTACGCAGTTAAATTCAGATATAAATCAGTGATTATCGATGGAAATGCGGTGTTATTGACAGAGCCGTGGGTTTATCGCTGGTTATTAATGTGGTTATCGCTACTTGTTAATGTGATTATCGCTGGTTCATAGAATAACTATTGTAACCAGAGTGACCATGAGAGGAAATAGTCCCACTTCTGTTTTCTTATTTACGAGTATAAGGAGTTATAGATAATTAAATCCAGGGCTTAAATATTTTTAATATACAATTTATAATTATATAAACTGCGTATAAGTGGTGTTTAAACGTGTAATTAAATACCGTGCTGGCGCCGAACAAGTAAAGTTTCAACTACGTATCATACTGTCAAAAGAATGATATAAACTTAAAATAAATAAGTTTATAATTTGTGTGGAACAATAAGAACAACTCTAAAAAGTAAAACATTAAAAATTACACAATTAAAATTCTATAATACTATTGAGGTACTTGTACTTATGTTAACACATGCGTGGACACTTAATAGATCAGATAAAAGGAATACACAAGTAGGTGAAATGAAATTATTATTACGTTCGAGTAGCAGGCTATAAATAGGTAGATAACAAACATAATGAAGAAATAAGAACCGAGTTAAATAACTACAATGTTATAGATAAAATTCAGAATTCAATATCTAACTGGATACAACATATGGGAAGAATGACACCCAATAGACACCGCAAATTTTGTATCACTACCAACCCTAAGGGAGAAGAACTAGATGGAGCGATACGGCCTCTAGTAGTTGAAATAGGTCTATGGCCAAATCACATGACGTTGAGAAAGAAGAAGACAGTGAAACCTGAAGAATATTTTGAGGCTATTTATGAAAGCTGTTACTATATTTAGAACAAGACTAATTTATCGACAGTTTGACTGCATTTTTTAAACTAGCTACCTCACTCACTCGCACTAACAAATAGAAAAATTCACGGGCGCGAGGACATAAGTTCTCCATAGATCCCTATCGTGAGCTAATGTTATCCAGTAGTGCCCCGTATAATTTACCTCCCTCAGACCATGGTTAATCTTATTCTCCCATTTTTCATTCCACACTCCCGAACGTACAACCTGTCCCGCTCATCGCAATCCATGCCACTGAACTTATCATAGGAGAAACAACAGTATAACTTACCCAATATAATTCCTTATATTTTCCAAGTCCTATAGAACTACAGTACGCATGCGCCAGAGTTTATAGAGCGAGTTATAACCCACCATCTAACCACACAGCGATAACCCACTGGCCACACATCGATTATCATCCTGGCCTAGTAGGTTACCGCTGCTCGCCGTATACCATTATTATCGATATCGTACTGAAGCTTATACAGTTTAAGCTAGATGGCAGCACGTCACTGTGAAATTTGAATGACCAGTCTTCGCAATAAATCCCCAAATCTATATTATAGAAACATATTAATAATATTCATATTAGTAAACGTTTATTAAAAATGGGTGTATACTTACTTATAACTCCTTAACGTCGTTCCAACCAGCGATAACCCAAAAGTGGGTTGTTAGTAGGTCATCGCTGGAAACAAGAGAGAAAAATTATATACTAAGTAATACACTCTGTGGAGAACATGACAGCATCACAACATTTTCTAACAATGTGATAACGATAATTTTTTTTCGTATTTAAATAAATATTTAAAAATTGTAAAACTATGTTATACAAATTGTTCGATAAAGTTTAAAGTATTAAAAAATGTTAGTAAATACAGAAGAGGAGCTATAATTTACAACACTAAACTCACAAATCAAGGGTAAGTAGCCAAGAGCCCTCATATTACATTCCGACTCCTATAATTACCATGTAGTTCACTGTGCTGAAGTCTTCCCCATTCACCAAATTTTTAATCTCTATTTGGTCACAACCATTTCCCTAAGAACGTTATTCTCAACTACACGTAGTATTTTCTCCTCTCGAAAGTCAGAGTTCATGTAACTCCAAGAATGAAAATTTTATATATTTTCAGTTTATGGCTATTTGTAGGAGTCCCCTAGGTATGCAAATAGCATGCATTTACAAACAGATTATGACATTATAAATATTATATTTCTAGGTGTGAGCAATTGCATTTTTTCCCCGATATTTTGTTGGCATCTTTCAAATAATTTACAAGTCACTTCAATATATTATATATCTCTATGTGTGTGTGAGATATCTGCATGCGTTAAAATTTGCATGAGGGTTTGTTAAATAATCTACTTAATATATAAAGTAAATCAGACAAATGTAGGCCTACTTAATTACCGGTCTACTTAATATATAAAGTAAATCAGACAAATGTAGGCCTACTTAATTACTGGTATAGCATTTTGCATTCATATAAGTGCAATATAAAAGAAAAGTATATTTTTCTAAAAATTACAATAATTTTGTATACATATTGCAATAAACTATACACGTTTTAATTTTGATCAAGCTATGATATTCGGTTAACATGTTAACAATAAACTTAAGGTCAATATTTTATTTCACTGTTTATTTGAAATAATTATAAAACTGCGTTACATTTTTCTTCTAAAAATTATGGAATATTCGAAAAGTTAGTAGGTCCATGCTTCACAATAAACTAATTGTCACACTTTGTACACATTTGGATAATAATGCAGTTCTTTTACGTAATCGGTTTTCTTGACCTGTTTTCTATACTTCTAATAATAATAATAATAATAATAATAATAATAATAATAATAATAATAATAATAATAATAATAATAATAACAATACTAATAATAATAATAACAACACTTCTTCTTTTTCTTCCTTCCAAGTATTAGGCCAAGGCCTGTTACGATCCTATAGAAAATTTTCCCTCCAGCGTTTCATAGGACGGCCCAGTGATCTTCGTCCTCTTGGTATATAATTATAAACAGTTTTGGGGATCCGATTTGAACTCATTCTTTCAAAATGGTTCCTTTGGCCAGCAACCAATCGAAGGGACTATTATTATGCTTTCAAGTCTTATACGAGAATTTCCCGGAAGGATCAAACTAGTAACAATACTACTAATAATAATATGAATAATAATAATAACAGTAATAATAATATAATCTAATATATAAAAATGAATATTTGTTTGTTCTTGCTTTGTTTGTTTTTTTGTTCGTATTTTATACGCGCCCATACAGTTAATCCGATTGTGATGGGGCTATTTGCAAGATATTCAGGAGATTCCCGGGATGAACATAGGCTATAAGAGGGCTGTGATACTCAACTCCTGCACCCTTAAAAATTGCCCTTTGTAGTGGAAAACGTGCTCTTTGGACATTTTAATGGCTTGCGCTGCATAAACAGTAACAAATACACAAAATTAATGTATACAGAATTGAATATATCAAAACTCTCTACAAAAATGTCCGCGACAGCATATGTTTATCTCTTACGGATAATTCACAATGACCATTTTTGTCTTTCATTGATGCCAAGAAGATCGATACAAGTACGTAGATTTCTCTGCAAGCATAGCAGTACATGACGGTTATTCTTTTACGGATAAATCACAATAAGGAATTTTGTTTTTTAGCCATTTATGCCAAGAAGATAGAGGTAAGTAGATTCCCGGGCAACACCGGGTAATCAGCACAAGGAATCTTAAAATAATTACAATATATATTTATAATTATTTTTCATTTTACTTATTCAACTAATTATAAGAAGTACATTAGTTTTTGTCTTTCAGCTCATTTATCCGAAGAAGATCGGGATGAGTAGATTCCCGGACTAAGCCGGGTAAACAGCACGGGATATCTAAAAATAATTACGATATATATGTTTCCCTTCACTTATTTAACTAAACATAAAACACATTAATTTTCGTATTTGAGCTCATTTATGACAAGAAGTTCGAGATAAGTAAATTCCCGGGCAACGCCGGGTAATTATCACGGTGTATCTAAAAAATGTAAATTTATAATTATTTTTCCTTTTACATATTCAACTAAACATCAATGCATATTAATTTTCATTTATTTAGGCGTAGTCACATCATTTGTGACATTCACAATGCTGTATTACGTTCACAACTGAAGAAGGCGGTTGGACATCAGTTGTGAACGTAATACAGCATCGAGAATGTCACAATTGACGTGACGAAACTCGAGTATGCAGGGGAGTTAAGAAGTATGAGGTGAGTGAAGAAAGATTAAACAATATTAAAATAAACCTCATAGTGTTATTTCCTACTACCGTACATAACTTAATTTATATACCTGTTACAACTTTTTAAAACTATTAAAATATAGACTAAACAAAGCACAATGCAAATGTGAGCTAATATCAGCTAACGCTTATATTTATTGGTGCATACAATATGCTGAATATAGTTGTGACACAGGTAGTATTTTAATTAGGTGGACCTTAAGGCATCAGTTAATTTAAATTTAAATAATGATAGTAATGGACAATCCCTCACATCACTGGGAAGTGAGTTCCGTGCTCTGGTCACACATATTGTGAAAGGTATGAATGTGTCGTGTGCTGTGATATCGGAAATAAAATAGTACCTTGTGATCCCGTTCCCTTATCACTTCACGTAGATGCTCAGATGACGTTATGTTCCATACCATATATTCAATGAAAGATACCCAAAGCTACAGTATATTGGCAGGCTCCTACATCACAGAGACTTCCTCTATTAATGAAGAATATTGTAATATATTTTTTGCGTGATAATACGTTTTGTTGTACTTACAGAAACGGCGACCTTGATTCAAAGTTCAACTTCCTACGTTTCGGGCTTGCTAACATAAATAACTGTACTGTAATATTACATATTACGAACCACGTGTGGGAAGTAAAATCACTGCCCTCTATGTATACTACGTATCATGTACAATGTACACTCAGTAACCAAAAAGAATGGGCCGACTGTTGATCTCGAATATTTTAAGTCCTAACGCGCGATTCACATGAGTAAACTATTTGCACAGTAGAGCTACATTACGTTCATAAGAGCATTCTTTCAAGCACAACGCGAAGGCGAAGGCGAACGCTTAGCTCAGTGCTTAGTGGCTTGATTCGTATACAAAAGGCACAGGTTCGATAATCGATGAGGTTAATATTTTTAATTGTTAAACTGTTTTCTATTTTATTCAGTCTTTCTACTTTTAAACAAAAAAACAAACTTACAATTATTATTATTACTATTACTATTATTATTACTAGAACTAAGAGCGGACGTGTCCATTATGTTGGTGTATTTCTGAACCTCAATTAGAAATTACTAATTTAAAGTGTAACAGTATATTAAAAGGTGTAAATTAATATCAGTACAGTGAATATTAATATCAAGTGCTTTTAATAATATATCATTATAAATATCAAATAATATCAAATGTATTTATTTTGAATATGGAACACTACAACCGTTTGCTCTATCACGGGTTTCCAGGGAATCCTACTTGTGGTTTTCCATAAATCTACAATCTATAAAATATGGCGAACTCCGTTGTCGGAGGAGACCCCTTCAATTTATCTTATTATTATTATTATTATTATTATTATTATTATTATTATTGCCCACCATCTCTATGGGCTATTATTAGGCTGGATTTGACATATATAAAATAAATATTTTAATTCAAGGGTGAAACATTTTCCTCACTAATGCGTTATAAATAAATAAGCACGCAAATATATGGAGCTATATTTTCTATTATTATTAAAACGTGGTACTGCACACCCAATGAAATTTATACCGGCAGCTAAATAGTGTTATAGAGTTTACGAAGGCAGGAATATTACTTAATGTAGTGTAAACTGGACGTAGATTACGTGGCAGGATTTAATTGTTATAGGATATATTTTGCGAAAATAGAAACGAATAAAATAAAACATCGTCGTGGGATTCGAACCCTGGCTCTCATATACATAATATCTTTTTGTAATTGCTTTAACAATCTACTCTACTCGACCATCGGATACTAGTTGTCCAAACCCTGGTTGTCTTGTTTACTTTTACACTATGAACGAGAGTTGACCTTTATTTGAAATGTCGCAATTTGGGTAATATTGCATTTGTCGAACACTCGTAAACACCTACAAACATGTGTCTGAACTGTTATTTAACCACTTAAGACGATTAAAACCAAATATAACGTATTAAAAATATTTAACAATTACCTGACCTCGTGAACCACAGTTTTAGCTCTTCAAGCATGCGCAGTGGGCCGTAGCAGGGACTCTGCTGTTTGTAGCGGCTCATTTTTTTGTCGCTAAGTGTACATATGTACAAAAATATATCCAAAATATAGTGTTGATATACATTATACGAAACAAATCATGGCATTTTAAATTAACTGAACTTTATTTGAAATAATATAAAACAATAAATACGTACTTGTCGCCATTTTATGTCTGATCTGTATCATGGCCTGCTGTAGCTTTTAATTAATAAAAAATTCCCAAGAGTGTTAACGTTAATAACTTTTTATAGTCAACGCAAATATTTCCAACAGAGATGTTATTATTTAACTATTATATATTATTTTGAAAACACCATCGCGCACAAAAATAACGAACAACGAACGTTTGTGAAGTGTTTTACAGAATCTTGGAAATTAAATACTTCGCTATCTTTCGGTTTCTGAATGTGTTCCTCGCTTCTGTAAAAACAAAGTCCCAAACTCGCATCATAATATACTATTTACTGTGAGTTTATTTTTACTCCGCTTAGTATTATAATCTTAAAAATAATTAAAAGAGAACAGGCGAAATATTTTTTTAATCCTTATATTTATGTCAACCTGTATGGTTTATAAGCAGCGATGTAAAACACGAATTCCGTGAGACGTGCACTCCGATATGCACCAGCAGCCCACCCGCTGTACCTGGTGACTTCGTTCAGTTTCACTCGTCAAACGCAATGATAAGCATGACTACGTTCAGCAAGGAGACCTTGCGAGAATCAAGCCTACGTATTTTTTTGGCACAGAATATCTCTCCCAATTTTGAAACGGTTAAATTAGGTAATTCGATGAAAAAACAAGACAAAAACATAAAAATCGCCTTTAAAACTAATACCATACTCAACAAAATCGTATCAAACAAAATTGAAGTAACAAATACATACGAAAATAAAGACGTTTATAAACTAAAGTACAACATTGCGATAAGTTTTACATCGGTAGAACAACATTTTAACACAAGGTATACTGAACATTAAAAAATAATATTTATTATTATTATTATTATTATTATTATTATTATATTATTATTATCATTATCATTATTATTATTATTATTATTATTATTATTATTATTATTATTATTATTATTATTATTATTATTATTGCTATAGTTATTATTATTATTGTATCTCCAAATATTTTTGAAACCCTATTTCGCTACAAAGGCAAGTTAGGGTTGTTGCTTATTATAACAATATTATACTATACACTGTAAAACAGAAATATTATCTTATGGTATTGAATGAGCGTTTTGAATTACATAAATCGTCTATAAGTGTCTTAGAAAATACTACATATTGTTATGAATGTATGTTATTAATTTCATAAAATGTTTATAATAATTTATGTTTTTAAGAATTACTTCACACATTGAGGCAGAGGCCTCATCATCATTCAAAAGTACGTTTAACCAGAATCCTTGTCTTTCGAATATAGATAGGCACAGTGTTTTGTGTATTTTTATGTCATGTTATTTTTTATGTTAACATAACAGAATATTAATAACGAAGATAAATCAAGTTTTGCCAAACATATACTAGAAACGGGTCATCAGTTCGACAAAATCGATAACACTATGACAAAATTACACAGAAAGAATAGCAACAACAACAGGATTAGCATTTTAGAAGACATAGAAGTTTTAAAAGAAGCTGAGAGTAAAGACTTGCTCAACAAGAACACGCCCGCAGACCGAACCCGTTGTACAACAACATTAGTATTGCAGCCTCACTATTATGGTTGTCCAGCGGTTCGATTTGTTTCCCCGCAGGTGTTATATATAATTAAACACAAAATACCGACTACCGACACTCTAATAATTCCGCATGTTAATCATTAATGCATTGTCGCAGGACCCGGTTTTATATAAACGGACAACCATCATAGTGAGGCGATAATATGAGTTAAAATGCAGGAGAAGAAACAATGTTTTGAAAGGCCATCATATTTTTAACTACTTGACGAATTTTTCAAACAGAACTTTATTTTAGATGAGGACGACTGATTTATCAGGTACTAACTTTATATTTTTAATATTAAATTAGTAAATGGGAGTACTAGACGAATAATAATTATTGCATTTAGACCATCGTTTAAAATATGTATGATATTAGATACCACAATCCGTTTTGTGACTCATAATAGCCAACCTGAGGAAGTTGACTCTGAAAAGAGTGCCATATGAGCCAACAGTTGACTATTACGAAGATAAATACCAATTAGATAGTATAACTGTTACAGGATTGATGGTGGGGCAATAAGTACTATACCAGGATTCTTAGCTAAATTTTGGAATTTTTTAGATTTAGACATTGTGTATCTTTCTAAAATTGCCATTGCTGCCATTAGAGGATCAATCTCAATTTTAAAAAAGTGTTTATAAAATTTCTATTTTATAGAATATACTTCAAGTAAAATTTGAATTCTTTAAATATATTTTATCAATTTCGAAAATTAATTGTCTGTATCACTTCGTGTTTGTGGCAATCCTCTAATGACGAAAGTTTTATATAAAAATATAATAAAAAATGTCAAGTGTCAAGTAAGAATTCCCGGTAAGTACACCATGAAAAGAGGTGATTTATTTTCCTACAGTAGAAACAAAATTATACCCACTATTTGTTTTCCTGTACCAAGAAATATTAAATCATTTTTTAAGCAATCATTAAATATTGCAGATTAAAATATTTTGAAGTATTATATAATACTGTACACCAATTAATGCTATTCATTGATAAATGCTTTACTCCTATTTGTGCTTTATTTTATATTTCAATTCCTACTGTTATAAGTGTTCATGGCAATGGTAGTGTTCCGTACAGGCCCTGCCGGAGTAGTAGGAAGTGGAATGCATACTCCAGAGTTAATACTGCGCTCTGCACGGAAGTTGGAGCACATGCCTAATCTATAGTGACAAGTTTCTTCTTGAGGAAGGTTAATACTCCGGTGAGGACAAGTTCTCTGTGTAACGCGTTCTAGTAAATATCAGGCCAAACTAATTTACTCCACGAACACCATCTGGCCATTCATAATCATCCACAGAATATTCGTCTTATTCAGAATGAATGTACGAGTTAAATAAAACTAGATTGATATGAGTAAATACCTCTACTCGTGTCTGGTGTAATGCTAAGTGGAGGGATGAGATGAGATGAAGTATCTATTATTAAAGGTCTATAATATAAATGGAATTCGGATCAAGAACCCTCACGCATCAACATAGTGGTAGATATGACCGGGAAAAAAATGGGTTACAGCATAGGCTGGATCGTACTTAGACCGCTGTGTTTACATTCTACATGTTCACACGTGCTACTCGGGACAGTCCTCTAGTATAGTCCGCTTTGTGTAACAATGGACTCGTCTTTGCACAATTTTTGTTTCGGCATTCTGATACAACTACACGTCACGTAAACAGGTCAATTACTGAGGAGAGTCTAACATTCTTCCCGCCTGAGCAGGCAGTGGAGACGCTCGAGAAAGACACGCATTTTGTAAACAATGTACACAGAAATTAGTTACTACTCTGATACTGATACTCTTTTTTCAGCCCTATGTAGATTCAACGAATTACATGGATATATGAGTATGACGAAGTACTGGAATGGAATTTTTTTGAAGACGTAAAGGAGAGACACCCGAGAAAATCCTGTCCTGGCTCCGTATCGTCTACCAAAGCCTCATGTAATTCCCGAAAGTGAACTCGGAACCCAGAGATGTATGGCAAGTTTCCAACTACTCGTGTGATGGAGCTGCCTTAAAAACTGAATTATGTAGATATGAATATGGATATTCATTTAGGGTCTGTTTCACCAACAGAGATAACTGTATTACGCCAGTTTTCCCCATGTATAATGCATAGCTAAAACTGGTGTAATACAGTTACCTCTGGTGGTGAAACCGACCCTTAGAATCGTTAAAAATCGGTTGAAGTCAAAAGTGTAAACACAAGAAAATATTCCAGTTTTCTGTAAAGCAAAACGTGTTTTAACTGCGTGTTCGGAAACCTTCAATTCAAGGTCTTACATAAACAACATTAGTTTCCTTTCGTGTATAAAATATATGACAGCTGGTTGTAATAATAAAATTATTTTACTTTAATAATTACGTAATATGTAATTTATGCACATCATCGTCAAACAGTGAATGAAAATTATCAAATCACTTTTAACTCTTCAAGTAAACGGATATTGTCAATCTTACGGAACGATAATAGTGAATAATACTTTATACAATGGCCGATTCAGTTTAACTCGTACAAATGTAGTACAATTGAACTTGGATACTTCAATCAACTTTTATTATTTTATTATTCTTAAAAAACTCAGTTTTCTTTATAATATCAGATCATTAACTTCGAGACTGAAAGCTGAGAATAAGTACCCGACATATTCTGGAGAGTCACCTAGTTACAGGGATGATTTATTTATTACTACGGTATGCTCCATTTAATGACGCTCTTTAACATTACTGTCGCAGATAAAATCCGCGCGTGAAAAGATCAATATACTTTTTTAAATTCCCATTGCAAACATTTACTACAAGGAATCTAAAATTTCATATCCGTTTGAAATTATTTTTCGCCCTTGAAAGTCCATCGATAATAGCCAATTTGTTACACGCAAAACACGGAACCACTAATTCATAATTTTTTGTTTCACGTCGTAGTGGTTTTACTTTTCATCCTAAGTAAATGACGACCTGAAAAGAAAGTAATTGGGCCAACCAAAATGTAATACTTGCACACTCCAGTGAAGCCAACATGAAGAAGGCCGTATTTACAATGCGAGGACGGGAAGTAGCAAGGAAATTATTAAAAACCGAAAGATAACGAGGTTCTTTAATTTCCGAGATTCTGTGAAACACTTCACAACCATGTGTTGTACATTATTGTTTGCACGATGGTGTTTTCAAAATATCAGATAATAGTAAAGTAATAACATCTTTGTTGGAAATATTTGCGTTCATTTTAAACAACCGACCGACGTCAGCAGTCTGGCCAATGTATATACGCTAAATTTCGAAAGCAATATGGTTCAAAATACAACAGGCCGTAACACCAATCAGATATAAAATGGCGGCAATTATGTATAATGTTAAGTCAGCTTTCAATATCGTTTCAAATAACGTTCAGTTCATTTGAAATGCAGGGGATTGTTTCGTATTATGTAAATTAACACCAACTTCTGGACATATTTTTATATCTATGTTGTACGTAGTGTACATAAAGGACAGTGGTTTTACATCCCACCTTAGGTAGGTAATTTGTAACATTACTGAATAGTTATTTGGTTATTTATAGGTTGGCGACCCCTAATTTAGGAAATTAATGTTTTAAATCGTGGCCGCCATTCTGTAAGTACGTCAGAACTATCGTGCAAATAAACAATTTTGGACATTTTTAATTCTACTTGTTTGATTTATATTTTCACATCCGATAGGCATTTCCTGGTTTCAGCACTAAAATAGGAAGTGCAGGATAAAAGCAGAATGTGGTGATAGAAGTCTCATGCATTTAAAGTGGCTGCACAAGAATTTACGAAACATACAATTAACCACACTAATACGTATCTTAGTAACAAACTCAATGGCTTTCTGAAATCATAGCTTCAATTCCATATCCAGGAAGGACTTCCACGTCCCTGTTTTCATCCACCTGAATCTATGAAATTTCCGATGTCCAGTTTTCTAAGGACAATCGCGACAACGCCTAAGTATTCCTGGCGATCTTTACCCAAATGTTTCTCAAACATATCACTTAAAATATTTCTACTGTCACCAATTTCAGCTACATAAGCAGTGTACTAGACTTGATAAACCTGACAATATCAGGAAAACAAATAATGAGGTATTTCATTTTGTAGTTTCCTTCATTCCCATTTATTAAGGAGGCAAACAATCGTAATGTGACACTATTTTCGATTCTGTTTTAGCTTTGTACTCCTAATGTAATATTCCATACTTCTCATAGAGTAATATAGGGAACTTTATACATTTTTAATCTTTAGATACTTAGATAAAAGTCTGTAACGAACACAATTAAAGGAAATGGGGATAATCCTGCGAGACGCGACAGACGATTCTGCACAGTTTCTATTCTTACAAATTGAAGTTCAATTCAGTGTCATTTCCAAGTGTAAGATGTGGGATACTAATTCTCCAGAGGAGACTCGATTTCATTATTCTATTGTATAATGATAAGCGATAGATTAGTTCATTAGAGTTTATTACTTTCTTTGTATATGTTTTTCTATTCTTTTTATGTATAGTAGATTCGAACTTTTATTCCTTTGAGTATACATTATTCCATCAGTTTAATTTTAATTGTATTGTATTATTAGACATTATTTTGATTATTGTTCAGTTTGACCAGATAATTAATTGTTTAGTACGCATGGTTATTGTAATGTTTTGTATTTAAATGAAACATATGTTTGTCCTGGTGAGTGGAAGAGAAGGTCACATGACCTTAACTCCACCAGGCTAAATACATCTATTCCATTCTATGTTAAACTTGTTACCCAAAGTTTCTGCTATATTTACAATAATATATTTAGATTACTGTGTCAACATTGATATTATCCTGTATTAATAACAGGCAGGATTTTGAAGGACAATGACGCACTTATAACTGCTCTTACCCAAACGTCTTTCTCGCCTTCTCACGTCATATAAATAACGAGGCTCTGATAACCGAATCACGGCGATGTAATCGTTTTGTCGAACTAGGATAAATAACAATTATTTCAGGAGGTCCTGATATCTGTCCAGTTAAAGTTGGCAGCCCTGACACTGGACTGACTATTCTTCGGCCCAATAATCAATCTATAGGCAACTGCGTTCCTATCTTGTCTCCACACAAGAAAAATCACATAGATACAAATAAAGATGGCATAGATACTCACCAGGACATGAAGTAGAAATGTGGAAATGTATTTAAAGTTGCTACTTGGAACGTCCAAGAATTAGGTTTTGAATACAGTGAATTAGACCAACTACTTATACCAAAGTTCCGAATGATTATTAAAATCACTGAAGCGAAAGTAAAATCATGATACGCTAAGAATTATACATGATTATTTGCATATCTAATGGAGTAGTCAGTAAAGGAGGAGTAAAAGCTGGAGTAGTTCTGATGATTCACATATCATAACAAACCAGGGAATTACACATTTCGGAATAAAAATTAATCGAGGATATCTTACTGTTATTGGATATCATATGCAAAGGAATAGAAAAGGCTGATGTGTTTTTTACTCTATTTGACAGGAAATTATTAATTGTCCCAGAACAATTCTGTAAATGATGATGAAAATCCCATTCAAAGCGATCAAATAGTTTGTGTCCTTAGAGGACAGACAAACTGACACTCATTTTATATAGACCTATAAAGATTACTAAAATTGTTTAAAAAATAGATACCTCACGTCTGTCCAGGAGGTTTTCCTTCACATCAAATATGAGCCGTGTCTTCCCTGTCGCCTGTAAAACGGATAGTACGTACAACATTCATAAACTCAATTTTCTCTTAAAGAAGGATTACTATTCCATATTCGTGACAGCACATAACAGTAATTTGCGTGATATTTAAGCGAAACCAGTTACGTCTCGTAGATTGCGATGGGCTGGACGTGTGAAGCAAATGAAAAATGACACGAAAACTTACTACAGGAAAATCAGAGCGAAACCACCAAGTATATAAGCCAAGAACCAAGAATGAGATAGGAGAATGATATGGGTCCTATTCGCCTCGGAAGAAATGTTATTCCCTGTCTGTATTACAAGCGCCAATTCAGAGCATTAGCAAAAGCTCTATAGATGTAAATAATATTTTACAGTATTTAGTGAATCCCTTGAGAGGACATTCTTTGATTAACACGCATCTTATTCCGAGGTCTGCGGGTTCATATCCGACGGGGTCGATGGATTTTAAACGCATAAAAATCCTAATTACATATTCCTTTGAAAGGCACGTAAAAAAAACTTGAAATCTCAAATATGAAACAACTGAGTGAAATTTGTTGGCTGTTTCACGTTCAGATTTGAAATTGTACCGCTACTAACCTTAGCTATTAAAAATCATCGTTGAGATAACATTTATGTGTTTGTGTTCATGCTTAGTGTTTTGAAAATATGAAAATGAAGTTTGTTAGTTATAGACATTGGTATATTAAGGTCTAGTATTTCCATAATAGATTTTTATCTGAGCCTTAAATAACTCAGAGATTTGTACGAATTTTGAGCTTAAATAATCTTCTTATAATTTTTAGATGTCTGAACACTTAGATCTATCACCAAGCGATGAGATCAAACAGAGGATATGGAATGAACTTGGTCTGGACCTGGAGAGAATTAAAGCAGCCGTGGAAATGATCAAGAACTGGATGGAATTACAACCCCATCTACCAGAAGAAGGTAATAAAATATTCTACAAAACAAATACACATGAAGTGAAGTAATTACTCTGCAGGCCTTCGCAGACGCTCGACTAATAGAAGTATAAGAGACTCTCCTTTCTAGACAATTGGTATGCGATGTCAGCCGGGTTGTCAGCTTTGCGTGGCGGCCTCAATATTTCTAGAGTATAATATGGTGCTTATATTAGTTAACTGATGTATCGTCCCCAGGGCTTTTGTTCCACCAGGAGATGTAGCCACATTTAAAACTATTGGCCCCATAAATGATTAAACATGTGGTCTTACCGTTTTTACAGCGAATTACTCTTAATAAACTAGGCTACGAGTGTAAATTATTTAAACCGAAGGGATCTAACTAAATTCATAATATTTCAACAATTCCTATTTATAAAATATAAACAAGCTTAGCCCTATCTATTTTAAACTAAACTAAAAAAATTAATTAATAATTAAAAAATTAAACAAAAGTTTTAAATTGAATTTTTTTTCCATAAAACTAATTATACAGGAGTTGCAGTCAAAATAAGAAGAGAAACCTAAGTGTAAAAACATATCTGAGTTAATATTAAATTTAACTTTGATACTCATAATTCAGTAGCCTATTGAAAATAAATAGTGGTATAATAAGGGATGTGGCAATACCTAGGAAAAGATGGATGGAATAATTATGAATTCGGTACCGGTGAATCGCCTATACCTTGAAATGAAGAAGAAGACAATGATAATAATGGTATGGGATGAAACTTTCAATCAATTCAGTTGAAACAAACATTTGTGAACAATTTACTCTTACGTTTCGTCACCAGTATATGTAAGAGTTAAGCATTTAATTTTATTTTTATCAACGTCCCTATTTAGTGTTGTTATATTTGTTAACTCGCTAAAACCATATAACGAAAAAGCTGGCAAAATCATAAAAAAACCCGAAAAATATAAGAATTACGAGTATATATGGTACGAACAATAAATTAAATAACATAATCTGAAATAAAATGGAAGAAACAGACCTTTATAAAATCAAGGGTGCTTAAAACCTAATTGCAATAGCTGTGAAAAGTTTTATATTGGCAGAACTACAATACATTTTAATACACGATTTAATGAACACTATATGGACTTCTCATATAATGAGGGTAAATCCAGTTTTGCGAATAATAATATTATAGAAACAGATCTTTAATTCAATACTGTCAACAATGAGTTATCGATTATTGATGAAAAAAATTAAAAAAACTTGAAAATCAATGTCCTTGAAGAAATCGAGATATTAAAAGAAGCCAAGTAACCACTGATTTAACGAGAACACACCCGATGACCTGAACCATTTTTACAAAATTCAAACAATCAACATTTAGTACCAATATACAAGCAGAAGTTGGAACATGTGTTCCGAAAGGCCTTCTTGATATTCTTCAGTACTACAAAGTTGAGGATGATTGAGATCTCAGGTACTAATTTTGTATTTTAATTTTTACATAAAGAATCAAATGGCGTTATGTAATGAAAATAAAAGTAGGACTTTATTAGACTGAAAGTAGTAGTAGTAGTAGGACTTTAGTAGACAAAAAGTAAGATATTTACAATATTATTTACAAATATGGGTCGCACGGGCAGTAAACCGTACGTGCTGTTTGCAGTCCGTTACAATAAAGTAATAATTGGTACTAGTGTAAAGAAAAATAAACAACAAAAAAGCAATAACATTACAATTACATAAAGAAAACACAATAACATTACATTTAAATAATAACACAATAGCATTATACACTAAAAAAACATTAACATTACAATTACATAAAGAAAACACAATAATATTACAATTAAATAATAACACAATTGCATTATACACTAATTAGTTTATAAATAATTGTTAAGAATTAATGGTATTGCATTTTGATAACATATATTTATTCATGAATGAGTGTTGTTCTTATTTTCCTCGTTTTGTCCAGAAATCTACCCACGTTTATCCAATTTTCTGGATTTACCAATACCTCGAGGCATGCCAATCTTTCCCGATTTCAATTTAGAAATCTTTCCGGTAATAACTGACGTCTCCAATATTCTAAATCATTACATTTTCCTAATATATGTATCTCATCTTAAAAGTTCCCGCACATTGGACATATTCTCATATCGTGATCGTCGTTAATTTTTAGAAATTTCCATGCCCCTAGCCTAAACCAAGCAAGCCCTGATCTCTCCTTAGATCCTAGTTGAGTATATACGATTCTTTTCCCCAGACGTGTTTTAGGTCTCTTTGTAAACACAGTGAGCGTTTTCCCGTACATTCGGCGAAAGTATCTTTTTGGTTTGTATCTAAGTATCTCCTCCTTATTTTTCTCCACACGTTCATGCGATTTTCAGTCCCTTTTTCCCATATCCAGCTCATCCCAATATTTTGGAGTTCTGTCCTAACCACGTCTGCCCAAAATTTAACATCTATGTTTTTAAGTTGGTGGTCGTAACAAATTGCTCTAAGCATTGTTTGTTCACCTTGGATTACTCGCAACCAGTAAACTGAAAGTAAGATACATACAATATTATTTACAAATATGGGTCGCATGGACAGTAAGCCGTAAGTAGTGTTAACAGTCCGTTACAATAAGTTAATGTTTGGTAATAATATACTTAAAATAAAAAAGAAAACACAATAATATTACAATTAGATAACACTACAATTACATTATACATTAATTTAGTTATGTAGAATTATTAACAATTAATGATATTAGAATTAGATGACATGTATTTATTCATGAATGAGCCTTTTCTTATTTTCCGCGTTTTGTCCAGAAATTTGCCAAAGTTCATCAAAGTTTCTGGACCTACCATTAACTGGTAGCATGTCAACAAGTATTTACAGTAATTGTAGAATAAAAATACAACTTTTATATCATCTATGTTGTCATTGTACTGTGCTGGCATGTTTCTATAAAGAAACCATAAGTTATATATATATATATATATATATATTGGAATGTTTGACACAATTTCGAGGAATGATATATATATATATATATATATATATATATATATATATATATATATTCAAAATTACAAAAATATAATAAAATGAATGGGGTAATACGAAGACATTTTGGAAAACAGATGAGGACAGAGACAAAACTAAGATTACATAACGTCACATCAAAAGCTGCTCTAAAATACAGAAGTGAAATTTGGATTTTAAATAAAAGAAACTCTCATAAACTTCAAGTAAGCCAAATGCGCTTCTTACGATCATTGTTAGGAGTTAATAGACTGGATCACCAAAGGAACACTACTATCAGAGGAAAACTTGGAGTAGCAAGTTTAAATGAAGATATCCAAAGATACCAACAAGAATGGAAAAATCATCTGAGAAGAATGGCAAGAAATAGACTTCCAAAATTGGCATTCCAATATACCCCAACTGGACATAGGGACCAAGGAAGACCAAAACATCGGTGGAAAGATCAAGACCATCTTCGCTAGGTTTACCGTACAGGCCACATGGCCTAAAACGAATTTGTTCATGATGATGATGATATATATATATATATATATATATATATATGAAGGGCGTAGGACAATAACATTATAAGCACATATTGTTCTTTCAGAGATATAAGGATTTAAACGTTTCAAAAAATATATAAGTACTAATTTGGCAGTCTTATTGTTACTACATTGTGGGTGTATATGTTTTCAAGCATCACTGGCGCATTTACAAATAATTTTATGGATATTTCAATACATGTATTTGCTATAATTTAATAAATGACATTTCTTAACATAATGTGGGTTACCATGTTACTGCCCTAAGCCCTTCAATTGTTTATCAAATCAACCAGATCTTCAATATTCACACAAAGCTAGAAGCTTACCAAGTTCAACATTCATAGGAAAGATTATCATTTTCACACATGTCAGTTACCAACGTGTGCCTATTCTACATACCACGTATAACCAGGAGGAAGAGGGAGGGAATTGTAGCCTCCAGAAATGTGAATATGTAGGTACAGAGAGGCCATATGTTATAAGAGAGTAGCCAGCTATACAAAGAGATGCTCTTGCATTGGTCTAGAGCAGGGATGTCACAGTTCAGAGTTCCAAGTTCCGTGCGGAGCGCGGTACAAACTCTGGAGCATGCATTCTACTTCCTATTGTACAGCGGGACCTGTACGAAAGATACCATTGTCATGAACATGTTCATCACAGGATGAATCGAAATATAATACAACGCTCAAACACGAATAAAGATTTTATTAATGAATAGTATTAACTGGTTTACAGTATTAAATAATACCTCAAAAGATTTTAATCTGCAATATGTAATATTTTCCTGAAAAAAGGAAACAAAGAAAATATAAGAATACGTTTAAAATGTTCGTGTATTTCTACACCATTTTAACAAACATGATTTAATATTTCTTAGTACAACAATAAAAAATAGTGGTACATATATTGTTCCTTCAGTAGGAAAATAAATCACCTCTTTTCAGGGTGCTACTTCCTGGGCTTTGTTACTTGACATATGACATATTTTTTAATTTTATTATATGTTTTATATAAAACATTTCTCATTAGAGGATTGCCACAAGGACAAAGTGATATAGAAAGTTAATTTTGGAAATTGATAAAGCACATTAATTGTTTTAAAATTGCAATTGAAGTATATTCTATGAAGTAGAAATTTTGTAAACATGGTTTTTTAACTTTGAAATTGATTCTCTAATGGCAGCGATGGCAACTTTAGAAAGATACACTCTGTCCAAATCTAAGAAATTCGAACATTTAGCTAATAATCTTGGTATTAGTACCTCTTGCTCCGATCATCAATCCTGTGAGAGTTACACTATCTATTTGGCATTTATCTTTGTAATAGTTAACTGTTGGATGATATATGGGATTCGTTTCAAAGTCAACTTCCTCAGGTTGGCTATTATGAGTCTCAAAATGGATTGTGGGATTTAATATCATACAAATTTTAGAATAATGGTTTAATGCAATAATATTTGTCTACTGCACATCGTCCTCATCTAAAATAAAGTTCTGTTTGAAAACTTCGTCAAGTATTTAAAAATATGATGGCCTTTCAAAACAATGTTTTACCTTCTGCATGTCAACGGGTATTATCGCATCACTATGATGGCTGTCCGTTTATATAAAAGAGGAAGGTGCGACAATGCTTGGCAATCATTAACATGCGGAAATAATAGTGATGGTAGTCGGTATCTTTGTATTTAATTATATATAAGAACTGCGGGGAAACAAAGCGAGCCGCTGGACAACCATAGTAGTGAGGCTACAATACTAATGTTGTTGTATAAGTTATACAATGGGTTCAGGTCTGTGGGCATGTTCTTGTTGAGCAAGTCTTTATCCTAAGCTTCTTTTAAAACTTCTATGTCTTGTACAATGCTAATCTTGTTATTGTTGTAATTCTTTCTGTGTACTTTTGACATAGTATTTTAGATTTTGTCGAACTGATGACCCGTTTCTTGTAAATGGTTGGCAAAACTTGATATTTCTTCGTTATTAATATTATTTTATGTTATGTTAACATAAAAATAACATAACATAAAAAATAAAGAAAACACCTGTGCCTGTCTTGAATACGAGGCACCAGGGAACTGTGGGTAATGAACGTGCTGATCAACTAGCTAAATCTGCAGCATCTTCTGAGCTTCATTATTCATTTTCAAGGTGTCCAATATCCTACGTTAAAAATAAACTGTTGGACTGTACCATCACTGACTGGAATGAACATTGGATAATGAGTGCAGACGCTTTGACTAAAGAGCTTTTCTTTCCTACAGTACACCATAGGCTAGATATAAAACATGTAATTCCAAATTTCATTTTAACACAATTTATGACTGGCCATGGAAAATTTGGAAATTATTTTACGAGATTTTATATTAACCCACACAGTGATCAAAATAGTAAATGTCAAGAATCAATATAATCTGTAAAACATGTTTTATTTGATTGTCCTGTATTCGAAAGACAACGATTCTCCTTAAACTTACTTTTAAATGATGATGAGGCTTCTGCCTCAAAGTGATTTTTAAGAAACAAAACTATAATAAACATTTTATGAAATTAATAACACACATTCATAACAATATGCAGCATTTTCTAAGACACTTACAGACGATTTATGCAATTCAAAACATTCATTCAAAAATATAAGTTAATATTTGTGTTTTACATTGTATAGTACAATATTTTTATAATAAGCTACAATCCTAACATGCCTTTGTGGCGAAATAGGATTTCAAAATATTTCGACATTCAATAATAATAATAATAATAATAATAATAATAATAATAATAATAATAATAATAATAGCAGCAATCATAATAAATAATATAATTTTTTTTAAGTTCAGTATACCTTGTGTTAAAATTTCTTGTTGTTCTACCGATGTAAAACTTAGAGCAATTTTGTACTTTAGTTTATAAACGCCTTTATTTCCGAATTTATTTGTTACTTCAATTTTATTTCATACGATGTTGTTGAGTTTGTTATTAGTTTTAAAGTCGATTGTTATGCTTTTGTGCTGTTATTCATAAAATTAGCTAATTTAACCGTTTCGAAATTTGGAGAGATATTCTGTGCAAAAAAATACGAAGGCTTGATTCTCGCAAGGTATCCAAGCTGAACGTAGCCATGCTCATCATTGCGTTTGACGAGTGACACTGAACGAAGTCACCAGGTAGCGTTACCTGTCCAGCATAGCGCTCCTGGTGCATATCGGTGCGTAATCTCTCACGGAGCTCGTGTTTTACATCGCTGGTTTAGAGTTTAGTTCTTTCGTTCATGAGAACTTGGTAGTTAACCATGCTTTAAAGAAATATATATTATTGAAAAATCAACATTAATATATTAAGATATGACTAGTTCTGCTATTTTTAGGTTGACATGAGCATGTCTATTTTATATGTATTTTGTGTGGGTGTATATACATATACATATGTATACATATAATTCGCGCAAAATGGATTAGGCGTATTAAAAAGAAAATATATAAATAATCAACTTCATAATCACGATTATATCAGTTACACAGTAGTAGTAAGCCCTTGTGTCTCTCAATGCCACTTAGGTGTTCTCCTCCTACAGAGGAGAATTTCAACCATAGTAATTTAGTTACACTTATTTTCGGATAGATGTCATTGAGACGCCCAGGTTAACGTTCCGCCATAGTGACATCTAGGAGTGCTAGGATGGGAACATTCGATAAATTTTGCACAGATAAATTTTCATTCAGACTTGTCGTTCTTTTAAGAGCCTGAAAATCCTCAGACTCGGGACCCACGTCTTAAACTCCCTCCCGGAGGACTTGTCCCTTTGTTTTTTCCATTCTGAAAAATTCATCATCTACGGCCTGATTTGTACCCGCGTCGTTCTGAACTAGAGACAAGGAACATAACCACTAGTCCACAGCCCAGAATATATGGGGTATAAAACGTATACGAAAAATTAAATACGTAATTATTATGACGATGCCAAGTCCGCAATTGTTCCTTTTAGCGAATTCCAAAGAAATGAAAGGAAGTTGTTCTCATGAAGATATCTTTAAACATTTACACGGCTTCACCGAACCTAGACACCGAAATTGATCATGAACAAAATATATTTGTGTGTGTTTTTGTATGTCATTCAATACTCTGTCGGTAATTTAATTTCACAGTAATTAAATTTTAATTATCAAAAATAACGTCTGGTATGTTATATATTCAACGTTTAACAGACAAGTGACTTACCAGGTATTTTATTTCCGTACCGTTTATATAAAATAGGATTCATCTCCAAATCTGTACTTGTTACAGAATAACATATTCACAATATCACAATTTCACAAAACTGCATTTTTATTGATATATTAGTATATGTAACAAAACTATTATTATTTATGGGACATATGACAAGAAATTACAGAGAAATATGCATTTCTTGACAACTCCATTTCTTATGTGAGCCGTTCCAAAAATATTCAGATGTACCTAATTGCATACGTTTCAATATTTTTACTGGATCTCATATCGGGTTGCTTCATACGTAATTTCGGTTCACTGGGGGATTTTTAACGGACGTGCAGTTGATACGGACTTTTAATCTCAACAGCTGAAATGAGTTTATGATGCTGTGAGGGTCGCGGGTTCATACCTAATCTGGACGCATACTGAAGGAAAATCCATGACAAAAATTCACAAATCGAGAGGAGTCGAACTGCTACCACACCCAGCATAGGCCTATAGCCATGCTCTTGCACCTTCACAGTACCATGTATTTTGACCCATGGCCCATTTCCTACGTGAAATTTCGAAAACCTTGAAGCTGAAGAAGTAGGTCTGTACGATGTTTCGCATAAAAAGAAAACAAAAACTGGCACCATAACGGGATAAAGAAATCTCGGTGAAAGCTGGCTCAAATCATTAGAATTTGATGGTGTCTATTTTGAATAATACTTCAATTCTTTTTGTCAGAAATACACACAAAATAAAGGTTTTTTAACCAAAAAAATACATTACTTATTAGATAATATCTGCATTTATTTCGTCTATAATGGTAACATGTTTTTATCGAACCTCGCCAAAAATCACTGGTGGCATTTCAATATACCTTTACAATAGTCAAATTAAAATATAACTGAATTCTTTATGCCATATATATGGCAGTAAAACTAAAAAAGAGTGAGTGTCGAGAAAATTTAAGTAATATGCCCTAAAGCACAATTATAAGATTTATAAAACAAGTCATCTCCGCCTATGCACTTGATAAAATTAAACACGAAAATTACAGTACATCATGGAACAAGCATATGACGCCTTATATATATATATATATATATATATATATATATATATATAGATGATATGCCTTATATATAACGTGAAACATCCTCTATCCAGTACATATGGATTTGAATGATGAAAAACAAGCTTATTTTGATTATAGTTTACCTGCATGGAAACAGCTGTTTTTTGTTTTGTTTTAATTATTGTCTAGAAAATTAGACTTTCCTGTATGCGTACAGCAAATATGAATTTTGCAGTACGCATACCGCAATGGTGTCCTAGTGATACAGCAATAGATATTTTATTTTGCAATATTGGTTATTACACAACATCAACACTTTTACATAAATAATAACTAGATTTCTCTGGAATTGAACGCAATTCAGATTCTTGGGTGTTTTTTTAAAATGTGTACAGGAATAACATTTTTCTAAGTTTCCATACATTTTTAAATTTAGTGTTAATCATAACGATAGTTTTTATTTTATTAAACAACAACATTATCATCTTAGCATAAGAACTCATGACGTAATCATGACGTCACCAAGCAACAATAACATAGCCAACTCTACTAGTACCAACTACTCCAGTATAGTGGGCCATTAACAATACTCACAAAATAAACTCGATAAACTACCATCCATCCTCGTATTAAAAGCTATGTTTATATTAACTTTCCAACATGTCAACCAAGTAATAATGTAACTAGTAGTGGAAGTGCTTCGCGTCCTCGTCTCGAAATTCCTGCCTCGGCACTAAACGTCTCACTTGTCCGAGAAACTGTCACTTCGACTACAAATTACACAAATAACTATTTCAATACAGTATGTTAACATTTTCCAGATGATCAGAGGCTGGAGCGGTGGTTAATCAGATGTAAGAACAACATGGAGAAGACAAAACAGACATTAGATACGTACTATTCACTGAAAACTCGAATACCAGAATTGATGTCCAACTGGGATTTGGATGACACATGGGCACAAGAAATATGGAAACAAGGGTATTTAAAAAATCTTGTAAGATAGTGTAAATAACATATAACAAAGTAAAGTATTGTGTTCTCAATTCATTGTGCCAGTTGAGATGAATAATATAAAGGTGGACAATTCTCATTGCACGTTGAGTGTACACATTGACGCTCAGAACTCACGAGAGCTTTAAATATTCTCATGTCTTCCGTACTGCGCATGCGAAGATTTGTTCACACAACTACGAATGTTTCAGCAGCTTAAACTCGCTTTCTGACCACAAAGTGGTCAAAATGCATTGATTAAAAATCTTATGTGTTTGTAGAAGTAGTTCAACAGAACAGCGTCATTAATTCGAAGTGCATTAATCCACAATTACTAAAAGAGTGCAGGATAAGAAGAGGGATAAAAGTAACTCGTAACTAGTTACTGTTACTATAGCATTTGTGTTCATTAAGATAACATTTTTGGTTTAAAATTACATATATTTTTAGATATTTTTTACCATTCAGTTCGGAATTAACTTTTATATATCCGAAGAGCATCAAATTCTTACAGGCAATGAGGTACAGCTTCTATAATAAATAACAAAGTGAAATTTTAACTACAAAAGTCACTATCGTGTATCAAGGGTACAGGGAAGAACCAGGATTATAACTTTTATTTTCGAAATAGTGTTTTAGGTGTGCCTATGTTCTTCACGGAATTCACTATCATTTAAAAGTGTTAAATAGTAAAACGTATAGTTTAGTCATGGGTTTATTTACTTTGAAATTTTGGTATACAGGTAAGCAAATATTGTTAGATTTCAAGGAAAAAATTACTGATTTTTCTGTATCTTTCGTGTACTATCCTGGTAATTAGAACTCAATACTTGTAGAATTTTAAACGCAGACTATGCTTAAATTTTAACTACGAAAAAAAATTAAAAATATGGTTTCACGACAACTATTTTACTAAATCTACAACAGGACTGCCTTTATCATACAGTAGGTAAATGCCCTATTAAAATTCGATAGTGTTATCTTAAGTAATTCTGGAGAAAAGTATACAAATAAGCTGGATAATGTGTTTTTTCAGTATTTAAAAAAATAATTCACACTGTATACGGAGTATATTACATTATTTAAATATTTCATTCTAAATTAATATGTGGAATGATATATTTGACTAGCGAAGGCAATTTAAGTTTATTTTCTGAAACTGGCGAGCAGAAGGCAATACAAATACAGTAGCAAGTACATGAATTTATTTTTATTTAAATTTTTATTGCCCGTTGAATGTACGCATTGACGATCAGAAATCATGAATGCTTGAAATATTCTCGTGTTCTGACCGTTCTGCGCATGCGAAGCTTTTGTTTACACAACTACGGATGTTTCAGTAACTTAAACTGGCTTACTTGGTTCAGTAGCCAGAATAATATTACGGATCACATATGCTGAGGCAATGCTGAATATAATACAAAATTTAAATAGATAAGTAACGTCAGTTTAAAATATTACGCGTAATTAGCACATGAATAAAAAGGTAAGAATTATTGGGATATTTAAGTTTCTATAGCGCAGACGAAAAACGCAATCACGATAGACAATGAACTACATTGGTCTCCGGTTCGAATCCTATCCAGTAGGCCTACTTATTTTAAAAACAGATTTCTAACACTTGTTCTAGAACATTATATTTATTTCTTTATGGGGTCAGCCCTTCAAGGTGGGGCCCCTCGGGAACTTCTAAGATCCTTTAAGATTTTAAGATACAAAAGAGAGAGTGGGGTGTGGAAAGAAACAGGAAACTACCACACCTATTTATCCCTTGTAAAACTGCAAACCTGGCATGACGAGTCTTTCCACGGTAAAAGACGCCGGACGTAAATTATCCCCCCATTCGGATGTCCGGGTGGGGAATACTGCGGAAGGAAACATCATGCAGTCAAAACAACAGAAGGTAAGAAGATTAAGGAATGGAGCCAGGAATGTGAGAACTCTTCTGCAAGTCGGGAAATTGGAAAGTTTGAAGGAAGAAATGAGAAGAAACAAAGTGGATGTGATGGGAATATCTGAACTGAGATAGGAACGAAGTGGTGAATTAGTGAGTGATGAATATAGAATGTTTTATTCTAGTGGTGATTCCAAAGGAAATGATGGTGTCGGTGTAGAATTAGGACCATGTGTGAAACAAAAGTGATATCAGTGCATTATGTGGATAATCGGATGATAATGGTGAGGTTACAAGGAAAAAAAAAGTGGACTTGGTGGTAGTGCAAATTTACATGCCCCATAATAATAATAATAATAATAATAATAATAATAATAATAATAATAATAATAATAATAATAATAATAATAAAATAAGTTAAAATATACCTTTGTAGGTACAATCCGTCGTCCTCAACTTATAAAATATGTAATCTTTACGCCTGTAGGCATTTCAGGACATCCGTCCCATGTTCAGGAGTTCATTCTTCGCTACAGCATCCAGTATGTTGTTTGTCGTCACGAAAAAGCCACACTAGGACCAGCAGCATCAAACATCATACTGGATGCTGTAGCGAATAATGAACTGCTGAAGATAGTACGGATGTCTTGAAAGGCTGCAGGCATAAAGATTACATATTTTATAAGTTGAGGACGACGGATTTTACCTAAGAAGTTATATTTTAACTTACTTTATTTTATGACTCTCCACCTCAACGGTTTTAACAATGAATTGTATTAGTACTGAATAATAATAATAATATTAATAATAATAATAATAAAAATAATTAATAATAATAATAATAATAATGTTTTATTTATTCTGGCAGAGTTAAGGCCATAAGGCCTTCTCTTCCACTCAACAAGCACAAATACAAATACATATATGACAAATATAGATATAACACTATACTAATTATAAACAGTTAAAGATACATTAAATGTAGCAATGTAAATTTCATGTACAAACAACATTTTATACGATAATAACAATAATAAAACTTACGATAATAATAATAATATAATGATATTTATAATAATATAATAATATAAATATGATAAGTTATACGACAAACGCCAATTGATGTATATATATATATATATATACCTTACACTGTGTAATAACGAAGTGGAGATTAGAGCAAACATAAATTTAGATTTCTTTTAAAAGATGCCAATGTACGGCAGCCCTTTATTTCTTGTGGTAGGGAATTGCAAATTGCGAGATGTGAAGGTGGTATATGACATGGAGTGATGTGATGTCCTTTGTTCCGGTATATTAAGCAAGAGACTATGTAGTGTTCTTGTGTTTAAGTTATGGTTTGAGGATAGATACTGGAAACGGGATGATAAATCGCGGTATGTAAGAACTTAGCCCATAGTGGGTTAGCAGATGAAGAAGTGGAGGAAAGATATGACAAGATAGAAGAGATTATTGAGAGAGAGAGAGAGAGAGAGAGAGAGAGAGAGAGAGAGAGAGAGAGAAGAAGAAGAAGGGGGCAAGTGGTATCCTAATGGGTGACTGGAATGCTGTAGTTGGAGAAGAACAGGATGGAAGTGCAGTTGGAAGATATGGATTAGGAAAAAGGAATGATAGAGGTGAATCACTGGTGAGTTTCTGTATAAGGAATTCAATGATAATTGGAAATACAATGTTTCAACAGTATAAAAGAAGAAGATACACATGGATAAGCCTTATGGACAACAAACGATACCAGATCGACTACATACTGATACAGGAAAGATTCCGAAATTGCTTGAAAAATGCGAAGACCCTACCAGGAGCAGATATCAATTCAGACCATGTCTTACTAATAGACGAAGTAGATATTTGCCTGAAGAAGATAAGAGGAAGACAGGCAACAAAGAAGTTTGACTTGGAGAAACTCAAAACTGAAGAGGAAAGGAGAAAATTCCAACAAAATTTTCAGGAGAAAGCCTCTACCTTAGAAATCTCATATGGCAATACCAAGGAACACTGGAGTCATTTGAAAACCTCTATACAGATAGCTGCAGAGGAAACAGTAGGATACAAAGAGAACAAGAATATAAGAAACCTTGGGTCACAGAAAAAATGTTAGAGAAGATGGAAGAAAGAAGAAAATGGAAAAATAGAAATACAGAAGAAGCCAAAAGAAACTACAGGAAACTAAACAACGAACTTAGAAGAGAAACTGACAAGGCAAGGGAAGAATGGATGAAGCAGAAATGTGAATAACTAGAGAATCTGGAGAGGAAAGGAAAATATGATTTAATGTACCAGGAAATTAAAGGCTTGGACTATGGAAAGAAGAGCAGGAAAACTATGTGGCTGATTGAGGACGAAAATAATGAAGAAATAACAGACAAACAGGGAATTACGAATACATGAGAAAAATATGTGGAAGAGCTATATGAGACAAGAAATCATCCGGCTAACTTGGATATAGAAAATGAAGAAGATGTATCAGAAGATGAAAAAGGATTTTCAATTCTGAAGGAAGAAGTTGAACTAGCAATTAAGGAAATGAAAAATGGGAAAGCAACAGGGATAGATGAAATCCCCATTGAATTGGTTAAATGCTTGGGTGAAGGTAGGAAGGAAATTCTGCGTTTATGCAACACGATATATAAAGAAGGTGAGTGATCCGAAGAATTGACTGAGACAGTGTTAATACCAATACAGAAGAAAAACAATGCAAAGAAATGTAAGGAGTTCAGGACTATCAGCTTGATATCACACTCTGATAAGATTTTCTTGCGAATACTGAATCAATGTTTACGTTCTACGATGGAAAGCAAATTGGAAGAAGAACTGTTTGGCTTCAGGAAGGGAAAGGGTACAAGAGATGCAATTGGATTGATACGAACAATAGGAGAAAGATATGTAGAAAAAGATAAAGCCGTTTATGCAGCATTTGTGGACCTGGAAAAGGCCTTTGACAGAGTAAATTGGAATAAACTCCTGAAGATCTTGAAGAAAATTGGCGTGAACTGGAAGGAGAGGAGGCTCAGAAGTAGTCTTTATATGAAACAGCGAATAAAAGTGAAGATAGGAGAAGAAAATGTCAGAAGGAAGAGAAATTGGAAAGGGGGTAAGTCAAGGATGTCCTCTATCACCTAATCTTTTGAACATCTACCTGGAAGACCTAATGAAGAACTGCTTCAGCAATACTTGAGGCGTAAACATGGGAGGAAGAAGAATAAAGTGCATAAGATTTGCTAATGATATGGCTTTGCTAGCAGAAGATGCAAAGACACTGAGGAACATGCTCATGGAGCTAAATGATAAGTACGAGGATTATGGGATGAAGATACATATAAATAAGACGTAGGCCATGATTATAGGAAAGAAACCTAGGAAGATAAACATGAGGATTAAAGATGAGGTCATTGAGCAAGTGGAGAGCTTCAAATACTTGGGTTGTACTATCAGTAGTAACATGAACTGCGGTCAAGAAGTGAAGCAGAGGATAGCAATGGCAAAAGAAGCTTTGAACAAGAAGAGAAGTATTTTCTGCGGACCTATGGCAAAAGAATTAAGGAAGAGGCTAGTGAAGTGCTTTGTGTGGAGTGTAGCATTGTATGGTGCAGAGACTTGGACATTATGACGGATTGAGGAAAAGCAACTGGAAGCTTTTGAGATGTAGATATGGAGAAGAATGGAACATATAAAGTGGACAGACAAAGTAAGAAATAAAGATGTGCTAGACAGAGTGGGTGAAAGAAGAACAATGCTGGAACTCATAAAGAATAGGAAACGAAATTGGATTGGCCACTGGCTAAGAAGAAACTGGCTGCTAAAGAATGCCCTAGAAGGAATGGTCAACGGAAACAAAGTTAGAGGCAGAAAAAGACATCAGATGATAGACAATATTGAAATAATTGTTTTTATGCAGATACAAAAACGAAAGCTGAGTTAAGGAAAGAGTGGAGAATGCTGAGTTTGGAGTGACAGACCTGCCTTGATTAGAACACTATGAATGAATGGGGTCAGGATTTTTTAAAACTGACCCCAACCTTCTGGTGGCACCTTAACCCTGGGTTCGAATCAGTCTCTAACGGAAATGAATACTAGACGCTTGTACTGGAGTAAAGGCGGCCGTCATGCAGGGCCGACATCCCGGCTGATATCAGGTGTCGATTTTCCAGGAAAAGTGAGAGCGTTAACCTCCTACTACCCCAACGGCTTCCTGAGGCCTGTAGTGGGATCACTTTACATTATGTAAAATATGATTTGTCTAAACATTATATTTAACGTAATATAAGGAATATGAAGTGAGCACACATTAAACAGGAAACATTCACTACTAACAACAATCGGTCTGCCACCTGTAAAGAAAAGGTAGAACTAGGTTCTATAATGCTACAATCCCTATACGTAATTGAGTAGGCCTCTTGACATGTTAAGCAATTTAACATGAGAAAATAAATTGCCCATTCTAACATAAATTTCGTTTTAAATATAGCATGTTTACATAATGCTCCTTATTTTTCTGTTTTCGTAAATATGATTACAGAAATGTAGCGATATATCTTGAAAAGTTCATGCATAAAAAAATTGGTATCCACCCACCCACTGTTTACTTTTGTCATAACCCTTATTCAAGTTTCGTAATCAGTCATCGATGTGTATCAATATTGAATAGACGGGTTGAGATATTTAGTGTCCAGTTTGATAGGATCGTTTTTATGTGATCGAGAAATGCAGGCAACATTAATATACTTCGTGTTACATATTTCAGGTTGTAAAATGTGTGAGAAAACATAACAATACGGAAGCTAATAGATATTTAGTCCATCCGACTACGAAAAATATGATTAAACATTGGTATTGTCAGAAGGGGATATTGTTAAACAACTTGCAAAAATAAAACCACGCGAGGCTTGGGAAAAGTGCGAAGTGACCATAAAGAAACCTAAAGTTTTGACATGAGTGCAATAAAATCGGCAAAATACTTTCTACATTCTTTTCAACAAAAATGTTTGTTACACAAACATTCAAAGTATTATTTAAGCGTAAACAGCTAAAATTTCAATGAACATATAGTTACGCCTACATAAAACACGTGATTACGTCTTTTCATAAAAAAATTAATTAAATATCTCTGGTTACGTCTTATATTTCGCAGCTACTTTTAAACCGGAAACACGGCACACACACACATACACACACACACACACACTCATATTATTATATATATATATATATATATATATATAGGATGTTCTTGTAATGTTTACCCTTCGAGTTGAGTGGACCCTGTTAATATTTTCTTTAATTGGTGCAACATAAAATATTTTAACTTCTTCCCCTCATCACCTTTGATGTTTTCGAGGCCAGTTTCTTATATTCTTTATGCGAAGAACGCTTTATTTGTAATATTTATGAAAATGACCATTTAAAAGTTATTAAAAGCTAAGAATAAATTCTTAATTCTGCTACCGTATTCAATATCGAGCGATTCCATGACAATGTCATACCGAGGTGAAAAATTTGAAACTCATGCAGGAATAATTTTGTTAATGTAATATAGATCTGTAAATATATTTTTTTTAAATTCTATTAGTTAATGTTTCAAATGTGTATTATTTTAATGTAATAATAGCGGTAGAACGTGTCATATTCCAAACCTGAAAAAAAAATACGCAAAATGTTACCAATTTCTTGTTTAATAATTTTATCGTATGAATTCGTTTTATTTCATAAAAACTTTTGTTAAACCATACTTTGGTACTTCTTGGTTATAAATGAAACTCTATTAATTTCATTCTAATATTCTATGTACCTTAAATGTGTCCTACAGTTATTAACCATAATTTAGGGTCAGTCAGTCACAAAAAACTTATACAATTTACTGTACACAACATAATAATTCATGGATTAAATTTTCCTCTTGGATTCTACGTTATCGGTACATAAGTAACAGAACCGTATTGATGGCATTTTCTTGTAAAGTCATTATTTGTCCCGCTGGAGTCCCGTGACTGACTGACTTTTTGGTCCCCTCATTTATATTGCTAACACGCATGACGCAGTCAGTTGCTTGCTGAACTCCGCTGAGTATTAACATAAACATGGTTTAGGAAATCTGGTACATTGTTCTACTCAGCTATTTCATAAAATAATTACTGCTCCTTCTTATGTGACAATTTGAGCTAAAGGCAGTTCAGCGGAAGGGTTTAAATGTAGAGTGATTCCATGAAAATGTCATACCGAGGTGAAAATTTTGAAATTGACGCAGGAGTAATGTTTTCGATGAGATATACATTTCACAGATTACATTTTCTGATTCTAGAAGTTAATGTTTAAAATACGGATTGTTATGATCTAAAATTAATAGCATCAATTCACTTTAAACAGTACTATACACAGAGCAATGTGACACTGCTTACTTGCATATTTCAATTTAACATAGGATGAAACTTATTTGAATCATATCATGATAAGGGAGCTGTAGACGCGATTGGCGGCCAGGTTAAAAGGGTGGCATGGGTAGTTTTAAAGTCAGGAAAGAAGAATTGTTTAAAGAATTCTGCAGAATCCTGTAAAATCGTAAGTTGTAAAATTAAACAAATAATAGTTCAGGTGGTGACACAAAATGAGGTAGAAGAAGGGAAGAATTTAAAAAAAAAGCAATTTCAAAATCTTGCAGTTATTCCGGCAACTCGTGTAGTTCATCATGTGAAAGTGTTGAAGCCGTATGTTATAGAATATTCAAAATTTCAAATGAACAGTTGCTGCGAAAAATTCACAAGTTTAGTGTGTGAAAGAATATTATATTTTTATCAGTGGCATTGAAATAATTCCTCATTTAGGATTTTTCAATATATATGTTATTAAGTGAGTCACGGGTATTGTGCTGTACCGCAATTGAAAAATTCACAAGTTTCGTGTCTGAAAGAAAATTATATTTTTATTAGTGGCATTTAAATAATTCCTCATTATGCGATTCTTCTATATGTATGTTATTAAGTGAGTCACTAGAGTATTGCGTGTATTGCAATTAAATACAAGTGAATTTGAAAGGTTCTCGCATAAGTTTGACCTTTCACATGTCATGTGTGTCTTATTATTTCGGATATCCACAGTGCTATTTTGCCACAGTTCCATTATTGTGCTAGCATTGCAATTTGTGAAACAGAGTCATGCATGTTGACGTTACTTGTATAAAAAAGTACAATTGGCGTGGTGTATATATGTGATTAAGTATGTATAACCGGTAGTGTAAAAGAAAATTATTAGTGGGTGTAGCTTTATTGGAAACAAACAGAAAATACGCGTGACAACGGTGTAATAAGTGCGCCAGGTGGGATCAGACACGTCAGTCATAAAGTAAGATTTCTTTAGTTTAGTTTAAAAATAGAACTCATGAGAGCAATATAATTTGTAATCAATTGTTTTCAAAGAATTTTAACAGCATTTTCCACATTCAAATAAAAATTTTAACAATTTGTATACTGTACTTTTTCGTTACTGTATTTTAATTTTTTGTCTTTAAAGTTGAGACATGTGAAAGTTAATTTTAGTGGTACGGGCTGTCAACAGCCCTTACGGCTTGCTGCCCGTGCGACCGAAATTTATAAATAATACAGGGTGGACCGCTCGAATGGACCTAATTTCAATTGCTTGTTACTGGCAAACGGTTGAAGATAGAAACTTAAAACAACGTTCATAGTACAGAAAAACTCACCAAGTTTCGAATCCTGTCGGTAGATGGCACAAAGATACGTTTCTCGTTCTTAGATTTAATTGTTTGTGAAAATGGCGACTCCGCAGATGAAAGCGCAAGCTGTTTTGTGGTATGCGGAGTTTAAATCAATCATTAGAGTTCAAAGGGAGTTCCGACGTGTGTTTAACCGTGATGCTCCAACTGCTAGAAGCATAAAGAAGTGGCGTGATACATTATTAGCTACAGGATCTGTGTTGAAGAAGCATGGTGGTGGTCACAGAGCATCCGATGAAATGGTAGCAAATGTTCAAGCCGCATTTGAGCGAAGCCCCCGGAAGTCATTAAGAAGAGCTTCGCGGGAACTTCAAATACCAAAATCGACATTACAACGGATTGTCCACAAACGCCTCAAACTGCACGCATATAAAGTGCAGTTAGTGCAACGTCTGGAGCCGAATGACATGCCGAAACGAGTGGAATTCGCCAATACGATGCTGGACCGTCTCGGCGCTGATCCTGACTTCATGACCAAGATTTTCTTCTCGGACGAAGCCACTTTCCATTTGTCAGGCAAGGTAAACCGGCATAATGTGCGGATCTGGGGATCGGAGAATCCTCACGCTATTCAAGAGCATGTTCGTGATAGTCCGAAGATGAATGTTTGGTGCAGTTTGTCACATAATAAGGTCATTGGACCGTTTTTCTTCGCCGAGAAAACTGTTCGTGGTACCACATATCTTGACATGCTGGAGCAGTTCTTCTTTCCACAAATTGAACAACTGCAGCCTAACATCGTTTTCCAGCAAGATGGTGCCCCTCCCCACTGGTCCAATGAAGTTCGTACGACTTTGGACAACATTTTCCCTGGCCGTTGGATTGGTAGGGGAGGACCAATCGCGTGGCCCCCGAGATCTCCCGATTTAACACCACTGGATTTCTTTCTCTGGGGCTATGTCAAAGATAAAGTTTACACCACCCCAGTCAAAGACCTTCGTGATCTTCGTGAGCGCATCATAGAGGCTATTGAGAACATTCCAGAAGACATATTCCAACGTACTTGGCAAGAAATTGTTCATCGCTTTGATATCGTCACAGTGACTGCTGGGGCTCATATAGAGATGTGGTGATCTGGATATCAAAACTTGGTGAGTTTATCTGTAATATGAACGTTGTTTTTAAGTTTCTATCTTCAACCGTTTGCCAGTAACAAGCAATTGAAATTAGGTCCATTCGAGCGGTCCACCCTGTATTGTAGGCTATGTATCTTACTATTATTTTTTAAAATTCCTACTACTTATGGTTATTTTATATGTTAGATTTTTGATTATATTCTTGTAAATTTAAAACAAAATATCAGGTAATGTGTTATTTTATTAATATTAAATTATTAAAATATTATTTTAACTTTGTATGACTTATGAAAGTTATAATGTAAACACTTGAATATATTAATAATTTCCTTTACAGGTTTATTGTACTTTTACCAAAATTAACTGATGACCTGGACAGAGTCGGTATTATGGGATTTTATTCTGAGGACTTCAACATATATTCCGCCTTCAAGCTTCTTTTAATGTGTCTTGAAATGAGAATGTGTGAAGATTACAATCTCAAAGACATCGTAATCATTGACTTTAACAACATAACTGCTATGTCAGTCACAAAAATCACTTTGCCAGCTGTGAAGAAGTTCGCCGAATGTTCCCTGGTTAGTCAATCAATTTATATTGCACAGTGTGCTTACTTTTACAATATATTTTCTTATTAGTTAATATTTAACGTATAAAAATTGCTTGATAATGCATTGTTTTTTATTGATTGAAATGTATGACACTAAATTAATTTTATGGTGGGTTTCTGGAATCTGTCAACAGATCGTAATTTCAACATGTGTTAATCAAATATTGCAAAAGTCTTTAATTATAATTCATTATTCGGTTAATTAATAATCGATTTCAACATTTTAGGACGTTACCTCTAGATGATAATACGAATTTTGAAACTAAGGGTTATAAGGTACATATTATCATTAGGTCCACCGTTGTGGTCTCGAGGTAGCGTGCTGTATTGTCACGCAGCAGGCCCGGGTTCGATCCCCGGTCGGGGCAGTTTTTCTGGATGAGGTTTTTATCAGGGTTTTCCCTCACCTATAAGACGAATGTCAGGAAAACGTTAAGGCCCAAACGGTCCCCGAAATCATATGGCTATCATCACCCTTATCATTAGCATCATCATCATCATCCTTCACCGGTGTGGAAAGCAACGGAAGCTACCACACCTACAATTCCCTAGGAAATTTGCAAACATAGCATGAAAATGCTATGATTGCAGTGAAGGACCTGCCTTCGGGCAGAATTACTATGGATGAATTATCATTAGAAGCCTAGAAGGAATGATATGATGTCGCGATTGTAAATTTCCTGACAATGAACTATATACAGGAAAATACAAACCACAGACAAGCAAAAAACTTTTCGTTACGCAATAAAAATTATCGACGTTGCTACAGAATGTAATATTGTAATTCACAATTACAATGGAAACTAAGCGAATTCCAGAGAAACTTAAATTTATGACCCCGTTGAAATGGTTTAAATATATATATATATATAGTCCACCGCTGTGGTCTCGGGACAGCGTGCTGCCTTGTCACGCAGCGGGTCCGGGTTCGACTCCCGGTCGGGACAGTTTTTCTGGGTGAGGTTTTTATCGGGGTTTTTCCTCACCTGTAAGACAAATGTCAGGAAAATTTTAAGGCACAAACGGTCCCCGAAATCATATGGTCATTGCAATCATCATCATTCATATTAATCTTAGGTTAAGCTTAGGAGTAGGGACTCTCCTGGCGCAACTTTAATATCATCATCACCACCCATCATATCATCGGGGCAACGTAGCCTCGCCTTCCATGCGCCCCAATCACAGAAGTGGGTTACAAATACGCCATGCCAGAAGAGAAACCAAGAATGTCGAAAGACAAACCTGGGGCATTTGAATATATATATATATAATGCGTTATAGAAACTGTATTTATGAAACAAACTGGAGTCATTATAGCAATTTCAAATGTTGGGTTCCACGTATACCTCCAGTCCTAACTGTTAGATTTTTCTGATTAATGAACTCCATTTTAATTTTTTTAATTTTGTAATTAAAATGCTACATGAAAAAGCTTCGTTCAAAAAATAAATAAATAATAGTTTTAAAAACTAAAAGAACACGCTTTATTAGAAAACTAAAACATGAAAAATAATTTTAATTTCCAATACGCTTGGGATAAAATTAAAGTGGTCAACAAAAAAATCATCTCCAACCCATATAGAATAAAATTAGAGTTATCAACAAAAAGAAAATAATTTTACCATCAAAAGCGTGGGGTGCTCTATATCAATTAATATATTTGATAATAAATGGATATTGGTAAAAGTAAAGTCTCTAAGAAGAACATGTAAAATTCATAAAAAGCACCCCACGCTTTTGATGGTAAAATTATTTTCTTTTTGTTGATAATTCTAGTTTTATTCTATATGTGTTGGAGATGATTTTTTTGTTGACCACTTTAAATTTATCCCAAGCGTGTTGGAAATTAAAATTATTTTTCATTTTTTAGTTTTCTAATAAAGCGTGTTCTTTTAGTTTTTTAAAACTATTATTTATTTTTTATTTTTTAGTTTTAATATTTTACAGAATAAGATAAAAATGTAAATATCTTTAAATTCGATACTATTGTAGTATGAGCTAAAAGTAATACTCTTCTAAAAAAGAACCATCCCAGCCGGATTTGAAACAGCGACCTATGGATCACTGAAATTATATACTACTAAGAGTGTACCGCTCTACCAACTGAGCTCTTACAACGATTCACTAAAAAGTCGACAAGTCCAAAACCTATTATACCAGTTTTCATTCTTTTTTCGGATGATTCTGGCCAGGATTTTTGAAACAAAATATGAAATTATTGTATTGTCACGGGTCCTCTACACGTATACAAAGTTTCAAGTCGATCCAATGTTTCTAAGTGGGTGAAAATCGCGTTGAAAGATTCCGTTACATTGATACAAAAACACCTTTTTTGATTTTCTGATGATTATGGCCAGGATTTTAGAAAATAAATATGAAAGCATTGTATTGTCACGGGTCCTCTACAAGTATACAAATTTTGAAGTCAATTCAATGTTCCTAAGTGGGTGATAATCGCGTTGAAAGATTCCGTTACATTGATGCAAAAACACTTTTTCTTTATTTTCTGATGATTATGGCCACGATTTTAGAAAATAAATATGAAATTGTTGTATTGTCACGGGTCCTCTACAAGTATACAAAGTTTCAAGTCGATCCGATGATTTAAGTGGGTGAAAATCGCGTTGAAAGATTCCGTTATATAGATAGATAGATAGATAGATAGATAGATACAGGTCGCGATTTTCACCCACTTAAAATCATCGGATCGACTTGAAACTTTGTATACTTTAGAGGACCCGTGACAATATAATAATCTCATATTTATTTTCTAAAATCCTGGCCATAAACATCAGAAAATCAAAAAAACCTGTTTTTGTATCAATGAAACGGAATCTTTCAAAGCGATTTTCACCCACTTAGAAACATTGGATCGACTTGAACATTTGCATACGTATAGAGGACCCATGACAATACAATAATTTCATATTTTGTTAAAAAAATCCTGGCCAGAATCATCCGAAAACAACAAAATGAAAACTGGTATAATAGGTTGCGGACTTGTCGAATTTTTAGTCAATCGTTGTAAGAGCTCAGTTGGTAGAACAGTGGTATGTAATTTCAGTAATCCATACGTCGCTGGTTCAAATCCGGCTGGGAGGGTTTTTTTATAGAAGAGTATTACATTTAACTCATACTACAATAGTATCGAATTTAAAGATATTTACATTTTTATCTTATTCTGTATAATATTGAAATTAAAAAATAAAAATAAATGATAGTTTTAAGAAACTAAAAGAACACGCTTTATTAGAAAACTAAAAAATGAATAATAATTTTAATTTCCAGTACGTTTGGGATAAAATATAGTGATCAACAAAAAAATCACCTCCAACACATATAGAATAAAATTAGAGTTATCAACAAAAAGAAAATAATTTTACCATCAAAAGCGTGGGGTGATTTTTATGATTTTTACATTTTCTTCTTAGAGAGCTTACTTTTACCAATAGCTGTTTATTATCAAATATATTAATTGATATAGAGCACCCCACGCTTTTGATGGTAAAATTGTCTTCCTTTTGTTGATAACTCTAATTTTATTCTATATGTGTTGGAGATGATTTTTTTGTTGACCACTTTATTTTATCCCAAGCGTATTGGAAATTAAAATTATTTTTCATTTTTTAGTTTTCTAACAAAGCGTGTTCTTTTAGTTTTTTTAAAACTATTATTTATTTTTCTATTTTAATGCAGATGCCTAGTTTCGTTGTACAAAGCTAACCTTTCTGTAAATAAAAGCTGTTTTTAAAACTGTATTTACCTCACGTTAACCCGTATTCTTGGCAACTGGAGTATAATTGAATGCTCTATTCAGTCATGCTACTAGATCGGTAGACTTGAGCGTACTTCTTCACCTTCATTTTCAATGTCGACTAATTAGTAGAGCGATCAAATAATCAACTATTTTCACGTAAAAAGAATCGAAATGAGTAAAGTTCTTAAACATTTGCTAAAAATTGGGAAATAAATTTTCAATAACTCATAATAAGCTAGAAAAGAACTAGTTAATATATATGCACGGTGTGATAACAGCTCTAAACCCACATTAGCAATCACTCCTTAAATATTTATAAAAATTTTATTACTAAATTAACTCGACAACTCAATTCGTTTCACAAGTCCTTCATTCTAGCATCTTACATGGTATCGGCTGTGACAAGGAATATAAGCATATTGCCATCAAATAAAGATTATATCTGCTTTAAATAAATTGCATTATTACGTCTTGTATCAGTTATAGATACATTTTAAAAACACACTTTTAACTGTTTTACAAATATTAAATCACTCACTCTGAATATTAATGTTTAAAAGCAGACATTTTGCCATCGCGTATCTAAATTCAGGTAACTATTTTTAATTTTTTATAATAAATATGAAAATAAATTAAATACAAGTGGTCAGTTTATAAATGTAAACATATGCCTAGCTATTTTAGTGTTTTGCATGCAATGCTTTGAGTGCAGGATATGATTGAATTTCTGCTTTGAAAAATTGAATATTTAGTACATATAATTTTATTATTAACAAAAATTGGGTTTATGAAGCACTCTTTTACTGAAACTATTACAGGAGTTATAGTATATACCTTGAAAATGTCAAAGCCCTACCCCAACTCGTTCCTAAGAAATGTAGCAATGGGTTAAAAAAAATAATTTTTCATTAATTATTAAAAAATTAAATGAGAGTACATTGTGTAAGATATCTTGATGAGCAACACAGAACTTTTAAACATATAAAGGAATTATAATTCCCAGAGGGCAGGGCATTTCTATTGTATGTCATGTGTTTTTATGTAGAATATCAGTGGTTTTACATGACTATTTGACTCACACCCAGAGTTAATGACCAATCACGTTTCATTGAATTTTATTTTATAACCATGACAGTCGTGTTTCACATCGTTCTTTATCGAATTCTTTCTACCAGCTCCTGCTTTTATGTTAAAGAAAGTCCTCCTTTTTTAATATTCTGAACAGGTGAGAGCATTATTTTGCAGTGACCGACTCTTGAACAAATACGTTGAATATAGCAACTAATGAATAGATTATAATGTTGAGTGATTCCGGGTTCTGTGGCCGTGGTCCATAGTTGGTGTTGATACCAGACGTTTCGCCCTCAACTGCGGAGGGCATCTTCAGTGGCGAGTGCTTCTAGGCGTGTTTCCTGGTTGGAAGCTCTACTTAGAGTGAACGCTGCGGGTGTTGTATTGATACTAGTGGTGGGAGCAGGGTGAGCGGGCGTGGCTCTTGCTGATTGGCTAATGGTCGTCTCCTTGTTGTCCCTAGTGTTGATGCATTTATTTTCTAGTGTACGGTACCAGGCCTTAGACAGTTTAATACCTTCCTCTTTTCTGTTAATATTTTCCTTATGCTTGTGTATTTCTATAGCCTCTCGATATAATCTAGGGAAATAATAGGAAGTTGTGGCTAAAACTTGTGTATCATCGAATAGAATCTGGTGTCCATTCATAATGGCATGTTCTGCTACAGCCGATTTATCCATTTCACCTTGTCTGCAGTTTCTTTTGTGTTCTGATAAACGGGTGGCTATACTTCTTTTTGTGGTCCCTATGTATGGTTTACCACACGAACAAGGAAGTCGATATACGCCGCAAGTGGAGAGAGGTGGCCGAGGATCCTTAGCTGAGCGAAGGCAGTCTTCTATTTTTCTTGTAGGTCTGTAAACTGTTTTTATGTTGTATTTTCGTAGGAGTTTTCCGATACGATCTGTGACTCTTTGTACATATGGTAAGTAGGCTATGCTGGTTGAGGGTGTGTTATCCATTCTACTTACCATATGTACAAAGAGTCACAGATCGTATCGGAAAACTCCTACGAAAATACAACATAAAAACAGTTTACAGACCTACAAGAAAAATAGAAGACTGCCTTCGCTCAGCTAAGGATCCTCGGCCACCTCTCTCCACTTGCGGCGTATATCGACTTCCTTGTTCGTGTGGTAAACCATACATAGGGACCACAAAAAGAAGTATAGCCACCCGTTTATCAGAACACAAAAGAAACTGCAGACAAGGTGAAATGGATAAATCGGCTGTAGCAGAACATGCCATTATGAATGGACACCAGATTCTATTCGATGATACACAAGTTTTAGCCACAACTTCCTATTATTTCCCTAGATTATATCGAGAGGCTATAGAAATACACAAGCATAAGGAAAATATTAACAGAAAAGAGGAAGGTATTAAACTGTCTAAGGCCTGGTACCGTACACTAGAAAATAAATGCATCAACACTAGGGACAACAAGGAGACGACCATTAGCCAATCAGCAAGAGCCACGCCCGCTCACCCTGCTCCCACCACTAGTATCAATACAACACCCGCAGCGTTCACTCTAAGTAGAGCTTCCAACCAGGAAACACGCCTAGAAGCACTCGCCACTGAAGATGCCCTCCGCAGTTGAGGGCGAAACGTCTGGTATCAACACCAACTATGGACCACGGCCACAGAACCCGGAATCACTCAACATTATGATTACCGGCCGTGAAAGCCTGCATTCAACTAATGAATAGATTCCTTCGCACTACACATTTGATAATTGTGTGTTCAATAATTATGTTCTTAAATAATGATTTTACAGAGTTGTTTCCTATAAAAGTAATTAATAACCTATGAAATTGGATAATATAAACAGATTGATATGTTTCAATTCTTCTCCACTGGAGTGCATTCTTACATTATTGCGATCCTATTTGGCAATAAATAATATGGTCTTGTTGGAGTGGATGAAGAAATAAACTAACCAAACGTTTCTCATTTGTTTTCAAACATCGCCATGTACATTAAATATATAAATATTTTAAAATAGCTGTAATTAAATAATGATTTGTGAGTAAACAGCTTAATTTTATTCGTTAAATAGCTCTAACAAATGCCACTCTTGATTTCCATATTCTCTAGATATATTTACTCGTCACTTCGTGACTCACGAATTTATCGATCATTTGGAAATCGAACGTGGCATTACTTATGAAAATATAAAATGGTGAATATGATAAAAGTTGACCAGGTATCTAGTAATATGCAGTTGAAACAAAAGTCAACCAAAAGAACGGATAAAAATGTAGAACAAATTAAATTATTAAAATTAATAACAGAGTATCGGTATATATAGAGGGTTGTTTCTGATCTCTGATAACAAATGATGTTTAAGTTTTACCTTAAGGATAGCCGTGTCTCCACCATCGAGCATGCTGTAATTGATGGCTCTTCGCCCGAGCTATGGTTCGGCATCGGAGTTTCCGCTGCACAAACTCTTACACAGCACAGCCATGTCTAGAAGTTCCCACTCCTCTTTACACGCCTTCCAGAGACCGTCTATTGTTCGAGGAGGACGCCTGTTTCCCAGTGCCCTTTTGAAGAGTCCAAAGACACAAAGTCCATCGGTGATGCATCAGGAGACTTCACTGGGATGTTGCTGAATGGAATAGCATGTATTCCAGTTTCCTGCTGCATTTCTCCAGGAATGTCAGGGTTGAACCCAACGTGTGACTGGAGGCCTTGTATTGGTGCACCCAGACTTAGTTTTTGTCTGTACCATAGAGAGCTGGGATTTCAGTCGGGTAAATTGGGGTGAGAACGTCTTCCTGGTAGTACTGGGAGTTGATTTTGGCCTTTTTAGCTACTCTACGAATGGTCAGTTTTTCATTGTAGCAATATCCCGCGATTACCATAAATCCATTGGAGGAACTTTCTCTGCATTCGGCATACCACTTTTGAAAATTTTTTTCACCCCTTTCTCTATTGTAAATTGCCCAGGGTTTGTTGCAATCTCCTAGATAGACATATGCTTCATCAAGTGTGACCAAAAATTTCCATTTTTTTCCTGCCGTGTGCTTTTCATAGTTTCCTGCTGTTGGTCCGGCATTCGGCAATGTGACGTGACAACAATTTATGAATCCTGCATTTGTGGCTCTTCTCAATGTTTAAATCTTTGTTTATTATTATGTTTACAGTTTTAAGGGATATTCCCAATCTGTTCGCGATCACCCTTTGTGTGGCAGGGTTACCACCAGAGATAAGGACCTTGACCTTTCTGATTACATAAGGAATTGCTCAAATTTAAATAATAAATTTGTATTTTTTCCGAATACCATCGTTGTATGTGTGTTTTCTAATTATCTGAATAGTTAGATACTTAACATTTTAATTTAAATATTTATAATTATGTTTTAATATATTTACTTCATCTATGATCCATTAGAATAACACCTGCTATAGTTGCTAAGAATCTCATTTCAGCTGCTTCAAGCTTATTTTTTATTTTGTTGTGTTATAGTTATTATCTGTAAAATTTCATTTGCGTCTCTTTTCTGTTTTAATATTTAAATACCCTCCGACCGTTTCATTGATACAGTTGATTCTTTTATATTCCGACATTCTTATTAGTATCACTTTTACAATTTTTCGTCAGTTTTTTAGTTATGCATTGTATAACCTTCTACATAACATGTATACATTTCCTTACTAATAATTGTTGTATAAGGACTCGTTCACTATACCATTCGTATATACAATAGATCACAAATTCATCACTGACGTCAGAGCTACTTTCAGGCCATTTTTCACAGATTACAAACATACTCGTATAAAGACGTTACGGAATGAGTAGGTTCAAGCGTAAGCGTTCGATAATTGTATTCGGGTGGTTCTGGATTCAAATCCCAGTATCGACCAACCAGTCTAAGGTTTTTCCTGGTTTTACTCAGTCATAAAAGCAAATTTTGAGTTGCAATTTAATTACCAGTACTCATTTTAACATATTCACAATTGTATGGTATCATCAAATATAAATAAAGAACAAAGCAATGAAATAAGTAGACAAGCTTTGAACTAGATGCTAAAACGTCTTTAAGTAAGAATATATATATCAAGGGGTGACAAGTACTTTAACTATTAATGAGTACGAATTAAAAATCGAGAAGGCGAAGTTGGGATACCGCGATGATAAGATGATAGAAAATTAATAATACATAAGATAAGGGAAGTAAAACATATATTAAAACTAGAAGTTGCTGTGGCTAAGGTATACGTTAAAAATTTAAATTAAGTTGCTGTCTTTCAGCCAGATTACTTAAAACTGATATTACACACGAAATTAATAATATTGAAAATAAAATAAACACTGAACATACTTAAATTATGAAATAATCAATATTTGTAATTCAATTGAAATTCGCGGTTGCTAGAAAAAGCACAGCCATCTGGATCTCTCTTTGTTAAATAATAAACCAATTACCTTACCAAATTACCTTACACCGCCATCTGTTAAAATCGTATGGGACTCACCGATAATTATAACTCTTTGTTAAATAATAAACAAATACTTTGCAATAAAAAATAATGTGACTCTAAATTTAGTTATAAACTACCCTAAGTCTCAAGTTGGATCAAACTGCATACACTGTGCAAAATTGTATTAAAATCGGTTCAGTAGTTTAGGATTCCATCCCGGACAAACAACGTGACACGAAATTTTTATATATTAAGATATGATAATAACAATAGTAATAATAATATTAATAATAATAATGGTAATAATAACCTAGAATTTGATTAAATAATTGACTGAAAATGATAAAATTAATCAAATATAAAATAATAATAAAACACCAGGATAGCCTTTAAACTTAAACTAATCCTATACCTTAGAATATGGGGGACCACAGAATAACCTTCAAGGGGAAAAAAATATGTGGTCTGATCGGGAATTGTACGCTAGACTTCAGAGACCACAAGAACTTGAGACTAAATAAAATTTCTAATTAAAGTATTACCTTTATATTATCTTTATATCAGTATGTATATACTATTAATTTATATTAATATTGTATTAGAAGTTGTGTTAATATAGGCTACTATTATCACACATTTAAATCACATTCAGGTTAAATCAAGCCTTGCGGCAACTATTATAGAGCTTATTCTTTCGTGATTCTGCATCCATTTAAATATCTTAAACATCGTGATTCAATGGAACAAATGTCAGTTTATAATGCTTTATTTTCCTTGCACGTGAATTATTAATATTATTTATGTTTTGTATACTCATAAATTAGTCGATAAAGTGTTGCACTTTGAATGAAATTTAAGGAAACATTTACTTCGTAACACAAGTTAAAAATCAGCTGACTGATCGTGACAACAATCCGCCTTTTTGTCTGGATATTCAATCCTTATACAAGGCGGAAAACATGTATAACGACTCCCATTTTAAGCTACACACCTCTTGTACAGTGTATAGCTTATACAATCTTTATTAGTATGAATATTTAATTGAGAAGTGTATAAAACTTGCATAAAAGTTATGCATGAATTATTGGTAAGAGGATTAATCTATAACAGAGCTGTTAATATGTGCTCACTAGGCGTGAGAAGGCGGTCACCTCTCCTACCCGCGTAAAAGTGCACCCAGAATGAAACAACAAACTGACAAGTGTGAGTAGCCTATCCGACGTAGAATTGAATAAGGAAGGGCGGGAAGTGTTTTCACATATATTATAGGCCTTATGTATAACATTAAACTAGCTTATACAACATCATAAATAGTTATATTCGTTTATTTGTTCAATTATTTCTGTACCAACGAAAGTTATCGGATCTCACTGTTTTCAATGTTTATTTTTAAAAATTTTGAAATTTGACATAGTATAGAAAGCATGTACGCCGCAAGATTTAAAACGTTTCACTTACTAGTTTTGAAATGCTGGCCAGATATATGTTTCAGTAGTAAAATCTAAATACATCCGTAAAACATGATTTTTAATATTTTTAATGTAAAAAGTGCAGGGTGATATTGTAAAGTTTCTCCGGGTTTCAAAGGGCTATAGAATTGTAAGGAAAGGGACCCGGCAGAAATATTTGCATCAGAGGGTAGAGCATCTCTCAAAGTTCTGTGGTATTCCATATGTTCACCATTGGTGAAGCGGGAGACATAAATCCTCCAGTCCACAACTTCCCATACAACCCTACACCTCAAGTTAGGTTTTTCTTCATGGCGCGACAGGTCTAGAAATCTCTTGCTCTCCAGCCGAGTTTTGGCTTCACATGCACATGTATTAATCACAGACGATCTTTCCGCCAACGTGGGAGTGACAAATGGTTAGCATATAAGGCCCCCAAGCCATGTCAGCTAGTTTTCTCAACCCAAATTCCTCGCGATGGAATTTTGACACTGGTCCCACACTAGCCGAATATCAGTGAGAAAATTTCTTCCCCCTTGGGAACTCTAACCTACTGAAGTCCCATAGCATCTTGACTTAACCACACGGCTACGGCGCGAAACAATGCTTATAACCTTATACTGTGCAACAGCGGTAAAATGTAAAAGTTATTGCAGCAATTACGTATGGAAACTTTGAGAGACACTTTCAATACCTGATATAAATTTTCCCTCCATATCTCTCATTTTTACTTTTCTATAGACCCTGAAATCCCAGAAATACCTTAGAAACGCTTTTTATTTTGTTGTGAAAATTATAATCTGTTGTTAATACTGAAATTGAATTTCACTTTACAGAAAGGCTACAATAGTAGAATAAAATCAGTCCATATCATCAACTCATCGCCGATAACAGAAGTGCTCGTTACCATAATTAAGACGCTACTAAGGAACAAACTGGTAGATCGGGTAAGAAAACCACTTCCTCATGAAAACTGTTCAAATTTTTCGCTTCATTAATTTAACAGACCATTGAACTTGCAATAGTCTCAGGTTTCAGAATTTTGGTAAGTGTTGCTTTAGCAATGCATTCAAACTTGACAGCAGCCAATACCTCTTTAACTGAAATATACTTGCAAAATACTCAAATTCTCCACGTAGTTTTAAATATGAATTTAAGGGAATAATTTATTATCGGTAAGTTATTATTTTCACGCAGAAAGTTTGTCATTTATATGTAGTTTCAATATTTTCAAGGAAGGTGCACCCTCTGTGAAAATTTCTATAAAAGAATCTTGGCCTCTGAAAGGCAAAAGTACCTAGAAATAATATTTATACATTATTTTCTTCATATAGGCGCACTTACCGAACTTGAAGAAGTATTACATCACATAATAAAAAGAGTTAATTACATAAAAAGCAAGGCCTTTAAAAATAAGATTATTGTGAGGTCTATGTTCTGCAATGGATTTAAACAAACTCAGCTGTTTATTCACACAGAACTGAGATGATCGCGTGTTGTCATGAATTTATGAATCTAAACAACTTCTCATATTCTTTCTTTGTGAACAAAATGAATATGCCGCCGATTTCCTTAGTGCAATAAAAATGGTTTTCTTGCCGACATATTCTAAACAATAATTACACTGAACAAATGCATGTAGGAAATATGAAAATATTGCCAATTCAAGTGAGAATATTTGGTCATTTAGGAAGAAACGTTTACTTCGGTTAGAAACTACGTAACAGTGAGTTAGATCTTTATGGGATTCCAAATATAATAAAAACAGTTAATTACCTTAGACTGCGATGGACAGGACATGTAGCATGGATGGGGAGTGAAAGAGTGGCATGAAAAGTTAGGGAAGCAGAGGCAAAATTCTCAATATACAAACCAAGTTTGAGAAGGGCGAATAAATTTAATAATGAATTGAAGTAGGTGACTAATACAGATATATTAGTTTAGGATATGTAATGTTCATGTCAGCGTGGCCATAAAATAGCAATTTCGTTATTCCCAATGAGTTACATGGTTATTTAGTTTTAAGAACAAAATATATTTAACTACTAATATATTCTTTCATAGGATAGTCTTAAAATAAATTGATTGATCTTCAGAATAAAAACCTAATACTAGGTTATCCATTTTGGTAAGTTCATGTACTTAAGTTCCATTTTTGTATTGAAAGTTTTATTAAGGAAATTTTATGTTTCAGGTCCATGTACATGGAAGTGACTTGACTGAACTATACAAACATGTACCTAGGAGTATGCTTCCAAAGGAATATGGAGGAGAAAATGGAACAATAAATCAACACTATAGTAGGTACCCTCCATTTGACATCATGAACAAATCCATTTTAGACCATGTGACTTGTGACGGTAAACTTAACGAAGATGGTCTTGATCTTTCCACCGATGTTTTGGTCTTCCATGGTCCTTATGTCCAGTTGGAGTGTATTAGAATGCCAATTATGGGTGTATATTTCTTTCTATTCTTCTGGGATGATTTTTCCATTCTTTTTTATACATTTCTATATCTTCGTTTAAAGTTGAAGTTTTTCTGTGATAATAGGGTCCTCATTGAATTTTATTTTTAGACATACGTATGTTTTCTTTAATAAATACTGAAACTGTATTTTATGTTGTTAATTATTCGTAATATGTTAAATAATTTCTGTAAAATAACATCTAATAGAAGAAACGAAACTTTCGATGTGCTAGGGATAAATAAATAAACAACACTGTTCTGTATGGATTTCATTCTTTTGAAATAAATGAGCGTTTCTAAATCACAATTTCACACTGATTGCAAAAATGAAATCCGTTTTCGTGTACCACGTCAGAATATATACAATTTAAAATTTTATATTTTGAATACTTTTCGTGATGTACGTACGTACTGTAGTAATATTACAGTGTGTTTGTCGTTTGTTAGAAAGGCCCAACAATTTATAATTTCAACTTTACTACTTAAAATGTGAAATAATATAACTATCATCATGTTTATATTTATTAAAATCTGCTAACTATATCCGCCCAAGGTCCATACAAAGATTTGTGGTTGTGTAAAAGATCGAAATCTGTTTTGCTATAAAGGCCTATATGGGTCATATACGTTAGTAAAACAAAGAATGTAACTGATTTTGTAAAGAAAACTTACTTTAAATACTTTGGCAATAAGTTAGTAGACCAGGATAAATCGCGAAGCTCTCACAAAGTGTGTCGTAGTTGTGTTGCAGGGTTGACGAGTTGGAAAAATGAAAAAATAAGTCATTGCCCTTAAGTATCCCCATGATTTGGAGGAACCTACAAATCATGGAGATGATTGTTATTTTTGCACATTTAAGGTATATGGATATAATGCTAAAAACAAGAAAGTTATTTTATATCCTAACATTCCCTCTGCCATTCAGCCTGTACCTCATGGTGCTGATATTCCAGTTCCCTTACATCCTGAATCAGATACATTGCGTCTGCATCCAGTAGCACTGAAACTCAATCTCCTGTGGATGATGAACCATATAATTCTGATCATGATAGATGTTTTAATCAAAGTGAGCTTAATTATTTAGTGAGTAATTTAAATTTGTCTTTATTCAGCAGACCATTTAGGCTCTAGATTAAAAGTAAAGAAATTGTTGACTGAGAATATGTATTTTCAAGTTATAGGCATCATGAGAAGGAACGTGTCCCTTTTTTGCCGAAGAAGAAAATTTAGTGTATTTCCAAGACATACCTGCTTCTTAAAAATCTATAACATAAACTATAATTCCTAAGAGTGGAGGTCCTTCATAGATTCTTCTCAAAAAAGTCTTAAAGGTGTTTTGCTTCATAATGGAAACATTAATCTTTCCATTCCTGTCGCCCACTCTTTTATTTTAAAGGAGACATAATTATGAAAATGTAAAGTTTTTGTTACAAAAACTGCAATACGGAAACCATCTATTCTAGTCTGTTCAGAGTTATGATTATTGGACTATTATTTGGTCAGCAAGTTGGTTTCACAAAGTACCCATGTTTCGCATGTGAATTGGATAGCAGCGCTAGGTCAGAACACTGGAAAAGGGAACAGTGGCCACGTAGGATTACTTTAATACCGGGTGAAAAAATATATGAAGTGAACCTCTTTTTGATCCCTCAGAAGTAATGTTGCCACCTTTTCACGAAAAATTAGATGCAATGAAACAATTTGTGAAAACTCTAGATAAAGGCAGTGAGTGCTTTAAATATCTTTGCACTGCATTTCCTTCGTTATCCTATAAAGTAATTAAAGCTGCTATATTCTTTGGCCCACATATTCGAAAACTGATGATGGACAGTCAGTTCGAGAGTACTATGAGTCGAAAAGAGAAGTATGCCTGGAATGCTTATAATTATTAATTATAGTTATTAAGTAATGATTAATTAGTGGCAAATTCTGGCCTAGTTTATCACACAAAATTCTTGTTAAAGGTAATTCTTATTGCGTTTTACAAAGCTATAATTTCATTTCTGGTTATTCATGAATATTTGAAAACGTGGCGTGATGGGAGAAAATGGAGATAATTTTCTAATTCAGCACAAACAATCCGTTTAGAGTCATCTATCAGATTTTAAAAACCAAAAAATAAGTTTTAAAATGCAGAACAGTGTTATTAATTGTGTTGCCATTGAATTTTATTTTGAAATAATTTTAGACGTTCGTATGTTTTCTTAAATAAATACCAAAACAATATTTACGTAATTATTCTTAATATGTTGAATGATTATTTTAAAATTACATATAGTATAAGAAATGAGATTTTCTACGTGCGAGGGATAAATAAATAACTAGTCATTTCCTTAATTAGACATGTCAGAATTATGTTAAAATACATGTCAGCACTATGTTAAAATATATCTTATACAATAGATTTAAACATTTTTTCTGGTATTCACATGAGATATACTCTTTTCAAGATTCGATATAGTGAGGTAAATTCAAACGTGTCGGTGATGGGTAGTGTAAGGGGAATGTAAGTCTATTATATCGCTTTAAAAATATATTACATGAATTATTTTACACAAAAATCATAGCTGGGGGATGAAACGTTTGCTGCTTATATACGAAAACACTGACTGTGAATAAATTTAGGGTTTTATTAGTTTTATGCAGAATTCGGAAACAATATATGTATCGAGTTTATACCCAAAATAGTATTTCAATTTTTTAAATCCTCATCTACCCTATTTAATATAGTCCAACAATGACGACGAATAAAAAAAATATACATACATTAAAAGCTTCTTATTCGCGATTTCCTTATTCGTATTTTCATTATTCCCGGGTAAAGAAATTGCGACACAGTTCCTGTATTCGCGACTAAAAACTTCGCGGATCCACTCGGTATATTAGAATGATTGGTATCATTTATTAACGCGTCGGCAACCTTTTCTTTACTGCAGGCACGTACCAAGGCGGCTTTTACAAAGAGCCATTAAAATCAAATCGATAAATTAATATCAAAGTAAAAGAGAACTTATTGTCCTTAATCTAAAGTTGGTTGTTAAAAGCCACTGCCACTATGTCCGTTCATAAATGCCGCCCTCACCACGATCGGTATTCTATTGTTACAACTTGTCATTCGTTGCAATGATTTTGAATCAATAACATGTGTCTCTTCTCTTTCTTGCCAATTTATAATGTCGAGTAAAAGGACAGAAAATTAGTGCCGAAGCGGAGAAAAGCATTGTTTCGGCTTAAAGTAAAAATATAAATGCTTGATTGTTTTGATTTGTATTTAGATTTAGATTGATTTAGCCTGGTGGAGTTAAGGCCATGTGGCCTTCTCTTCCACTTACCACGACAGACATATATTAAATCAGAATATAACAATCTCAATTAACTCTAATATTAAATACTAAATACAAATTTGATCAAAAGATAATATCTATTATATTACGATCTATAATGTAACCAGTTAATGTTAGTTAATATTAATACTCATCTTCATCATCTGCATTCATTGATTAGGTCTGTTCACCCGTTCCGAATTCAGCCCATCTCTTTCTATGTCTGCCCACATCTCGGGTGTATACAAGCAAGGCATATTAAATTGTCCCTGTCTAACGTTTACAAAAAACAAAGAAAAATAATGAGATATAGAAAACTAATTTTACGTTTGCGCAATATTTAAAACAAAGCAACAGAAAATATTTGTTAATCTTAATATTATTTTCATACATAATTAAATGTATTAACTGTTAAAAGAATACTATCAGTGAGGTGTATAAGCTAGTTTGCTATTAAATTATTCTTTAATTTGTTTTAGAAGGATGTTATAGTTTGACTGTCTCTGACATAGGTCGGAAGAGACTGGCAAGTCGTTTGCATTTATATCACACTGTTTCAATGACTATTTAACTCATGCCCCAAATGGGAGTCAATGACCAATCACGTTTCAATGATTTCTGTTTTACAACCAATCAGAATCGTGTTTCACCAAATATTTATCAGTGTTATGATTACCATATTAAAGAAAGCTCCTCCTTACAATATTGCGTTCCTTTGGCAATAAATAGTATGATCTGGTTGCAGTGATAAACAAATGAAGCAGTAGAAGCGTTTCTCATTTGTTTTCAAACATCGCCGTTTACATTAAATATAGGCTATAAATATTTTAAAATAACTATAGTTAAATAATGATTTGTGAGTAAACAGCTTAATTTTATTCGTTAAATAGTCCTAACAAATGCCACTCTTGATTTCCAAATTCTCTAGATAAATTCACTCCTCACTTCGTGAGTCGTGAATTTATCGATAATTTGGAAATCACTCGTGGCATTACTTATGATAATGCGTCATCTGTATGATTCATCGAGAAATCCGAAAACACATAAGGAATTCTGTCGCTGAATTCACAGCTGAATATCACTCTGAATTGAAAGACCTTTTATACGCGGCAAAACAGGAAAAATACTAAGTTTTTAAGCTCTGGCCTAAGCTTGACAATAACAATAAATATAAATTGTTCAAAATCTTTCATTAATTGATTTTAATTTGATAAATTTTATTTTATTTTTTAACCTTGGAACGTATCCCTTTTATACTCATACAAATTAAGATTCCGTATTCGCGGTTTCTGTATTCGCGGCATATTTGCAGAACATATCCGCGCGAATAAGGAGCTTTTAGGATATACATATACACGTGTCATGTGTGTGCGTGTGTATGTTTCTTTCAACAATAGGGACCACAATATTTTTCCTACCCATACTCGGCTTTTAACAATTAATTAAGAAATTTAAGACCGAGTTTTTGAACCAGGGAAACCGGATTTTAGAAGTGCAGTTTAATCCAAAGGATTTTTTTAAAAAAATCACTCTATCACCGGAAATATTTGCACCTTTTTGACGAAATTCGGTATATTTAAATGAAATAAGCCATGAAGATATTTTGCGAATATCAGAGAAATCGTAGTCTACCATTATAGGTTGGAGTTTCCTGCACATGCGGTCTATAATAAAGTTCACAAATTCGACTTACCGAGGAATTCGCCTATTTTACGCAGACTCTGCTTGACGATGTATTTGTTGCAGTATATAGTATGTTTTACAACATACTGTCAGGGATAGCGACAATCATGGAAAACAGTATTTTATTTTAATTTAACTTCACAAAATAAGTTTTCATAAAATGTCTAAATTGTCTTTATTGTTTTCTCACTATTGTATTGCATAAACAAATATAATTTTCTGCTGATAGAGTTTATTCTTTAACATTTATCTCATAATTCAATTCTTTACACCTGAAGACATTTTCACTTTCAAAACTCTCTTGTCCGTCGCCCTTCCACACTTTCACTTGCCCTACTAACAGGACTGGTATGCGAGGTCGGAATTATCTGGAATTCCAGTCTCGAATAGAAAGTCCTTTAGAACGATTCTTCTAGAAACTATGTATCTGGAAAATGATTACTTCAGAGATCACGTCTATGAGGTCGTTTGCGAGTTTTATACGAGCCGAAATCCTACTCCTACTGCCTTATAAGAAGTTCTGCTGTCGCTCGCGAAATTAAAAGGTGGCAATTTGATCAACCGATCAACAATGCGACACAATATGTTTTTGTAATTTGACTATTATTTCATACATGAATATGATATTAATCACCTGCAGTGAAATTCCTAGGTTAAATTATGCATAACCATATATTTGAACGTATTCTCAAAATATTAAGCAAATAATAATAATATAAAAAATAATAATAATAATAATACTTTATTTATTCTGGCAGAGTTAAGGCCATAAGGCCCTCTCTTCCACTCAACCAGTACAAATACAAATAAATATTCGACAAATATAGATATACACTATACTAATTATAAACACTTAAAGATACAATAAATATAACAATGTAAATGTCATGTACAAACAACATTTTATAGGGTAATAACAATAATGATACGATAATAATAATAATAATAATATAAATATGATATATTATACGGGAAACACCAATTAATATATATATATATATATATATATCTTAGACTGAATAATAATGAAGTCGAGTTTAGAGCAAATATAAATTTAGATTTCTTTTAAAAGATGCCAATGTCCGGCAGCCCCTTATTTCTTGTGGTAGGGAATTCCAGTTGCGAGAAGTGGAGATGGTATATGACATGGAGTGATGTGATGTCCTATGTTGCGGTATATTAAGTAAGAGACTATGTTGTGATCTTGTGTTCAAGTTATGGTTTGAGGATAGATACTGGAAACAGGGAATGATAAATAATTGGGAATCGAGGTATGTAGGATCTTAAATAGGAGAATTAGACAGTGCGATTTTCTTCTCTCTTTTAGATGTAGCCATGACAATTCGTGGAATAATGGAGAAATGTGATCGTATTTTCGAACATTACATATGAATCTGATACACATATTATGGACACGCTGCAGTTTGTCCGACAATCCGTCACTTATGTCAGTTAGTAGAACGTCACAGTAGTCAAAAAGCGGCATCACTAAAGTTTGGATTAAAATTCTTTTAAGAGTTGTAGGAAGAAAATGTTTAAGTCGCTTTAGGGAATGCATTATGGAGAAGATCCTTTTAGATGTTTGTTTTACTTGCACATGCCAATTTAAATTAGAATCTAAGTAAAATCCCAAGTTTTTAACAACGTCGGTATAAGGAATTTGTTCATTATCTAATATGACAGCCGGCATATTGCCATTGTTTATGAGGTGTAATAGCCTTGGATGTCCGATAATTATTGCTTGCGTTTTGTTTACATTTAGTTTCAGCCCATATTGTCTGGACCATAAAGATATATGCCTGAGGTCAGTGTTTACTTTGTCAATATATTCATTAATTTCGTCAGGCCTAAAGTGTGTGTAAATCTGTAGGTCGTCGGCATAAAGATGATGCTTGCAGTTTTGTAGTTTCTTGGTCACGTCATTAATATAAATCGAGAAGAGAGAGAGAAGAGGAGGGAGGACGCCGCCTTGAGGTACCCCTTTCCTCACCAAGCGCCAGGAAGAAATGCGATTATTAACAGAAACTGATTGCTGACGATTAGTGAGGTAAGATGCAAACCAATCAAGGCAGTTTTCCGACAGATGTAGTGTCTTTAGTCTCGCTAGCATTAAGTCTATATCTACTGTGTCAAAGGCTTTGCTGTCGTCGAGTAGGACTATTGCGGTGAGTTTGCTTCTGTCCATTGAGTCTCTTATGTCCTCTACAATGTCAAGTAGTGCAGTACTTGTGTGATGTCCTGTTTTAAAACCAGACTGATGTTCATCAAGTAAGTCGTGTGTGGTGAGGTAGTCTGTTAACTGTGAGTGTATTATGTGTTCCATTGCTTTAGATAAACAGGGAAGAATACTAATTGGTCTATAATCATCGAGTGTTGTGGGAGTGTTTGATTTCGGTGTAGGACGAACTAGAGCCATTTTCCAGAGTCAGGGATAAGTCCCGGTCATTATAGAGGCATTAAAAATGTCGGTTATTGTTGGGAGAATAATGTCTATTATTTTTTGCAGGAGAGTTATTGTTATATTGTCTATTCCTTGTGCTTTAGATTTAATACGTAATACTGCTCTTTTGGCGTCATCATGTGAGATATAAGAAAAAAAGAATTTGTCTCGGGTAGGTTGGGAATATGACATTAGTTCATCTATTGTCTGTTGTTGTGTGTTGTGAGTTGTTTTCAGTAAGGAGGCAGGTAAAAATGGTCATTCAACTCATCTAGTGGTAGGTCAGCTGTTTCTACCTGTAGTTTATTTGACAGAGGCCTATAGATTTTAAATTTTTCCACATGTCAGCTGAGTTGGACATAGATTGTGTAATAATAGTATGGGCATATCTTAGTTTTGCATTCCTGACAGTCTGGTTGACTTTATTCCTCAGATGTTTGTATGTCTGTAAGTCTGTCAGTTCTTTGTTCCTCCTGTATTTTCTGAATGCTACGTCTCTCTCAGTCATAAGCAAGTGGATATTATCAGACATCCAGGGTGCAGGTGGTCTGTATATACGTCTAGTCTTGATAGGTGCGTGTTTGTCATACAATTGCAAAATAATGTCATTAAAATTTTCAACTTTCTCGTCTACAGTCCTAAGTGTCCATATGTTGTTCCAAGGTAGTTTTGCAGCGTCATCAATTAATTGTGCATAATTTATATGTTTCAAGTCTCTGTATGTTACAAGTCTAGGTCTATGTTTAGAGCAAAGGAGTGAATATTCAATGTATATTAAGTCATGTGCAGAGATGCCTGGAGCTTCAATCTGTCCACTAGTTATAACTTTTTGAGGATTATTTGTTATAATTAAGTCTAGTAGTGTGTCAGAATACCTAGTATGATGGGTTGGTTCTGAAGGCAGTATTGTCATATTGCAAGACTGGAACATTGTCTGTAATTGTATAGTGTTGTAAGAATTTGTGGCTAATAGGTTAGTGTTGAAGTCTCCTAGTACAATTACATGTTCATAAGATGGTATCAGATTTTGGAGAACTGTTTCAATGTCATGCAGGTGACCGATATTTGGGGACTTATAAACTACTCCTAATAAACATTTCTGCATTTTCGCTCTAATTTCTATAAATAGGTATTCGGGTCGTGACAAGTATTCACTAGGCGAATGGGATACAATTTTCGGTTGTAGATCGGAACGTATATACATCGCCATGCCGCCTCCATTTTCCCGAATCTGTCATTCCTAATCAAGGTGTAATTTTGCATGTTTACAAGAGAAGAAGGAAGGGTATTTTTCAGCCATGTTTCAGAAATTAAAATGGCATGCAGATTTAGTGTTGAAAATATAGTTTGGAATTCTGAGAAGTGGGACAGGAGTGACTGTGCATTACAATGTGTTATTTTGAGAGTATTGCTGTTCAAAGAAAAACGTGATTTTAAAAGGTCTGAGGTGGAAGGGGTATGTTGAGATGGGGAAATGGAACTGTCAAAGACCAAAAAGGGGCTGCAGGTGCATTCCTTAAATCTATGGTTGAAATGTTGCTAACTAAAACAAGAAAACCGTAAATATGAAATATCAATTGGTGTTTAGTATATGAAGTACAAAATTAAATTAATAAAAAAATAGATTATACACGAAAAAATGAAAAAAAATGAACACAGTAAATAATTAAATATTAATAGCAATAAATTACAAAAAGTAACGCGTTTCTGAGTTGATAATTATCACTCTGACCTGAGATCTGATATATGATTTATTCGCTTTTTTCTGTCTCCTACCTTAACAATGACAGAACCGTCTTGGGTCCAGACATTGGTTACGCCACGAATATTTATAGCTTCGCGAAGTAACTGATGCCTAGCACTAGTAAGGTCCTCACGAATCGTAATTCCACTGCCTTTCGAATTCTTTTTATTTCGAAACACCTCACTTCGCTTACGGTAGGACACAAATTTAACAATGACAGCCCTAGGTCGTCCACCATCTGTTTTTCTACCTACACGATGACTACGATCAATGTCACTGACCTGGAGACTAACACCAACTTTCTCTGCTACCTGCAAGGCGATGGCATCTGTGTCTTCATTTTCTTCCACCGCAATGCCAAAAATACGCACACACTGACGCCTTTGGTATTGTTCTAAGCTATCAATCTTAGATTCCAAAGTCAATATCTTGTTATCACGGTCCTGAATAGATTTCTGGAGTTCACTGATTAAGGGCGTGACCTTGCTCTAATGCCACTTTTAATTCTATAACCGCCGCAGCAATAGTCTCCTTTATTATGTTGGCAACACTGGTCAGCATGTTAGCATCTTGTAGCGACTCTTGTGAGACACGCTTCACCACCTCTTCTATTTCCATTGAGTTATTCTTCTTGGGGCCCATCTTAAGAATTTAACTTAGTCAAATTGTTTTATATAACACAAACTATCAGTTACGATGTTTTAAGCGACTTAGAATGTGTTCACACCTTCAAAAAATATGTTGGTCACGAGCGATACACAACACGTCTAGTCACTTTCCGCCATTAACTACACCCATACATTTCATAAGAAAATATATTATATAAGCAGAGTACTATTTAATCCCATGTTGTCTTTGGTCCTTATATAAAGCTGGCGCTCCACAGGATTCGGTGTTTGAATCCTTAGATTTTTCAGTCTACATAAATGACATATCCGACTCTCTATATATTGCAAACATTAATTATTCGCTGATGACATTCGGACGGAATAGTATAATCTAAATGACGTTGTTACCCAAATTAATGAGGATCCTGACTCGTTAATGACTGCACAGTGAAATATGGAAGGCACTAAATCCTAGAAGTCACAATCAATCGGTATGATCCATCAGAGTCTATTAGCTACAATTAACTTCATTATAGATTCGTATGTGTCACTTATTATTTTTCAAATCCCTTTTGGTGAGGCAGTATAAAATCGAGGAGTATTTATGGACGGAAATCTAAATTGTAATATAGGCCTACAAATAAATCACACTTGCAAAATAGTCTTCTCATGGATTTAGATATTAAATATATTTACAAACTGTTTATAAGGGATATATTAGTAGAAACACTTGCAATGCTCCATTTTGATTATTGTGATATTCTTTTTTTTTTACTGATTTAAATGTTATTTTCACTCAAAGACTTCAACATTTTCTCAGTTGTCCATTGATAATGGTTTCGAGGTAGCGTGCTACCTTGTCACGAAACGGGCCCGGGTTCGATCCCCGGTTGGGGCAAGTTTCCTGGTGAGGTTTTGTTCGGGTTTGTTCCTCATTTTTAAAATACATTTTAGGAAACTTTAAATCCCAAATGGTCCACGAACATCATCTGGTCATCATTATCATCAATATTCGCCTAGTTAGCTTTAGTTTAATTTAAGGCCTCTCCTGGCGCACCATTACCATCATCATCAACTCACATATTATCGGGGCAACGTATTCCCGCTTTCCTGGCGCCCGACCTCATAATCTCAGAAGTGGGTTCAAGTACGCCATACCAGGAGAGAATACAGGGAATGTCGAAATGACAACCTGGGGCATTTGCAAAAAAAAATGGAACAATTGTAATGGTTTCATCTTGGAGATTGTGGAATCGTCCATTCCTTGTCTTCTCTCTAAAATACTACACACATCATCACTGATTTATTTATAACCCCACTTCACTGGATTCTCCAACTCATATAATTTATATAACTGTTACCATCAGCACATTGCCTTTTATATCCCTATATAAATATGTACTGTTTATTATCCTTTAGTCTCACTTACCAGAACTAGGAATTCCCGCCGGTCCTATATCAGAAAATGTCAACTACAACAACGATAAAAAAACAAACTGAAGAATTATTTAGTAACAAACTATCTTATAAACCTCAACGATATTATTCTATCAGCAATTAATCATAATATATTTCATTTTATAAAAATAGTTTTAAGATTGACAACTATTTTAAGTTGGTGTATTTATATTGGAAAACGACACGTTCTTTTATTAGCAGAGGCATACTGAAAGTCGTGTGCAACCCGTTGTTAAAATTCAAATTTTGACAACGTAACAAAAACGACTGCAGGATTGTAATCTACAGACTTCATACCACAACACAACATTGTCATGTTGTGGCGTCATAGCTTCTATCACGTGACCACAAGCAGTGTTTCCAAAATGTTTCGTTTCGATAGAGTGCTGTCATTGAATTCATCGTTTAAGAGGAAAAATCTGTTGTTGACATTCACCAAAGACTTCAATGTGTAGACGGAGATAGCTGCATGGATGCCAGCAGTGTTAGGAAATGGGTAAAACATTTTAAAGATGGGAACACGAGTATGACGCCCACGCTCTGCCTCCACGGATCTAAATGGGTTGATTCGCTCATTAGAGACGACAGGCGTATCACAGCGAATGGAGTCGCTACAAAACGTGCAGTAGGACTCAGTCCAGTGCAAGAAATGATTCAGAGCTTAGGTTACCAAAACGTTAGTACCCGTTGGATTCCACGTTTATTGACTGAAGACCACAAACTTCAGAGAAGAACCGTCACCCATAACCGTCTTCAGATATTTCGAAATTAAAGTGATGCTTTTTTGACGAGTATTGTGACAGAAGGCGAAAGGTGGTTTCATCGCTACAAGCCTGAAACAAAATGCCAGAGTATGGAATGGCACCACTTGAATTCGCCATCAAAGAAATAGGCGAATACAGTGCAATCGGTTGAGAAATATATGGGCAGCGTTTTCTGGGATTGCGCAAGGTCGCATTCTGGTTGAATTTCGTGAACCTGGACAAACCATAAATGCTGCCCACTATATTCAGACACTTGTGAAGCTCCGTCGTGCATTACACGACAAACGCCCTGGAAGGAAGGGCATTCTGCAAACACGGTAACGCACGTCCTCACACTGCTCGTGCCACTGTGGAAAAGATCAGGACATTTGGATGGGAAACTCTTCCACATCCTGATTTGGCACTCCGACTACCATATTTTCTGTTCTGTGAAGGAGCAGCTGAGAGACCTACGCTACGAGACGCTGGAGGATATTCGGAGAGCAGTGCGTCAGTGTCTTCGGGCAGCTGGAACGGATTTCTATCATAAGGGAATTTTCAAGTTTGTAGAACGCTGGACAAAATGTATCCAAAGAAATGGAGACTATGTTTAAAAGTGAATCAAAGTCTGTAGATTAACATGGCGTACTTGGTTTGTCTAAAATAAATATTAAGATTGTTAAAAAGATGTTGCATATGATTTTCAGTATGACCCCCGTATATTATATTACTTTTCCTAACAATTTTTTCCATGTACATTATATAGGTTCTTCTACCGAACAATTTATCGAGCTTGTATACTTTGTATTAACTTTGGTTTCAATTGTTAAATACCAATAATATAATTGAAATCGATATTATTCTTATAGAAGATACGTTATTGGTCAAGTATTCATTTACTGCTTACTCATTGAACTAAACTTAAAAACATATAAACATTCATTTTTCATAATGTTGAGTGATTCCGGGTTATGTGGCCGTGGTCCATAGTTGGTGTTGATACCAGACGTTTCGCCCTCAACTGCGGAGGGCATCTTCAGTGGCGAGTGCTTCTATGCGTGTTTCCTGGTCGGAAGATCTACTTAGAATGAGCGCTGTGAACGTAGAGGACGTTGTGTTAGTGGGGGGTGCAGGGTGAATGGGCGTGGCTCTTGCTGATTGGCTAATAGTCGTCTCCTTGTTGTCACTGGTGTTAATGCATTTATTTTTTAGTGTATGAAACCAGGCCTTAGACAGTTTGATACCTTCTTCTTTTCTGTTAATATTTCCCTTATGCTTGTGTATTTCTATAGCCTCTCGGTATAATCTAGGGAAATAGTAGGAAGTTGTGGCTAAAACTTGTGTATCGTCGAATAGAATCTGGTGACCATTCGTAATGGCATGTTCTGCTACAGCTGATTTATCCATTTCTCCTTGTCTGCAGTTTCTTTTATGTTCTGATAAACGGGTGGCTATACTTCTTTTCGTGGTCCCTATATATGATTTACCACACGAACAAGGAAGTCGATATACGCCGCAAGTGGAGAGAGGTGGCCGAGGATCCTTAGCTGAGCGAAGCCAGTCTTCTATTTTTCTTGTAGGTCTGTAAACTGTTTTTATGTTATATTTTCGTAGGAGTTTTCCGATACGATCTGTGACTCTTTGTACATATGGTAAGTAGGCTATGCTGGTTGAGGGTGTGTTATCCATTCTGACGTGCTGTCTTCGTGGATGTATGGTTTGTCTTATTTCCTTGGATGTGTAGCCATTTTTCTGGAAACAATTGAACAGATGGTGTTGTTCTTGTTTAAGGTGTTGTGGTTGGCATAACTTAGTCGCTCTGTCGAACAGTGTCTTAATGACACCTCGCTTTTGTCTTGGATGGTGGTTAGAGTCTTTCTGCAGATATCGGTCTGTGTGTGTAGGTTTTATCAGAACATAAAGAAACTGCAGACAAGGAGAAATGGATAAATCAGCTGTAGCAGAACATGCCATTACGAATGGTCACCAGATTCTATTCGACGATACACAAGTTTTAGCCACAACTTCCTACTATTTCCCTAGATTATACCGAGAGGCTATAGAAATACACAAGCATAAGGGAAATATTAACAGAAAAGAAGAAGGTATCAAACTGTCTAAGGCCTGGTTTCATACACTAAAAAATAAATGCATTAACACCAGTGACAACAAGGAGACGACTATTAGCCAATCAGCAAGAGCCACGCCCATTCACCCTGCACCCCCCACTAACACAACGTCCTCTACGTTCACAGCGCTCATTCTAAGTAGATCTTCCGACCAGGAAACACGCATAGAAGCACTCGCCACTGAAGATGCCCTCCGCAGTTGAGGGCGAAACGTCTGGTATCAACACCAACTATGGACCACGGCCACATAACCCGGAATCACTCAACATTACGATTACCGGCCGTGAAAGCCTGCATTCAACTATTCATTTTTCAGTTCATTTATAACAAGCATATCAGGATAAGTAGATTCCCGAGCATCACCGGGTAATCAGCACGGATTATTTACAAATAATTACAATATAAATGTATAATTATTTTTTCTTTCACTTATTCAACTAAATATAAAACACACATTCATTTTCAATTATTTAGGCGTAGCAGCGTACGCCAGGTATTAGCCAGTTGTAAACATAACGAGATATATACGGAAAAATGCCAAGGTAGTTTTTGTAATCATTGCTTGTGCCAATGTAAGATATTTTTGTGAATCATCCAATGGCGTAAAGGGTACCAGTTTCCTAGGTTGGAGTGTTAATTGCCTTTTTGATTTTGTAGCTCACTCCGTTGAATACTCTGACACCTCTTGAATTACTTAGAAGACAATCTCTGCCCAGAAGACTCATTATTCTTTTCATATTATTATTATTATAATTATTATTATTATTATTATTATTATTATTATTATTATTATTATTATTATTATTATTATTATTATTATTATTGCCCTCTATGGTATCTTTACCTTGTCGTGGTGGAGTGGCTTGTGTGCTTAAATGATCCTGAGAGCTATGCCCGCGGTAGCATTGCTGCCGATAGGGTTACCCATGCCGGACTGGTTGAAGCTGATAAGCCAGACGAAAAAAAGTACCTTGCTCGAAAGAGTGACGATCTTTCACCTTAAAAATACAACCGTCAAGAAATGCGGACATGGGTTCTACTGGGGTAAAATTTTCCGGAGGTCAAATAGTCCCCCATTCGGTTCACCGGGCGGGGACTACTTCAGGGAACCCATGCCAAAGGCTCAAACACAGGGACATGTTCCTAGGAAAATGGAATGTTAGGACTTTATACAATAGCGGGGCACTAGAGATATTAACGCGGGAATTGGATAAATCGCCCTTGGATATAGTCGCTTTACAGGAAGTTGGGTGGCCAGGAGAAGGTAGTCAGGATTCAGGAAGCTTTGCATTATACTATGGGGGTGCAGAAAGACCTGCATTTGGAACAGGTTTCTTAGTCAGAAGGAGGATCCTATCCGCTATCCGAGATATTAAGTTTGTTAGGGATAGGATATCATACATAATTCTAAAGGGTAAACGATATGATTTTATAATTGTAAATGTACATGCCCCCACAGAAGATAAAGATGACAAGATCAAGGATGAGTTCTATGAAGAATTAGAATGCTTATTTGATAGCCTTTCACGATATCATATGAAAATTGTCTTAGGAGATTTAAATGCAAAAGTGGGGCGGGAAGATATATTCAAACCAACAATAGGCAAATTCAGTCTTCATGAAGATAGTAACGACAACGGGGTTAGATTAGTCACATTTGCCACATCAAAGAATCTCATTGTTAAGAGCACAACATTTCAGCATAAGGATATTCATAAATACACCTGGACGTCCCCAGATGGAGAAACTCGGAACCAGATAGATCATGTATTAGTGGATAAACGCTGGCACAGTAGCATCATTGATATTAGATCAGTTAGAGGGACAGACTGCAATTCAGATCATCATCTGGTCAAGGTGAAAATCAGACAACGGCTATCGCTTATGAGAGGAACAAACGCTAAAGATGATTCTGTAAAATATGAATTAAAAAACTTGAAAAATGATGAAATGCGGCAAGAATACCAAATCAAAATTGCTAATAGATTTGAAGTACTGGAATCTTCAGATGACAATGTGGCAAACGAAGAAGAAACTGATATAAATAAAGAATGGGAGGCTATAAGAGATACTATTAAATTGTCAGCATCAGAAAGCATTGGTTGTTTAAAAAAGAGGCAAAACAAGAAATGGTTTGATGAGGAATGTGCCGACATTGTAAAGAAAAGAAAGCTAGCAAAAATGAAATGGTTACACGAGCCAAATGAGGTAAATTTAGAGCAATTGGGTAGTGTTAGACGGGAAACCACCAAGTTACTAAAGAGTAAGAAGAGGGAATATTTGAGAGAGAAGATTAATGATCTTGAAATGAATGCAAAAAATAGGAACATTAGAGAATTATATCAGGGAATTAGTATAGAGAAGAAAGGGTTTCAGGCTAGAACAAACATAATTCGGAATGAAAATGGGGATATGATTGCAGATTCTAAGAGTATATTAAATAGATGGAAAAGTTACTTTAATCAGCTATTAAATGTACATACAGAACAGGACATTGAGGAGGATAAGTTACAGACAGCAGAAATGCTAGTCGCAGAGCCAAGTGCATTAGAGGTTGAAATGGCGATTGAAAAATTGAAGATGTATAAAGCATCAGGTTCAGATGAGATCCCAGCAGAACTGATAAAATCAGGGGGAGAAAAATTGATGGACAAGATATGCAGGTTGCTTAGTATGATTTGGGAAAAAGAAGCTCTTCCAGATGAATGGAAGGAATCAATTTTATTATCGTACCAATTTATAAGAAAGGAGATAAACTGATTGCAACAACTATAGGGGCATCTCATTACTTTCAACTTCGTACAAAATTCTAACAAATATATTAGTAAGCAGACTTACTCCCTATATTGATGACATTCTAGGAGATCATCAATGTGCATTTAGAAGAAACAGGTCTACAACAGATCAGATTTTTAGTATAAGACAGATTTTAGAAAAGAAATGGGAATATAATGGTACTGTACATCAACTATATGTAGACTTCAAAAAAGCATATGATTCAATTAAGAGGGAGAAGTTATATAGTATCCTGCTGGAGTTCGGAATTCCTAAAAAGTTAGTTAGACTTATACGAATGTGTCTAAATGGCTCAAAGAGTAGGGTGCGTGTAGGCAAACAGTTTTCAGACACTTTTGAAATCCAGAATGGGTTGAAGCAAGGAGATGCACTATCTCCTCTACTATTTAATTTTGTACTAGAGCATGCCATTAAATCTTTAGAGAATGAGGAAGGCTTACAACTCAATGGTATTAATAAGCTGTTAGTTTATGCTGATGATGTAGTACTATTGGCCGATAGCGAGGAGATACTAAAGGCCAACACGCACACACTATTGAGTAACACTAAGAAATTAGGACTGGAAGTAAATATCAGTAAAACTAAATATATGGTCACACGTAGAAATACATTATATAATGGAAATGGACAGCTAATGACAAATGAGGGAAATTTTGAGGAAGTGGCTGAATTCAAATACCTAGGAACAATAATCACAAATAGGAATGAGATGCACAAAGAAATTAAACATAGGCTCAATTCTGGAAATGCATGCTATTATGCATTGCAGAGACTTTTGATGTCCCAACTCCTTTCAAAAAACGTTAAGCTGAAAATATATAAAACTATTATTCTACCAGTTATATTATATGGGTGCGAAACATGGACTCTTACTTTAAGGGAGGAAAGGAGATTACGAGTATTTGAGAATAAAGTTCTTAGGAAAATTTTTGGACCAAAGAGAGATGAACAGACAGGTGAATGGAGAAGACTACATAACAATGAACTACATGGTCTTTATAGGAAGCCAGATATAATAAGAACAGTTAAGTCTCGTAGACTGCGATGGGCAGGACATGTTGCACGTATGGGGAATGAAAGACCTGCATGGAAGCTTCTTGTAGGAAAGCCAGAAGGAAAACGCCCAGTTGGTAGACCAAGAATGAGGTGGGAGAAGGACATTAACTATGATTTGAGGGAAGTAGATTATAAAGGGAATGATTGGAAAGCATTAGCTCAGGATAGGGATGTATGGAGAGCTTATGTCCGTGCGGCCATGAACCTACGGGTTCGATAGTGCAAGTGAGTAAGTAAGTAAGTAAGTAAGTAATTATTATTATTATTATTGAGTTGCAAATATCAAATTTTCAGTAGAATAACTTTCCAACAATGATTTATTTTTTTATTTTGCCCTTATTACCAAGATCAGTAAATTACGTAAGTGGACTAACTATTTTCGTACCGCGGTCTTGTAGATTTTTTTAAAAAAATAAATAAATTTATGTAACTAGTCTTGACCTCTATTCTTATAATTAGTACCATGTGAATGCGACTGCTGCACTACCACACACTAGAAATGTAACTATTATATGAATTTACTAATTTATTTCCAGCAACAGATCATTCATACTGAGGCTTATAAGTCAATTTAATGCAAAATTAAAAAAAAAAAGCGTTCTTACCTTGTGCGACTCATACTCGCATCAGATAGACTCTGTGTATTGACAGAGTTCCTGAATAATATTCTGTGTAAGGTATCTCCTTACTGGACTTTGTATACTGCACATTCTAACTAACTCACTCACTGGCACACTGTCGAACCCGTAGGTTAATGGCCGCGCCGACATAAGCTCTATGTACATCCCTATCCCGAGCTAATGTTTTCCAATCATTTCCTGTATAATCTACTTCCCTCAAATCATAGTTAATGTTATTCTCCCACCTCATTCTTGGTCTAACAACTGGGCGTTTTCCCTCCGGTTTTCCTGCAAGAAGCTTCCATGTACGCCTTTCATTCCCCATTCATGCCACATGCCCTCCCCATCGTATACTAGGAGACTTAACTATTCTTATTAGATCTGGCTTCCTATAAAAACAATGTAGTTCGCTGTTATGTAGTCTTCTCCATTTACCTGTCTCTTCATCTCTCGTAGGTCCAAATTTTTTCCTATTAACTTTATTCTCAAATAATGGTAATCTCCGTTCCTCCCGTAAAGTAGGAGTCCATGTTTCGCATCCATATAATATAACTGGTAGTATAATAATTTTACATATTTTCAGTTTAACGTATTTTGAAAGGAGTTGGGACGTCAAGATCCCTGTAATACATAATAGCACGCATTTCCGGAATTGAGCCTATGTTTAATTTCTTTGCGCATCTCATTCCTATATATGATTATTGTTCCTAGGTATTTGAATTCAGCCACTTCCTCAAAATTTGCCACATTTGTCATTAGCTGTATATTTCCATTGTATAATACACTTCCATGTGTGACCATATTTTTAGTTTTATTGGTATATACTTCCAGTCCCTATTCCTTAGTGTTACTCAATAGTATGTGAGTTTAGTATCTCTTCGCTATCGCCCAAAATATTACTACATCATCAGCATAAACTAACAGCTTATTAATACCATTGAGTTTTAGGCCTTCTTCATCCTCTAAAGATTTGATGGAATGCTCTAGTACAAAATTAAATAATAGTAGAGGAGATAGTGCATATCTTTGCTTCAACCCATTGTAGACTGTAAATTCGCTGTTTACAAAAAAATGTGGTATCGTCACAATAAACCGTAAGATTGCACTAGTGGAATAACAGGTACACTATTCTGGCTAGAAGATAAGTTCATGAATTAGCGTTAAAACCAATAAATAATTGGAGCGTTTGGTTTCAGAACCTGCCAAGTTTTTAGTGAGAAGTTTTTTTAATAAACGGCAACGAACTGTTTCTGGCTACAATCCGAAATTTTTGTAAAATTCTTTTCGTATAAGTCGATTGTAGAATGCGACTTAATAGAAGGTGTATGGAAAAGTTCTAGAAACCAGTGTACTATGCATTAACAAGTATGAAGCAGCTGTTTTGTTCTGCATTATGGACTTGGCAAATTGTTCCTGGATTTACGTTGCACTTTTGTTCGATGATTAATGATATGAAATATGAACTAATAAAACAAATGAGCACTTTAATCATTAATTCACAGAATTGTCGAAATTCGTATGCAAATGCAACAGAAGAATTAATATATACATATATTTTTTCAAAACAAAGTTAACTATAAAGTTTGTACAGTGAATCAATTTTAAGAGGAAATCTCGCATTATTCTGCCGCCGCGCTGTGAGCAGTACTATCGCAGCATGGGAGACAAGATGTACACCAACATCCCAGCGGTTAGCTGCTTCAATGTGTTGTAGTGGGACGCATGTCGCTTGTTGTCGTGCGTTACATAGGGAGGTAATCGAAATTAAGTATACGGTTGAACAGCGAATTTATTAGGTGGAATGTTACTTATTGAGAAATAACCATAGAATTTGGAGATTTTCTAAACAATATCCTGACTGTACGATTCCTCAAAATCGTGCTTTTCAAAGTTAATGAAAAAGTGGAATACAACAGGTTCAGTTTGTGAATTAACGAAGAAGCGTAATTGGGCCTATATTTTTTTGAAAACCGTGTAAACTCAGCTGTTTATGTGACAACAATGTTGCGTCCATTTCTAAAATAATTGACAAAATAAGATGAGGTTTATGGATATTTTCAACAGGATGGTGCCATATCGTATACCACTAATAATTCTATAGAAACGTTACGTGTCTTTTCGATGACAGGATAATCAGCACAGGTTTATGACCTCCTAGATCAGTGGACCTAATTTACTGTGATTATCTTTGTGGATACCTAAAAGGAAAACTTTACCGACATACGCGTAATCATCATATCATAGAAGAACTTAAGGTCGAAATATCACGTGCAATGAAGTCTTTTACCAAAGCGGAATTACTGAAAGTGGAAGCTGATTTCTTTAGATAATGTGAGGCGGCGGTAGACAAATAAATGGTGAGTAATAAACCTCTATGTGTACGCCTATTTTTATAATAATATAATTAATTGAGTTATTTCTATTCTACAGCTGCAGAAGGCGTCCCTGGGGGCACACCAGGACTCGGCTCGGACCAGTCCAGAGGGGAGCTACTGTACTGGTTCCTGGCTCGGCCTACGGGCCCGTCGACAAAGTGTGGGGTCGCCAGGAGATGAGCACCCTGGATGTACTAAAAGTCTCACACTGTTGGGCTTGTAGCCATAGCCGGTCTCACAACGGCTGCAGGACACGTCCCTGGAGGCAGAACAGGGGAATGGTCGGTGGATCTGCGACAGCAATCCTCCCGGCTAGGCTCATGGAGCCCGTGGACCAACTGTGGGGTCGTCAGGATTGAGCGACCTGATGTACTATGTAGCTCAGCAATTCTCAGAACTGCAAACTCCAACACTCTCTCCCTGGGGTGTTGGTTTAAGGACCGTGAACTTGAACGTGGACGTGAACATAGGATAGGGAGGACTAGAACTACGATTTGGGAGTATGGTCATGACGACCGAGGTATCCCAAGGGGTGGACGGATGGGCCTAGATGAGATGTAGCTTCTAACTGTCTTCATTTTCCGGTAGTAACGGAACACATTCGCAGTTAGTGCGGTGCAAGAACAAAGTGAGAGCGCTCAACGCTGTAAAAAAGAATTCCCTGTATTTACAACCAAATATATTAACAAATTCAGTAATTAATACTAATAAAATACATACTGAAATTCCGTTCAGATAAATAGTCACAATGTAAAATGTTAAACTACATACCTGGCAGGTACCGTCGTCTTCAAATAGATTAGTTTTTTTTAACTCTTAAGAATTCTAGGCTTTTATCAAACCGGGTTCCTTCTGCTTATGATGGAACCCAGTTTTTGAAAGGCCTATAGTTCTTAAAAGTTAAAAAATATTTAACTTAGTTAAGGAAGACGGTACCTATGAGTTATCTATTTTAATATTTAATTTGCTGAAATTCAATAATATTCGAATACATTAACAATATTAATAATATTATTAACAAAATTTTCACCCTATGTGCGAGATGTCATTGCTTGATTCAAACGCTCTTGTATATGATATCTTGAAGCAAAGGCAACATATCAATCAAGATAATAGATCGTATGACAAGTGACACCATCATGTTTTTTCTACTGACTAACATATTTTAACTACTCAATTTTGTACTAGACATAACAAAAGAAGACCTAAAATTCAATAGTATTAACCCATTCGCCTCAAAACACGAGATAGACTCGCCGGCAGTTAAATTGCCTTCAACTCTGAAGACAGGTACACTCGCTTAACTCTGCTGTTATACATTTTGCAATATTTTGCACATTCCTCGGCAGGGCAATATTTTGTTAACATTTATGATATGTAGAGGTATGTATTTTGGCTTTCACCCTTATTTTAATCTCAAGTATCGTTATCTTTTGTTTGTTTTCAATAGGCAATATAATTTATGGTAACTAAAATCCGGTTTCTCGGAAAATGCATTCAACATTTAAATCTGAAGCGAATGGGTTAATAAGCTGTTAGTAAATAGTTACGATGTGGTATTATCAGATTAGAGAGAGGAGATACTAAGAGCCAACACACAAAGTTAGTTGATTAACAAGGAGAAATTGGGACTGGAAGTAGACATTAATGAAACGAATATTTTCTCACACATAAATGTAGACCTACAATATAACGGATATGCTCTGTGTAGCAGAAATAACTGCACCAATTAATTTTATTATTATATTTTATTACTGATTATTGAATATGTAGTTACACTTTCCAGAAAACGTTTCGTGAGAAACTTTTACCAATCTGTTACGCTTCAGTATACATAAAGGCATTTCTGTGTATTGTATCTCAAGTTCTTTGTAGATGGACACATGTAAGTAAATCGGTTTATGACCCCCGGGACAATCGTTCTCTAATAATACGGCCTCATAGCTGGAGATGTAACGTCCCTAGTCCGGCTCTGGAAGTCATCCTTCCAGACAGATAAATGACGGTCAACTTTAAGTGTGTCAAAAAATCACTAGACCGCCTGTTGAGATGGCTACAGTAGCAAAAAACTATGTCCATCTGTTTTCAGTAAATTAATAAACTTCTCACCAGCGTGTGAAAATCACACCCTGTAAATACACGACCAATCATTATCCTGAGATTCTGGTTGAACTATAGTGGGAACCGTAATGCCCAATCAGAGTCCATAAGTAAATAGTATTCTGCTAGTAAGGTGTTTTTTATGTATGTTCAGCCAATGAAAATATATCGGGAAAGTAGTCTACTCTGGGCAGCGTTCCCGGATGGAACAATATTTACATAAGACTCCCGCGCAGGATTAATTGTTGAAGTCCGCTGCTGTGCGGACTCGTATATTTCGCCGGTCGCAGGCAAGCGACCCATTAGATACACGAAATGTGTTAGGCCAAGAACGGCAAGTTATAAAAGTTTATTTTAAAAGCATCAGTGTGCTGGTGTTATATCACGAGTTAGGTCAAGTGAAGACCAGTATTTATCAGTGTTCCAAAACGCGATAGATTCGCCACGATATTAATAAAATAGGTCCAGTATCGACGGCTACTCGCATTCCTGCGCCCATTCCGAAGTGAAAGAAATACCGGAATATATCCAATTATCCAATTAAATCCAATGTTCTGGAATTGGAACTGTAACTGTCTTGTGCTACATATGATATAATAAATATTATTTAATTAACACCAGTGTTGTCTCCGTGAGCCTCCTGATAGTACCCTGTTATCCTTAGTTCGAAACTCGCCCTATCCCACGGTGAAAATCCACAACCCTGAGATATTTAGAGTACCAGCCTTGCCCTAGGCATACCGCCTTATTCCTGTTATATTTGTTAATTATAAATGGGGGAAATTTTGAATACATTGCTCAATTAAAATACATAACTAAACAATTAACTCTCTAACACCCCCCAAAAAGTTTAGAGTTAAAGCAATACGGTGAAAATAAAAATAATCTAAAATATAAGATAACAATATGAAACAAATATTTCGAACCAATAGGTTCATACTCAGCATACATCCCTATCCTGAGCTTGTGTTTTCCAATAATCTCCTTATAATATATTTCACTGAAATCATGATTATTTTATATTTCCACCTCATTCTTGGTCTACCAACTGGAAGTTTTTCTGTCTGGTTTTCCTACAAAAAGCGTCCATGTCTCTCTTTCTTTACCCCACATGTACCACCCAACACAGTCTATGAGACTTCACTTATAATTATATCTGCTGTCCTATAAATACCATGTAGCTCACTGTTGGCCTCTCTCTACATCAACTTTTGTTCCAAAACAATCCTAAGAACTTTCTTGTGAAATACTAGTAATCTTTTCTCCTCGCTTGTTTCGAGTTTAAATAGTGGGGAAAATACACCATTTATAAATTTAAGTACAACTTCTTTTTTAAGAACCTGAGACAACAAGAGTCAGTATAATGTGTAATCCGAAGAATTTCCAGATTTGAGGATGCGTTTAATATATTTGTGCATCTCATTCCATTTGTAATAGTTATTTCTAGGAACAATAATTACAAAAATCAATGTGGTGCACAAAGATATTAAACACAAGCTGAATAATTATGGGAATGAATACGATTATATTTTACGGGGAACTTCTCTAAAAAAATAAACTGAAAATATATAAAACAGTTACTCTCCCAGTTATATTATATGGATCGGAAACATGGACTATTACTTTAAGGACGAGAAAATAGTACCAGTATTTGAGAATAAAGGTCTTAAAAATGTTTGTACCAAAGAGAAATGATTAGAAGGTGAATTGAGAAGTCTTCATAACTACATGATCTTTATGTAGTAATACGGAACAGTAAGTCGCGTAGATTGAGTCAGGCAGGCATGTGTTCCGAATCGGGAATGGTCCCGCATGCAATTTCAAGGAATAATAATGATGGCATGTGGGACCATGTCAAAACGTCGGAATCAGTATATAGAAGTCAACCTTGAATCCATGACGCGGAAAATCAAAGAAAATATTTTTAATCAATATATATATATATATATATATATATATATATATATATCCATCTAACATTAAAAAAAATAGGTCATTCTATATAAAACCGTAAATTATTGAAATGAGATGTGGTATGAAATAAATTAAACAATTTAAATAATTAAACTGTTGAAATCGATGGCAAAGAGATATAATATTGCCTGAACTGAGAATCGAACCATGAAACTTCTGCTTTCCGAGCTCATGTTCAGACTACTGAGCTAATTGAGGCTACATTTCCATCCAAGCATAAATCTTCCCTTCACCTTACTCTCACATTCAATATAATGAATCATCATTCACACATACATGTAGAATGGCGTCTACATTAAGAAGACATGAAGGACTCCACACTGCTGTAATATTATTTATAAAATTAATATTAACAATCTAAAGCTATCATTATGTTTGAAATTAGTAAATTAAACAATTATAATCAATTAAATGAAAGTTGAGTGTTGCACAGTTATATATATTGAGATTTGTATTTTAGGTGTCTGGAAAAATAAGATGAAAAGTTATCGTAATTGGTTCATTGAGCACGAGAAAAAGAAATCTGATGAAACGAAGAGACCAAACGGACAAGGATACAACAGCGACCTCTTTGGATACGACGGATCGTTTAGACAACTATCTATTGACTGAGAAAAAGCAGATATTTTCAAGACTGGACAAAAAATACATATTGATTACTTCATGGCCGCTTTCATGAGAATTAACTATAATATCTGCATTTACTACCAAAAAAAAAAGAATCAGAAATTATATTAAAATACGTACTCATATCTTGTTTTAATAAATAATCTGAAATAAAATAAGTAAATTAATATCTATATTATATATGGTGCAGAATATTTATTTGTCATTCCTACTTTGTCGATTTTTTTAAATATACAGGACTTTTCACACCTACAGGGTCTTTGGTTTACCAGCCGACTGCAGACCTCATGTGACATTATAAAGGTAAGCGTCAGCCAGCAGATGTGTGGTCAGCATGTGGAGTATCACAAACTTCGTATCAGGTTTTTTATTCCTAATATCACTAAATGTTGTGCCTATCCACCGTCCTCAAGTTGGAATGGGGGGGCAACAGTTTCAAACTAGTGTTGATATCCATGATAAAATTTCTTCCTCAAGAGAACTGTAATCGCAGAATTATAATGTCCCAAGACATTGTAACCAACGATCTGGCTATTTCAGAATTTTCTTGTCAATAAGATATTACTTTTTGTACAATGATCAGCTAGCTACTAATTTGTATTCAATAAATTAAGCGCTAAGAATTTCATAGTAGACATTAAATTAAATTTACCATAATATCAGCAATCAATATAATTTACTCCATAGTTCAGTAAATGCCCAGAGTGGAAATTAATACTATTTGACATACATTACATATGTGCATTTATCTTACATTATGAATGTTTCGAGAGCACAGTGACTTTTGAATGCCCGAATATAGTCTGTATGTGGCATTAGTGTATGAACATATATATTTTGAATACAACACGCCTATAAATATCGTAACTTAAGCTGGCTTAAGGGAACGTGATTAAAATAAAACCAACAGAAGGAATTTCTCGAAAATAAATAAAAAAAATCTTCCATTTCGTAAAAGTAGACATGAAAATATAAATATAAATATAATATGTCAATTACGTAAGACATAAATATATCTTAGTCCATATACGAGTATATAAAAACGAATGTATGTATGTCTACTCTTTTTTTAATCATGTCTGAACTCCGTTGACGTTAAATTAATTAAATGTAAACACCTTATAAAATTGTCATGTTAACTACAATAACATCTATTATAAACTTCGTCACATTATTAAAATTCAAGGCTTCTCAAATACATGCTTCATCCTCGGGATGACTCTTTTATAAGGTACAAAAAAAATTAAATTCAAGTATGCCTGTCTGTGCTTTATGCAATACTACATCCTTCATCCTATTGTGATGGGGCTTTTTACAAAATATTCAAGAGTTTCCATGAAGGCTATAACACAGTTGTAGTACTCAACCACTTCACCCTTAAAAATCACTCTTTTAGTGAAAATGTGTTTTTCAGAACATTCTGGATGCTTAAATGGCTTACGCTGTCTAAACCATAACATGTACACCAAATTAACGTCGAAAGAATATCTAAAAAAAATCTACAAAAAGTCCGCGACAGCATAAATCTTTCGTTTACGGATAAATCATAATAACGATTTTTATCTTTCAGCTAATTGATGACAAAATCGGGAAGGGTAGCAGCGCACAGCGGTTATTCTTTTACGGATAAATCTCAATAACCATTTTTGATTTTCAGCTCATTTATGCTAAGAGGTTCGGGATAAGTAAATTCTCGGGCAACGTAGGGTAATCAGCACGGCGTATAAAAAAAATTACGATGTAAATGTATAATTATTTTTCTTTTTACTTATTCAACTAAATATAAAAAACATATTCAATTTATTTAGGCGTAGCAGTGCACGTCGGGTATTAACTAGTAACATATATATATATATTAGAGTAAGTCTGTCCCTCCATGGTATCTTTACTTTGTCGTGGTGGAGTGGCTTGCGTGCTTAAATGATCCTGAGAGCTGTGCCGCCGGTAGCATTGCTGCCGATAGGGTTACCCATGCCGGACTGGTCGAAGCTGATAAGCCAGACGATAAAAGTACCTTGGCCGAAAGAGTGACGATCTTTCACCGTAAAAATACAACCGTCAAGAAATGCGGACATGGGTTCAAGTGGGGTAAAATTTTCCGGGGGTCAAATAGTTCCCCATTCGGTTCTCCGGGCGGTGACTACTTCAGGGAACCCATTCCAAAGGCTCAAACACAGGGACATGTTCCTAGGAACATGGAATGTTAGGACTTTATACAATAGCGGGGCACTACAGATATTAACGCGGGAATTAGATAAATCGCCCTTGGATATAGTCGCTTTACAGGAAGTTAGGTGGCCAGGAGAAGGTTGTCAGGAATCAAGAAGTTTTGCATTATACTACGAGGGTGCGGAAAAGACCTGAATTTGGAACGGGTTTTTTAGTCAGAAGGAGTATCCTATTCGCTATCCGAGATATTAAGTTTGTTAGTGATAGGATATCATACATAATTCTAAAGGGTAAACAACATGATTTTATAATTGTAAATGTACATGCCCCACAGAAGATAAAAGGTGACAAGATCATGGATGAGTTCTATGAAGAATGAAAATGCTTATTTGATAGCTTTTCACGATGTGATACGAAAATTGTCTTAGGAGATTTTAATGCAAAAGTGGGGCGGGAAGATATATTCAAACCAACAATAGGCAAATTCAGTCTTCATGAAGATAGTAACAACAACGGGGTTAGATTAGTCACATTTGCCACATCAAAGAATATCATAGTTAAGAGCACAACATTTCAGCATAAGGATATTCATAAATACACCTGGACGTCCCCAGATGGAGAAACTCGGAAACAGATATATCATGTATTAGTGGATAATTGCTGGCACAGTAGCATCATCGATATTAGATCAGATAGAGGAACAGACTGCAATTCGGATCATCATCTGCTCAGAGTGAAAATCAGACAACGGCTATCACTTATGAGAGGAACAAATGCTAAAGTTGATTCTCTAAAATTTGAAATAAAGGATTTGAAAAATGATGAAATGCGGCAAGAGTACCAAATCAAAATTGCTAATAGATTTGAAGTACTGGCATCTTCAGATGACAATGTGGCAAACGAAGAAAAAAACTGATATAAATAAAGAAAGGGAGGCTATAAGAGATACTATTACATTGTCAGCATCAGGAAGCATTGGTTGTTTAAATAAGAGGAAAAACAAGAAATTATTTCTTCTTCTTCTTCCTTCCAAATATTAGGTCAAGGCCTGTTACGATCCTATAGAAAATTTTCCCTCCAGCGTTTCGTAGGACGACCCAGTGATCTTCGTCCTCTTGGTATATAATTATAAGCAAGAAATGGTTTGATGAGGAATGTGCCGATATTGTAAAGAAAAGAAAGCTAGGAAAAATGAAATGGTTACACCACCCAAATTTGAGCAATTGGGTAGTATTATTAGACGGGAAACCACCAAGTTACTAAAGAGTAAGAAGAGGGAATATTTGAGAGAGAAGATTAATGATCTTTAAATGAATGCAAAAAAAGTAATGACGTTAGAGAATTATATCAGGGAATTAGTATTCTGGCTAGAAAAAAACAAAATTCGAATTGAAAATGGGGATATGATTGCAGATTACAGGAGTATATTATATAGTTGGAAAAGTTACTTTAATCTGCTATTACATGTGCATAGAGAACAGGGCATTGACGAGGATAATTTATAGACAGCAGAAATGCGAGTCGCAGAACCAAGTGCATTAGAGGTTGAAATGGCGATTGAAAAACAGAAGATGTATGAAGCAACAGGTTCGGATAAGATCCTAGCAGAACTGATAATATCAGTGGGAGAAAAATTGATGGACAAGATACGCTGGTTGCTTAGTATGATTTGAGAAAAAGCTCTTCCAGATGAATGGAAAGAATCAATTATCGTACCAATTTATAAGAAAGGAGATAAAATTGATTGTAACAACTAAAGGGGCATATCATTACTTTCAACTTCGTACAAAATTCTTACAAATATATTAGTACGCAAACTTACTCCCTATGTTGATAACATTCTAGGAGATCATCAATGTGCATTTAGAAGAAATAGGTCTACAACAGATCAGATTTTTAGTATAAGACAGATTTTAGTAAAGAAATGCGAATATAAAGGTACTGTACATCAGCTATATGTAGACATAAAAAAAGCATATGATTCAATTAAGAGGGAGAAGTTACATAGTATCCTGCTGGAGTTCGGAATTCGTAAAACATATGTTAGATTTATACGAATGTGTCTAAATGGCACAAAGAGTAGGGTGCGTGTAGACAAACAGTTTTCGGACAATTTTGAGATCCAGAATGGGTTGAAGCAAAGAGATGCACTATCTCCTCTAATATTTAATTTTGTACTAGAGCATGTCATTAAATCTTTAGAGAATGAGGAAGGATTACAACTCAAATAAGTTGTTAGTTTATGCTGACGATGTAGTATTATTGGCCGATAGCGAGGAGATACTAAAGGACATCACGCACACACTATTGAATAATGCTAAGAAATTAGGACTCGAAGTAAATATCTATAAAACTAGATATATGGTCACACGTAGATAGTCATTATATAATGGAAATGGACAGTTAATGACAAATTAGGGAAATTTTGAGGAAGTGGCTGAATTCAAATACCTAGGAACAATAATCACAAATACGAATGTGATGCACAAAGAAATTAAACATGGGCTCAATTATGGAAATGCGTGGTATTATGCATTGGAGAGGCTATTGATGACCCAACTCCTTTCAAAAATACGTTAAACTGAAAATATATAAAAATAAATAATAGTTTTAAAAAACTAAAAGAACACTCTTTATTAGAAAACTAAAAAAATGAAAAATAATTTTAATTTCCAGTACGCTTGGGATAAAATAAAGTGGTCAACAAAAAAAATCATCTCCAACATATATAGAATAAAATTAGAGTTATCAACAAAAAGAAAATAATTTTACCATCAAAAGCGTGGGGTGCTCTATGTCAATTAATATATTTGATAATAGAGAGATATTGGTAAAAGTAAGCTCTCTAAGAAGAAAATGTAAAAATCATAAAAATCACCCCACACTTTTGATGGTAAAATTATTTTCTTTTTTGTTGAAAACTCTAATTTTATTCTATATATGTTGGAGATGATTTTTTTGTTGACCACATTATTTCATCCCAAGCGTACTGGAAATTAAAATTATTTTTCATTTTTTAGTTTTCTAATAAAGCGTGTTCTTTTAGTTTTTAAAACTATTATTTATTTTTAATTTTTTAGTTTTAATATTTTACAGAATAAGATAAAAATGTAAATATCTTTAAATTCGATACTATTGTAGTATGAGCTCAAAGTAATACTCTTCTATAGAAAAAACTCTCCGAGCCGGATTAGAACCAGCGACGTATGGATTACTGAAATTATATACCACTAAGAGTTCACTGTTCTACAAACTGGGCTCTCACAACGATTGACTAAAAACTCGACTAGTCCCCAACCTATTATACCAGTTTTCATTTTTTTTATATTCGGATGATTCTGGCCAGGATTTTTTTAACAAAATATGAAACTATTGTATTGTCACGGGTCCTTTACAAGTATTCAAAGTTTCAAGTTGATCCAATGATTTTAAGAGGGTGAAAATCGCGTTGAAAAATTCCGTTAGATAGATAGGTAGGTAGATAGATATATAGATATATATATATAGATAGATAGATAGATAGATAGATAGATAGATAGATAGATAGATAGATAGATAGATAGATAGATAGATAGATAGATAGATACAAGATAGATAGATAGATAGATAGATAGATAGATAGATAGATAGATAGATAGATAGATAGATAGATAGATAGATAGATAGATAGATAGATAGATAGATAGATAGATAGATAGATAGATAGATAGATAGATAGATAGATAGATAGATAGATAGATAGATAGATAGATAGATAGATAGATAGATAGATAGATAGATAGATAGATAGATAGATAGATAGATAGATAGATAGATAGATAGAAAGATAGATAGATAGATAGATAGATAGATAGATAGATAGATAGATAGATAGATAGATAGATAGATAGATAGATAGATAGATAGATAGATAGATAGATAGATAGATAGATAGATAGATAGATACAGGTCAAGCTAATATAAAACGTGTAATATTATTCTACCAGTTATATTATATGGGTGCGAAACATGGACTCTTACTTTAAGGGAATAAAGGAGATTACAAGTATTTGAGAATAAGGTACTTATGAAAATTTTTGGACCAAAGAGAGATGAACAGACAGGTGAATGGATAAGACTACATATCAATTAAATACATGGTCTTTATAGGAAGCCAGATATAATAAGAACAGTTAAGTTTCGTAGACTGCTATGGGCAGGGCATGTTGCACATATGGGGAAGGAAAGACTTGCATGGAAGCTTCTTGTAGGAAAGTCAGAGGGAAAACGCCCAGCTGGTAGACCAAGAATGAAGCACTAACTCAGGATAGGGATGTATGGAGAGCTTATGCCCGCGCGGCCATGAACCTAAGGGTTCGATAATGCCAGTGAGTAAGTAAGTAATAGTAAGTCTGTAATTCAATATATTACAGTCAAATACAATTTTCCAACTAAGCACATTTTATATCGATTAATATCATATGTGCAACAGTTCCCAAGGCTTGAAAGCAATATTAAAAATGACGGGCGCAAATTTACATAGTGAATTTGATTTCGAATCACCAACCTCGCAGTTTGCACCATAAATTTCACAATCAGCACAATCAACAACATGTATTTGAAATAAAATCAATTAAGTTCAAGCTAATTTTAATATTTACATTTGTTTATTAATGTATTTTAAGTGGTTTTCTTTGAAGCTAACATGTCTAATCAAAAGTACTAAAAAAAAGGATTAAGTATCCGTACCAAGACCCTGGAAAATGTCAAAATTGTACGCTTCCTTACTAAAGGTATTTGTTTAATTAGAAACGTGAGACGTCTATTTAAAAACACATCACTTGACTATAATCACTAGAGCCCGGATTTTTATGCAAAATGCATGTTTTGTTTAACACATTAAAACGTATGCGAAAATGATTTACATGTTAAGTGATCCCTTCACAGACAATTTGAGCGGTATTTGATAATGCATATAAATGCATATTCCCTAGGGAAATGCTTATTTTAGATTTTTAATGCATAAATGCATATTGTACTCCTAAATTAGGTATTAAATTATAATTCTACCTTCAGCTGATTATTAGTAATTAAATATTAATGAATACTTTTTAAATTAATAAAGTCTCTGCAATACATTGGATATAAGCGTAACGAGTATATTTATTTCTGTGTAATATGGGAATACCCGTGGGCCTTGAAAAATAATATTACAATATTGCTAAAATCGCATTTGATAAGCTTTGTGAAGTATTATGTATAAATCCTGGCTACAATAGAATTTGTGAAATTAGCAAAATGCTCTCTGGTGATAGTGAAAAAACCGTAATCGAAGAGGAATTTACTGAAGAAGAACTGTGGTGTTTTTCACATGCACCTGTGACATCATGTGATGTAGAAAGAAGATTTTCATTGTATAAACCCTTCTTCACTGACAGATGAAAGAGCTTCACACAAGAAAACCTCATGATAACCTCCCTGTCTATTGTAACAGCCTGAATTAACCTAAGATTACCCACAAAGCAAATAATTTATTTGATTTTATTACAAAGCACTTTTAATATTTAGTGTGCATATTTTCTACATTTTCCGTGTATAATTGCATGCATATTTAGTACTTTATTTTACATACAAATCCGGGCTCTAATAATCATAATTAAGGGGAATGTTTTGAAATTGGTTCCTGCTGAGCGCATACTCCTATCTTATAACTTAATTATTATTCTTTTCTAATTAATAGTAGGTTACAAAATCTGAAATTATTCTTGTATTGAAAACATTATACTCAAAATTATCATAATGTCTAGGGAAACTCTCTTCTATCAACAAATAGAATTGGTGAGAGTTGTGCTAACATATTACAAATTTAACAGGACTAGAGAGATAAAATTACTCCCGTGCTGGAATTTGAAACAAAGATTCCCTGCTTTACTCACTCGCCCTCTACCATTTAACTAGACCTATTCATGAACACCTAGAAGATTAACAGAAATTTCTCTCGTTTGATCATGAATTCCGCGACTTTTCGTTCCATGTTACAATTAAATTTTGACATTAAGCAATGGAAGCCGAATACGAATATAATTAAAGCCTGAACCGAGACTTGGATAAGATAAAAAATATTCACGGCTGTAATGTGAAATATTGTTATAGAAGCTGTAAGAAGGCATTGCGGAAGCTTCTCGCTGCCTTCCAGAGGGACAAAAAAAAATGAAGGTCCTCCAGAATACTGGTTTCTAAGAACCTTGATTCCTCGTTTGGGTGTGTCGAGGTACTCATACCGAATGTGCTAAAATTAAACTAATAGACCTACTTAATATGTCGGATTATGTAGCTTGGTAATGAAAGTTTAAAATATAATGGAATAATATACGGAACATGGTTATATATTACAGTGTCTAAGTAATTATGAAGTGAGTTTTGTTTTGAACTGTTATTGAGTCAGACAGTCCTTGATATACGAGGGCAGAGAATTCTAGAGTCGGGTGGCTGAAACAAGGAAGGATAAAGAATAGTGAGATGTTCGATCTAGACTTAAATTTTCTCTCAATCGTGTGTTTAAGTTATGGTGGTTGGATAGCGAATGGAAGCGAATAGAAATACTGTATAAAGGGGTGATGAGGTGGATGAAGTGTTGTATAAGAAGCAGAGGCTAGACGTCCCCACCCATAACAAAAAGAACATTTATAGGCCTTTTGTCCTGGATATATCAACACTTTGATTTATAATTTAATAATATGATTTATATATTATGTCATTTTATTAATCTCAATTCTTAAAATTATTTCCTTAAGCTTATTTAAAAACTTCTATAAGTAATTTATAATTGAAAAATGTTGTGGGTATAAAGTTTGTTAATAACAATTTAAAAATGCTAAAATTTTATTTTGTGCGAATGTATATAGATATAACTTTAAAATGTTTACTATATGTTTCGTTAAAAAATAATTTAAATATAAAGGTAAACAACTTCTTCAAACCAAGTACATCAACAAAAACAAGCTAAGGAAAACACAATAAAATTACTTGCAAACTTCCATTAATATGTTAAAAATATCATCAGTAAGATATTGTATACGGCTAGTAACAACTGTGCGAGAAAGACTACCTAATTGCGTCATATAACTCTATTTGATTTGGGCACAACAATTTAGATGCTATTTTGTTACGATCTTTCATAAATTCACCATCAGACAACCTGCGCCGTGATTTTATTCATTTGCATAACTCTTCTCTGTAAGTTATTTAGGGAAAATATAGATTTAATACACATGTGATCTTCTTGGTGATAAAATATTAAAATATATATACAGTCAATATGCCCTATTCACCAATTAATGTTTTAAAATGGTCAACACGTTTCCACAGCCAAGCTGTCATTCTCAAGACCAGATATTGAAGATATAATTATTTACTTTATGGAAGAATGAGATGAAATCTACTCTACGGTGATCTGTAGTGTGTTATAATGTTCCTCGTTCGATACACATCGAACATTCACATAAATGAACATATGATTCATGCCGCCAATTATTTGGACTGTGCCCAAAGGCTACAACCTTCCCCTTGGTCCCTTATCTGCCTTATGCTCCGATTCATTGCTAAAGTACAAGAGTATGCCCTTATTAGAACACCAGAAACACATATTTTTAAACACCTTTTGTTTACAAAACCGTATTATTTTTACCTAACATGAGATCACAAGAGAAATGATAATGGACGATTTATCTGGATATTAAATGGCATGATGGGGGAGAGGAGTGGAAAGGGTTGGTGGGATGAAATTCCAAAAAAAAAAAAAACCGAAGAATTCCGAGAAAAACCCAAAAAAAATCTCGGTGTGGCCCGCGGGAAACATCAGGATTGTAACGTGAGATCCCAGTCGGGGCAGCCGCAAACACTACCCCGCGTCCACCGGGTGGACACCTACTTGCTTACAAACGTACCTAACGGACTGTCCCCAGCACGTACGGCTCACTGCCCGTGCGACCCATATGTGTAAATAAAAATGTAAATATCTTACTTTCAGTCTAATAAAGTCCTACTACTACAAACTTACCTATTTACTGCGTGACACTACAGTTCGTGGTTATCATTGTTCGCCATACCCATTTTCTTTAATCCATGACTATCTTATGTTATCGTCCTCTATTCATTTCCGCTTAAATTAGTTTCAAGGTTATTCAATTACCTGGTCGGAAGCATTTTCCTCTTACTCCTACTTCGAGGTTTTTCTCCTAGTAGTTTTTCTTTATCCTCTTCACTGGCATTCTAGAAATATGCCCTAACCATCTTAATCGCCAAGATTTGATAACTGTTACTTAATGGTACATGAAGATTCCGGGCTTTAAAATTATGGTCCATAACGGGTGTTTCTCCCAGACGTTTCTTCTTCGGCTACGAAGGGCACTTTCTGTGGAGAGTTCTTCTAGCTGGTGTTTCCTGGTCGGAAGGTTTCTCGCAGACGTTTCTCCCTCGGCTATGGAGGGCAATTTGAGTGAAGAGTTCTTCTAGGTGGTGTTCCTTGGTTGGAAGATCGTCTGGAAGAAACAACAATTATGGAGCACGGCCTTATAGCCTGGAATTTTCAAGTACCATGAAAGCCTGCTTTCTACAACTGTAACTAAATCTATGTCTTCATATAAATCAGTCAACTCTTTATTTAACTAATTCTCCATGTTTCAAAATATTTTCCAGGTCAAGGTTTATTTTTTATACCTTTCCTTCCCACATCTTTGTTTGTAATTCATCGGGTTTATATTTCACTGCTATATGTTACTACTGATCTAGTTCATATTTTACAAATAGAGAAATAAGAGAAAATGACCCAAATGTGGATAGTATTAGGTTTGAAGAGCTAATGTTAACAATGCAAAATTTTAAAAACAATAAATTGCCTGGAGCAGATAATCTAAACATAGAATTATTGAAATATGCATTGATTACATTTATTGTTAAGTTTCTTGAATGTATAAACCTTTGCTTGAAAACGGGTTCTGTTCCGAATGAATGGAAGGACGCAAAAACTGTTCCGATATTTAAGAAAGGAAACAGAAGATAATGTACAAATTATAGAGGAATAATTTTATTAAATTCAGCTTATTAGATATATGCAAAAATTTTATCATATAGAATAAATAAAATAGCTGAAACAATAATACGTGAGGAAAAGAATGGACTTAGAAGGGGTAGGTCAACTATAGATTGCGTTTTCAATGCCCCAATTGATGGAGAAAGGAAAAGAATTTAATTTAACCATGTATAGAGCTTTTGTTGATTATACTAAAGCATTTGATAGTGTAACTAGAAATAAATTATGGAACATTCTAGAAATAAAAGGAATTCCTCAACACCTTATAAGAGCCATTCAGAGTTTATATATTGAAACACATTTTAAAATAGACTGCGGAGATAAAATTACCAAACAAAACATAGAAATAAACCAGGGAGTAAGACAAGGGTGTCCATTGTCACCAGTATTATTTAATTTATACTTGGGCCATGTCATAAATGAGTGGCAACCACAAATTAATATAAATAGTGTATTGACAATTCTGATTTTTGCAGACGATCAAGTAATAATGACAGCATCAGAAAATGCTTTACAACAATATCTTTATACTTTAAATAATATCTCTCTAAAATACAATTTAAGAATATCTACATCTAAAACAAAAATATTAGCTGTGAAAGGGAAATGTGCAATGAGAACAAAAATAATGATAAAAATGTAATTATAGACCAAGTTCAGAATTTTAATTATTTGGGATGTCATTTAGGCAATGACAGAAATTTAGATAAACACACTAAAATACAACGATTCAATTATCTATGTGGCACAATTAAACGCACGTTATTGAATAAGACATCAAGATAAACTATTTTGAAGTTTTGCAAAGTATTGGCAGTTCCATCTCTTATCTGTGGATGTGAAACCTGTACATTAACAAAGGTAGATAGTAAACAAATAAAAGCTGCTGATATGAAGATGTTGAGAGCAATAGCAGGATACCAAAGGACCGATAAAAAGAAAAACGAAGATATAAGAACAGAACTTAATATATTTAATCTCTGTGAAAGAATAGAATATTATCAAAATGCTTATCTTGAGCACGTATTACTAATGAATGTATAATTATAAACCAAAAGGAAGAAGAATGTTGGGAAGACTATTGAAGAGATGGAAGGACCAGTTCGACCTATAATGAGATTGGAACAGACCATTGGGCTTAATCATTGTTGTTGATGATGATGTTGATAATAAATATTATGTTTTGCTTTATATTAAATAATTTTAGTAGTCATATTCGGAAGGTAATAGTTTAATATCTCGGCGCCGACCTAACTGAATGAGATTTTGATATTTGTTTTCTCATTTGTCAATGGACGAGAGGAATTACGAAGGCCGTTTCAATCATAATAATTTTATTATATTATTAAACACTGAAATTCAATCATAATAATTTTATTATATTATTAAACACTGAAATTTGAAAACAATACCTGATTAATCATTCTCTTCCATTTATTTTTAAAACTTATGCATTTTTCTACTCCACTTACATAGTATCCGGATTTGAGTACTTATCACCTCACCACTATTTTGACAGTTGGTAACAAGATCATTTGCTAATCACATATATTCTTATTTTTTCGCAGTAGTCGTTACCCACTTCAGGAATGCCCTCCCTCAAGCTGTAAGTGGATACTTCATATCTGACACATTCACGTCATGCTTATAACATGTGTATAATTCATTTTTGTTTATGAAGCAACACAATTTATTCCGAGATTACAAGTTTTATTTCCATTTAATTATATTTTATTCTTTATAAATTTATAATGTAACAACACATTCCATTAGGCCTAGTAATGATATGTAGGCTTACTATGTAATAATTTACCTTACTTAAAAATTGTAATTCAGTTATAATGCAAATTACTGTGCATTGTATCTAACCAGGTGACAAAATGTGACCATCATAATCACCTACATCATTTTCATCTTGTTTCGGACTAATTTATGTATCATTTTGTCTGGGAGATGAGCTCGACATTGAAAAGATCACTCATCCTGGAGGCCCTCCATGTCGTTGTGTGGTGAAAGAGTACGGGTCTATGATCCACAGTTTAAATATCCTGTCAAAACTTCGATTCACTATAAGGCCTGTGTAGGACAGAGCCACATAAAAATATCCAAAGGGAGAGGTCGAACAAAGGAAATTAATATATATGCATGCTCAAGTGTAGATTTTAGACGTTATAAGTATAACTAAGAAATGTTTCTTGGGCTTTTCGCGTCAAGGATTCAAGGTTAGCTTCTAGCTACGGTTTACAAAGTTTCGACATGATCCTACATGCCATTATCAAGGAATGAAATGAGAGATCACGTAGAAACGTGAGAATAAGTGGCTAGAGGCCAACCTTGAATCATTGACGCGGAAAACCCAAGAAACATTTCTTAATCATACATGCAGCCTATAGTCGTACTGTATAAACATAAAAAAGTATTTTGTTAAGGCAACGCGTTACATACCGGAAAGTCAAGGGTTCAAGTTCAGATGTGATTAACGTTTCTAACTGGCCGTACTTACTGGTGGCAGCACGGTCCTGGGTTCGACTTAGCCTCTAGGGGAAGTAAGTGTCGAATATGTGTTATGGGTGTAAAAACGGCGTCATGCAAGGCAGACAATCCGCAGATATCTCGTCCCGATAGTCTAGAAAGGTCTATACATATGCCTCCTTTTACCCGAAGGGCTTCCTAATAGCCTCTACTGGGATCACTTTACATTTATACAAGCACGCACCAAATGTATTAGATGTAACAAAATATTTCAGATGCGATTTAACCTTATATATTGAAATGTTTATAAATACGCATACAACAACAACAATATAATAATAATAATCATTATCCGGTATCATGGCAGCTGCCGCCGTCTTCCGGAAACCAAACGCCATTCCTCTTTGTCCATCCATTGACTTTCCTCCAATCCTCTGATATTCATAGCTGCTTGTACCCTTCTATCCAAGTTTTCTTTGGTCTTCCACTCTTCCTCCTTTCTATTGGAGACCATTCCATAACAATTTTAGGCATTCTTTGCTCTGGCATTCTTTTGACATGACCATACCACTGTAATATCTTCTTTTCTATAACATCTATGATGTCCGGCTCCTCTTGTAGACCAATAATTACCCTTATTTCGTATTCTATCCATTCTAGATTTTCTCAGCTGATCATATTAAAACATCCATTTCTGTACTTCTTTTCATTTACCTGGTAGGAATTTGCTACACTTCAGCATCACATGTTAAAATACTCTGAATTATGGTTTGATATATTTGTAATTTTCTATTTTTTACAATATATTTGCTCCACCAAACAGAGTTTTTAATATTGTTCATTTATTACTTTGTTTGGGTGGCTGCGATTCATATTTTTATATTTTCACGCGTGTTCTCGTCAGGAACTGGTGACTAATTTTGTTCCTAAATAAGTGCATTCAATACTAGACGGTATTCCGATATTCCATTGTTCAAATTTATCTTTTTCGATTTCGTCTCCTATACACAAATTGGTAGTTGTTGCTCAATGTTTATATAAAGTCCCCAGTTTTCGTATTCTTCTTTTAGTTTTTTAGCCATATATTCAATGCCATCGTGGTCTTGTGCTATTAATAACTGGTCATCTGCAAAATATAGTGAATATACATGTGTATTTTGGAAAGATATGCCCATATTTTGACTTTTTTTCCTCCAGTCTCTTAGTTCTCTTTCGAGATAAATGTCGAATAGAGTTGGAGATAGACTGCAACTTTGCGTTAAACGTTTTGTAATAGAGCAATTCCATACGTGACTGGCAAACATTTACAATACATTTCTGCAGCAAAATGCTAGCATAAATATTACAATTGATTAAATTTGGGGTGTTATCTATGTGATATGATAGAGGATAAATGTGTGATTAAGATAGTACATAAATTACAACTTCTGAAGAAAAACAATGTTATTTATTATCTATCAAAGTATGTGTGACTGACTGACATACATGTCAACTCGTCATGCAGCTTAACATGTTAATCTACATCAATCTCTGAAATGTGATTCCTAATTCAATTTTTTCCAAATACCGTTTAGAAGGCACATTTCACATTACGTTTTAAATAAAAAAAGAAACCTAAATCACAACCAATACCGAAGTTCTGACCTAATATGTAGTGTGTGGCTGACTGACGTTATTGCGTAACTGACGGACATATCTGAATTTTATTTTGAATTTCGAAATGCAAATATTACACAAATGTAACAAAATATTAACAAACTACATAAACAGATTCGGTTACAGAAATTAATAAAGAACTACAAACACCTTACCAATTCCATGAAAATTGTTAAATTTAATTTTACTGTACAATAAGTATTAACTTAAATCAATAGTATTATTAAATTAACTCGCTTACCATATACCATTTTAAATTATATAAAATAATAAAAATATTAAATACTTAAAAACAAAGTGCCCTTTGTATTCTTAAGTATACGTACTATAATCGTTATATATATATATATATATATATATATATATATATATACACTAGTTGATTACAATTTACGTGATGCAGGATTTAATATTTTTGATTTCTAGATACACATTCTTAATAAGTTAGTTCTTATCAGTGTGCATGTACTTACAAAACAAGTTATTATAAATCGCAAGCTTTGCAATTGCTGACGTAGTGAATTCTATTTTTAAACAGCGATAAAATCAATACCCTAATTATCCCGACATAGGCGATTCACTTCATAACATCGATGTATTAGAATTGCTTATGCAGCTAATCACTCTCTAGTATCCGCCGCTATGTTGACTTGACCCATTAATAAAAATGTTTCTTGGCACACATGAAGTCTCTTGCTGTAACTGAATAGTTTGAGTCAAGATGTCTCAATAGAGAGCACAGGTTCGAGCCCCATGAGAAAATACATTTTCTCATGGAATTTCGGCCACAATGGGACTGGTGCAGGCCCAGAATAACGAAGAATTTGGGCAGCTACAATATTTAGCGGTTGCGCTCGAGAGAAACAGCCATAAATGCTGGAGTATCCGACATGCTGACCACATGTCACCCTATATGTTGGTTATGATTGCCCACCTCTGTGATTGATATACTTGGATGTAAGATCAGCAGCTAAGGGCTTTCTAGGCCTGTCGCGAAATTCAGCTTTTATTGTTTTACACATGAACTTACGAATGTGTTGCGCTGGTTTTTTGTTTAACAGTTGTGCAGATTCTATAACATACGGGTCCAACGCTTTCACGTTGTATACGCAATAATCCGTGATAGCTGCAAGATATTCAAAATTTTTTCTAAAAATTCCTTTCCTTCTTCTACATCATTTTGTGACTCCTTCTGAACAGTTATTTGGTTGGTTTTACAGTTCACATTACGTATTTCGGCACAATTTTGTATCTTCTTTCCAGATTTTTTATACATCCGAGCCATCCTTTTTGCTTGGCCGCCAATCGCATCTATAGTGCACTTTTCATGGTACGAATCAAAGACGTTCCATTTAATGTCAATATCCAAATATGCAAGTAAGCATTCTCACATTGCTAAATGTCTTCTTCTTCTTCGCGGTTTAGGCTTATTTCCTAGCCTGTTCCGGCTCCAAATTGCTGCTCTTTCCATCTTTTCCTTGGTCTTCCCAAACTTCTTCTTCCTCATGGTGAATAGTTGTACGCTGCTTTTGGTATTCTATTCTCAGTCATCCTTGCCAAGTGTTCTTTCCAGTTTGTTCTGCATTTCTCTGTTGTTGAGTTTAATTCCTCTATTTTTAATTGTTGTCTTATTTCTGTGTTATGTTTTTTGTCTGTTCTTTGATATCCTGTTATTGGTCTGAGGAATCTCATTTCAGCAGCTTGTATCCTGGCAGATTGTTGTGTTGTCACTATCCATGTGTCGGATCCATAAGTAATAATATGCACTGCAATTGTCTTGTATAATTTCATTATAGAGTCTTTCCTGTCTTTATTTTTCAGTTCTTTTATAGTGTTCCTGTTATATAATTGAACTTATTTATTTTGTTATTTATATCTGTTTCTGCTGTGTATGATATTTCGCAACCTAGGAAGTTATATGTTACTACATGTTCTATTGGTTTAATTTCTAATGTTATCTTTGTCCGAACTGGATGAGCACCTTTCAAGGCCATTGTTTTTTATTTTTGTGAGGGTATTTCCATGTTGTATTTTTTCATATATCATTTAGTTCATATTGCATTCTTTGTAGTTCCTCTTCTGTTTTTGCTATTAGAACGTGGTCATCAGCAAAGGCTACTGTTTTTATTACTGTATTTCCTAAGTTAATTCCCGCAATCGTCATTTGCGTCCATGATCTTATCATGTCGTCGAAATAAATGTTAAAAAGCGTGGTTGATAGAGGACAACCATATCTAACTCCTTCTGTTATATCTATTGGTTCCCTTTGATTTATTTTTATTTTTGTTATCTCATACATTTTCTTAATTACTGCTATCAAGTGTTCAATAATGTTGGTCTAGACACTTTATCAAAGGCCTTCTTATAATATATAAAGAGGATGTGCGTCTCTAAGTTGAATTCTCTTCGCTTCTCTATTATTTGTTTTAAAGTGAATACGTTGTCTGTGCAGCTTCTTCCTTTCCTAAATCCGGTCTGTTCTTCTGATATTATTGCATCTACTATAGTTGTTAATCTTTGGTTGATCATTTTTGCATATATTTTGTATGCTGCACATAGTAAGCTTATGCCACTATAGTTTTCTGGCTTTGTATTATCGCCTTTTTTAAATATTGAGAATATTTTTTCCAATTTTCCATTTTTCTGGTATTGCATTTTGTTTCCAGCACTTGTTACACAATTTTAATAATCCTTCTTGAAAATTCTTTGGGGCATTGTTTATCAGTTCTATGTATACATTGTCTATTCCGCATGATTTATTATTGTTACATTTCTTTAATACTTCTATCATTTCTTGCATCTCTAATTCATCTACTTCTGCATATTGTTCGTTTGTTTCTATGAGTGTTATTTCCTCTTTATTGTGTTTGTCCGTCCGCAGTTCTTTATAATAATTTTCTAATTCTATATCTTGTAGAGTTAGCAGATTTGTTTTTTCTTTTACTTCAGAATTAAGGCTTCTTATAAATTTATATGCTTTGTCTTGTCGTCCGTGTAAATTGTGTTCCATTTCTGCTATGAATCTTTCCCAATGTTCTCTATTTAATTTTCAGATATATTTTTTACTAATGCTCTTGTTCTATTATATTCTATTATGTTTTGGTCATTCTTGGTGTTTAAGTATTTTAAGTAGGCCTCCTTTTTATCTCTTACAAATTTCTGGATTTCGGGATCCCATTTGTTTAGTCCTTTGTTTTTTCCTCCTATTTTCTTTGTTCCTAATACTTCTTTTGCTGTTTTTGTACGAGTCCTTTTATACTATACCATTCCTCTTCAATTTCCTTTTTTGACTTTTCCGCATTAGTATAATTTTCTAGCCTTCTTTTGTATAAATCTTGTATCGATTCTTCTTCTAAGAAATTTATTTTATAAAATTCTTGCTTGTTTTCTTCCTTCTTCTTCAATTCTATATTCCAATTTCTATACTATTCCTTTTGTATATCTATTTTACTAATCAATAGGTAATGGTCACTATGGGTATCGCTTCCTCTGAAGACTCATGTGTCTCTGACTAGCTTTTTCATTTTTTGATTAACCATACTGTAATCTATTATAGAGCATGATCCTCTCTCACTTTTCGTATATTTATGTATTTCCTTATATCTGAAGTCATTGTTCGTTATTCTTAATTGCGAAATTTAATAACATATTCCCATTATAATGTAGCGTTTCTTCTCCATTGTTTCCCGTTACATTTGTAATAGGTGTTTTCCCTATATGTGCATTTGCATCTCCTGCTATGATTAAGTAATCGTTTTTGTTTGATCTATTATCTTTTGTAGTTTTTGGTAAAATTCTGTTGTTTCTTGTTTTCTGCCTTCCTCTGGTGCGTAGATACCTATTTCAGTAAGATTTCCTTTTGGTATTTTGCATCATATTTTCATTATTCTCTGGTTTATCCATTCGTATGCAGTTATTGTTTTCCTTAATCTTAAGCTTACTAATATTGCTACTCCTGCTTGAGCTCTTTCTGTTATTTCTACTCCACTATAAAACATTATGTAGTTACTTAGATCTTGGCTTCCTCTTTGTTTCTTTTTTGTTTGTGTTATCACTGCTATATCTATACCTCTTTCTTTTAATTCTATTTCCACTTCGGTTTCTTTATGATGTATTACTCTAACATTCCATGCTGCTACTTTAATTTGGTCTTGAATTCTAAAACGTTTATCCTTATGCTTTGCGTTTGTCGTCATCGGTTGGACAGTCCGGCTATCCCTTTGGAGCTTGTAAGTATTTTGAAGTGTCCCCTGAGTACACTACTAACGTACTGCAGGGTTATTCCTTTGGAGGGGCTGCCTCCTTAAAGCCTTTAGACTTGCTTCCTTGTGTTTTATCCCCACAATGAAGGTTGCCTCTTCCGCCTTCTGCCGTTGAGGACTTCACTCTTGTTTCCCCGAGCTGGGTCTCTTATTTCATCCCCAGAGATTAGGTTGCCACTTCCGCCATTTTCGCAGTTCCGATATTTCTATCACCGCCGTGTTTGCCGTTGTGTTATTCCGTGTTTGCAGCTTCCAGTGTAGTCGTTGCTCCCACGTTGCGGATTATTCTTAGTTCCCTCTCCTCTTATCTAACCGCAAGCCAAAGCTTCCCGGTTATGATCGTCTGGGTCATAGGTACTAAGCCTCCCTACCATGACAACGTGCTAAATGTATAGGCCTATTTCTGTTACCTGCTGCTCCAGCTAAACATTTTTATCACCTCATGTTTTGGAAGAAATCCATATAGTTCAGAAAACACTTCTCTATATCAACTTGGTATGTGTCACATATCCTGACACCAGAACAAAGTATTTCCTCTGAATTTCTCTGTCACCTTCCATCTAAACTAGGCAACGGCAATAATATTGAGATATGTTAATTTATCCAATGAACTTCCTGGATCTCATTTTGTTCTTTGTAGGTATAATTTTCAAAGAAATCAACAAGTATGGCTTCTTCGTTTACTGCACCTTCTCCTGAATATATTTAAATGCTTCCTCTGACTGTCTTTTAGCTCAAATTAACACAGAAAAAGGGTTAGTAATTATCTTATGGAACAGCTTAGCCGAACAGACTACCAGATTTCCTAAACCATGTTTATGTTAATCCTCAGCAGAGTGCATCAAGCAACTGAGTGCGGCATGCATATTATCATTAGAAATGATAGTACAAAAAGTCAGTCAGTCACGGGACTCTAGCGGGAACAATAATGGCTATACAAGAATATGTACGTTTTTGTTAGTTGTGTACCGAAAAAGTAGGAACCAAGATGACATTTTAATTCATCAATTATTATGTTTGTACAGTATTTTTTATACGTTTTCCGTGACTGACTGACCATGGCTTACATGTAACAATTATAGGACACATTTAAGGTATATAGAATATTAGACTGCTATTAATATTATTACATTTACGACTAGGGAGGACCAAATTATCGTCTAGCAAAAGAGTTTGTGAAATAAACGAATTAATACGTCAAAATCATTAAACAGCAATTTCGTACAATTTTGCGTGTTTTAACAGATTTGGAATATGACAAGTTCTACCACTAACATTAGATTCAAATAATACACATTTGAAACATTATCTTATAGAATTAGATAATTAGATACTATATATTACGTCAACAGAATTATTCCTGCGACAATTTCAAAATGTTCACCTCGGTATGGAATCGCTCTGTTATATTACTTCCAATTTTTATTTTCGAAATAGATCCTTTGTATAATACTTTTTATAGATTCTATTCATTTTTTGGTAATGTTAGAATTGTCTAAAGTTTCCCATATTATTTTTGAGGAATACTATCATATGCCTTGGTTAAATTGACAAAACGCAAATATATATCTCTGTTAGTAGCTCTTTCTTTTCATTTGTGTAATGCAAAATATATTATCTGTGCATGACCTACCACTTCTAAAACCAGATTGTTCTTCAAATTCTTTAACCTGGTATTCTAAATCAATCATTTTACTTAGTATAGTCCATATATTCAACTTAATGTAATAATAATAATAATAATGATAATAATAATGATAATAATAATAATAATAATAATAATAATAATAATAATAATAATAATAATAATAATAATAATAATAGAGCGATTCCATAAAAATGTCATACCGAGGTGAACATTTTGAAACTGATGGAGGAAAAATTTTGTTGATGTAATATATATCTGTAAATATCAAATTGTATAAATCTATAATAAAATGTTTCAAATGTGCATTATTTTAATCTAATAATAGCGATAGAACGTGTCATATTCCAAACCTAAAAAAATACGCAAAATTTTACCAATTTCTTGTTTAATGATTTGGTCGTATGGATTCGTTTTATTTCACAAAATATTTTTTTAAACCATGCTTTGGTCCTCCTTGGTCGCAAATGAAACAATATTAATTGCATTATAATATTCTATATACCTTAAATGTGCCCTATAGTTGTTAACTCTAAGTTATGGTCAGTCATTCACAGAAAACGGATAAAAATTACGGTACACAACATAATAATAGACGGATTAAAATTTCCTCTTGGATTGTACGTTATCGGTACACAAATAACAAAAACGTATTGATGACATTTTCTTGTAAAGTCATTATTTTTCCCGCTGGAGTCCCGTGACTGATGACTTTTTGTCCCCTCATTTATATTGCTAAAACGCATGACGCAGTCAGTTGCTAGCTGAACTCAGCTAAGTATTAACATAAACATGGTTTAGGAAATCTGGTAGACTGTTCGGCTCAGCTGTTTCATAAAATAATTACTGGCCCTTTTTATGTGACAATTTGAGCTAAAAGGCAGGCAGCGGAAGGATTTAAATGTAGAGTAATTCCATGAAAATGTCTTACGGATGTAAAAATTTTGAAATTGGCGCACGAGTGATTTTTCCGATGAGATATACATTTTTACAGATGCAATTATCTGATTCTAGAAGTTAATATTTGAAATACGGATTATTTTGATTTTAAATTAATTTTAGAACATGACATATTCCGAAACCTGAAAACACATGCAATATTAAACGAAATGTTGTTTTACGATTTTACTGTAGAAATTTGTTTTGTTTCACTGACTTTTGTTATACCATATTTCGGTCCTTCCTGATCGTAAATGTAATACTAATAATTGTATTAAAATATTCTAGTTATTAAAATGCGCCCTATAATTATTAAGGGTAAACTACAGTCAGTCACATAAACATACAAAAATTATTGTATACAATATGATAATTGATGGATTCAAATATACTCTGGGATTCTACATTATCGGTGCATAACTAACAAAAAAGTATTAACGACATTGTCTTGTAAAGTAATTACGTTTCCCGCTAGAATCCCGTGACCGACTTTTTTTTACACACTTTATATTAGCTTGACCTGTATCTATGTAACTGAATCTTTTAACGCGATTTTAATCCACTTAAAATTATTGGATCGACTTGAAACTTTGCATACTTATAAAAGACTGTGACAATATAATAATTTCATATTTTGGTTCTAAAATCATGGCCAGAATCATCAGAAAATCAAAAAATAGTGTCTTTGTAGCTATGTAACGGAATTTTTGGACACGATTTTTACACACGTAGGAACATTGGATGACTTGAAACTTTGTATACGTGTAAAGGACCCGTGGCAATATAATAATTTCATATTTGTTTTCTAAAATCCTGGCCAGAATCATCAGAAAACAAAAAAAGTGTCTTTGTATCTATGTAACGGAATATTTAAGCAGGATTTTCACCCACTTAGAAACATTGGATCGACTTGAAAATTTGTGTACTTGTAAAGGACCCGTGACAATATAATAATTTCATATTTGTTTTCTAGAATCCTGGCCAGAGTCATCAGATAATCAAAAAAATGAAAACTGTTATAATAGGTTGCGGACGTGTCAGCTTTTTTGCCAATCGTTGTAAGAGCTCAGTTGGTAAAGCGGTACACTCTAGTGGTATATAATTTCTGTAATCCATTGGTCGCTGGGAGGTTTTTTAGAAGACTATTACTTTCAGCTCATACTACAATAGAATCGAATTTAAAGATATTTACATTTTTATCTTATTGTGTAAAATATTAAAACTAAAAAATTAAAAAAAATGTTTTAAAAAACCAAAACAACACGCTTTATTAGACAACCGAACTAAAACAATGAAAAATAATTTTAATTTCCAACATGCTTGAGATAATTAATTTTACCATCAAAAGCGTGGGGTGCTTTTAATGATTTTTACATTTTCTTCTTAGAGACTTTACTTTTACCAATATCTGTTTATTATGATATAGAGCACCCCACGCTTTTGATGGTAAAATTATTTATCCCAAGCATGTTGGAAATTAAAATTATGTTACATTTTTTAGTTCGGTCTTCTAATAAAGCGTGTTGTTTTAGTTTTTTAAAACTATTATTTGTTATTTATATTGCTACTACGCAAGGTGCACTCAGTTGTTTGCTACACAGATTTTTAGAAAAGCGATTTGAACATCTTGCCGCTATTTTGGCAACTCTTGCAGTTCACCATGTGAACGTGTTGAGGCCGTATGCTATAGAATATGCAGAAATTTCAAATCAACTATCAGTGCGAAAAATTCACAAGTTCGTGTGTGAAAGAAAATTATATTTTTATTAATGGCATTTAAATAATTCCTCATTATGCGATTCTTCAATATGTATGTTATTGTGCTGTACCGCAATTGAAAAATTCACAAGTATCGTGTGTGAAAGAAAAATATAATTGTATTAGTGGCATTTAAATAATTCCTCGGTCGATTCTTCAATATGTCACTAGAGTATTGTGTACTAAAATCAAAAACAAGTGTGCAGATGTTACGTGTTAAATGTGTGTGTGGAAGTCCTTTAACTTCAAAGGTTCTCGCATTAGTTTAACCTTTGACATGCCATGTGTGTTGTATTACCGCGGATCCACAGTGCGATGTTGACACATTATTGTGCTAGCATTCACTTCATGAAGCAGAGTTGATTGCAACAACGGTTTTAAATCATATGAAGTTACTTGTATAAAAAATCCAATTGGCGTGGCGTATATGTGATTAAGTATGTATAACCGGTAGTGTAAAAGAAAATTGTTATTGGGTGTAGCGTTATTGGAAACCAACAGAGTGAAAATACGTATGACAACGTTGTACTACGTGCGTCACGTGGAAACAATGAGTCATAAAGTAAGATTTCGCGCATTGTTAGAAATTTCTTTCGATTTTTTAGTTTAAAAATAGAACTCATGTCAGCAATAAAATTTGTAATCAGTTGATTTGAAGGAATTATAACTGAATTATCCAAATTTAAATATGAATTTTAATAATTTGTACACTGTACTTTCTCGTTAATTTTTTTTTTTGTCTTTAAAGTTGAGACACGTGAATGTTCATTTTAGTGTTGTGGAACGAACACTGCAAATTCCATATCGGCATTTTTATTTATTTCAATAGTTTAATCTATTAACAGCATCAGATAAATTTTAATCAGTTAATATGGATGTAATAAAATTAAACTCATATTAGGCTAATTTAACTACATGCAACCCTTTGTTGTTAAGAAGTTAATATTTTCTTTATTTTGTGAAATTTAAGATGATATATGGTAACCAAGTTAAATAAATTACACTATTTATTTAATCTTTTTACAGTACAGCAATTTGTACATTTTATATACATGATAAAAGGAGTGAAGTTCTTTTTCATCTCCATATTATCGCTTTTTATCTATTATCCATCCATAGTAATTCTGCCCGAGGTCAGGTCTTTCACTGCAGTCATAGCATTTTCATGCCATGCATGCAGCTTTACTAGGGAACTGTAGATGTGGTTGCTTCCCGTTGCTTTGCACACCGGTGAAGGATGATGATGATGATAAGGATGATGGCCATATGGTTTATGGGACCGTTTGGGCCTTAAAATGTTCCTGACATTTTCTTACAGGTGAGGAAAAACCCCGATAAAAACCTCACCCAGAAAAACTGTCCCGACCGGGGATTGAACCCGGGCCCGCTGCGTGACAAGGCTGCACGTTACCTCGAGACGACAGTGGTGGACTTGCACGGTATCTATTATAATTTCATATTATTTTGTAATATTTGTATAATATTTGCAGCTCCACAATATTAAAGTCTTAATACAATTCAGATATGTCAGTCAGAGACAGAATGTAGTCAGTCACACATCACATATTAGGTTATAACTCTGGTCTTAATTGTGATTTTTGTTTCGTTTATTATTGAGAATTTAACTTGAAATGTGTCCTCCAAATGGTATTTTGCAAAACTGAATTAGATTTTGATTTAGATTTATTTATTTAGCCTGGTGGAGTTAAGGCCATGTGACCTTCTCTTCCACTCACCAGGGCAAATATATATTACATCAGAATATAACAATCACAATGAACTCTAATATTAAATACTAAATAAAAATTTGATAAAAAAGATAATATCAATTATATTACGATCTATAATGCAACTAGATAATGTTAGTTAAAATTAAGACTAAAACTAATAATACAATGTATACAAGCAAGACATATTAAATTGTCCCTGTCTAATGTATACATAAAACAAAGAAAAATAATGAGATATAGAATACTAATTTTACGTTTGTACAATATTTAAAATAAAAGAAAAAAAATATTTTTTAATTTTAATATTATTTTCATAGATAATTAAATTTATTAATAGTTAAAATAATACTATCAGTGAGGTGTGTAAGTTAGTTTGTTATTAAATAATTCTTTAATTTGTTTTTGAAGGATGTTATAGTTTGACAGTCTCTGACATAGGTCGGAAGGGAATTCCATGTTTTGGTAAGTGAGACCATGAAAGAATTAGGAATCACACTTCAGATAATGATGCAGATGAACATGTTAAGCTGCATGATGAATTGACATTTATGTCAGTCAGTCACACATACTTCGATAGATAATAAATAGCACTGTTTTTCTTCAAAAGTTGTATATTTAAGTACAGTCTTAACCACACACTATTCTTCTATCATATCACGTAGATAACACCCCAAATTTCAATCAATTGTAATATTTATGCAAATATTTTGCTGCAAAAGTGTATTGTAAATGTCAGTCACATATGGAAATGCTCAATAATAATAATAATAATAATAATAATAATAATAACAATAATAATAATAATAGTTATTATTATTTTTTGGCTGTTATTTCTACGTGTTTGGAAATCGTGACCACAATCACTACTAAACTATTTGAAAATTGCGGCGCATAGTCAGCTTGTTGTTTTTTCTACTTCTTTTTTTTACTTACTTCAATTCTGGCTGTACATATTGCTGTTTCATTGATATCGTATCAAGTGTTACAATTTGTTTTCTACTAAGCTTATGGATCTTAAGTCACTTTTTCACAAACAATGCTTCGAATTAATGTGTGTTTATCTAATAAGTTTGTATGTAACGTTCAAGGTTAACTTGACTTTTTTGTTTAATGCAATACCGTGTTCTTATAGTGCAGTGGAATTTAATCATTAAGTAAAAATGCTTAAATGTTGCAGTAGAGACATTTATAATTTCAAATGAGAACTTTCCTTCGTAGAGGGACAAGCTTTCCTATACTGTAACACAAATTTTACAATTACACATTTATTAATTTGAGGCAACTAAAAATTATATTAACATTTTCATTTGATTCAACGTAATAATTTATAGAAGATTAAGGGTAAGTATATTAATATTTAATTAACTTCTTATAAAATATAATATTTATATGAAAGATTGTATGGTATGTCGTTTATTTCCGGTTGTTTATATACTTTTGTTTATATGTTTTATTGGTGGGTTAATACATATAGATCTTCAATGCATTTGGTCCATCTAATGGATGTATAATTTACACAGTTTTCTGAAAACGATTATAATTAAAATATTTTAACGAAAATAATTACAATTTAGGTTAAAATGTAACATGAAACTAAACTAAATAATCTTCGAAAAGTAAATTTAAAAATATTAATTACTGACAAGAAATATATGTGCAATAACTATTGATAATCTAATATATAAAAATAAACGTTTACTTGTTTGTTTTTATTTGTTTGTTCGTATTTTATGCCGTTTATCCGATTTTGATGCGGCTTTTTGCAAAATGTTTAGGAGATTCCCGGGATTAACATAGGCTCTAAGAGAATTGTAATAGTCAAATCCCAAACCTTTAAAAAACACCCTTTGTAGTGAAAAACGAGAAAAAAAGTACCATTTTGGACGCTTAAATAACCTGACCTGTACTATACTGATCCAACCTGACCAAACATGACCTATACTGACCGGATCTGACCGAATCTAAAGAAACCTAATGTAACCTAACATAACCTAACCTAACTTAACCGAACGTAATCATACCTAACCGAACATAAGTAAACCTAACCTAATAAATTGAACCTAACCTGACCTAACCTGAACTTAACCTTAACATAACCTCAATCTAAATTCAACATAACCTGAATCAAACAGAAATTAACCTGAACCTATAATAATAATGTATAGCTCACAATGTGCAAAGATTAGTTAATCTATATCAGTTTATCTGTCCATACGGAATCCTGTCAGAGATTGTCCTCTGTGTTTGCACTTTAGCACATGGTATCTCTCGCATAACATGCCGCATCGCTCGCACATGCATTCTGGTCCCGGTTCATGAAACTGTTTTCGTTTTGCACAGTCTGTGATAGAAGCCGTGTACTGCTAGCCGGGTCACTAGGTTTCGTAGTTCGTAGTTCGGCTTCTTCCAGTCTTCTGATATCATGGCATCGGAGTTGTAGAAATCGGTCCAAATTGATTCTTTTTTCAGCTCCAGCTCACTTAGTACAGTATTATAGCTCGCTGCAGATGGAAGGAACAGTTTCAATCGGAGCTCTTCTATGAGAAATAGCTCCTTTGTCAGTTCATAGACCGTGCGGGAGGGTGCGAACTTTGACAGATTTAACTTTTTCCAGGAGACTAAAGCTGTTGGCGTCCAGATGATCCCATATCAATTGAAGACCGTATGTGGCTACGGGTACAATCTTGGTGTGGAAAAGTTTTATTGCCGCTTCCATGGACATCTTGGTTATGTCTTTTATTTCGTGCATGGCTTTGAATGCTTGGCTCGTCCAGTCCGAGGTATGCAGGTTGAAGGAGTTTCCCTTAGGCTGGAGAGTGAAGTCTAGATATTTGAAACTGTTGACTGTGGACAGCTCTCGGGTATTCAGCATAACCTTGTCCTTTCCCGCTAGTCTGCCTCCTCTCCTGAAGGTCATATGAACAGTTTTGTCCTCGTTTAATTTCAAGTCGTTCTCATCTGCCCATTTTGCAAGTCGGTTGAAATTGTCTTGGAGTGTCTCGCAGCACGGGGATGTCAGGGCCATGTCGTCCGCATAAATGTAGAGCTTGGCATTTCCCTCCAGAATCTGTGTGACGTCAGCTGTGGCGATTGAGAATAGAAGTGGGCTCAGGGGGTCGCCTTGTAAGACACCGGTCGTCTGCGATATTTGCTTTGAGACGGAGGTCCCGTCCTGGACGGACACCTCGTTCCGGGCTAGAATATATCTTAATGTGGCCGTCAGGAAATGTTATCGTCCAGATTAGGACCATCCAGTTTTGCCACTAGCAGTTTTGCTGTTGACAGTGTCGAATGCTTTGGTTTGGAGAAATCAATAAATATTTAAGTAACAGTTCGCCCGTTGGCACTATCAGTGCCTCCTCTACATCCTGCAGTAGGCAGTTTTTTACAGCGTGAGTTGTGCATGTGGAAAAATCTCCCTCTTCGAAATCCAAACTCTTGGTCTGGGATATGGTGATCGGTTAGTGCGGTCAGACGTTTTGTTAGGATGCCTATCATAATCTTGAATAGTGTACATTCAAGAGAGATCCCTCTATAGGTATTCGGGTCCCCCACGTTGCCTTTGCCCTTATATAACATTTTGTTGTCTGACCTTCGCCAACCCTCCGGTATCCTCCTTCTCTTCAGACATTCATTTATCAGGGATGCCCAGGTCTCTTTTAGCAATGGTAAAGCCGTCTTGAGGTGTTCATTAAATATTAGGTCCGGTCCACAGGCTTTCCCGTTTCGTGAGTTTTTGATCGCCTCCTCTATTTCTTCTACTGTGATGGGCTCGAAATGTGTTGTTCTTTCCTCTTGGAGGTGGATGACTCTCGAGGGTCTTGTATCGTTCGAATGTAGGACTTCCCTCGTGTGGTTTTCCCACATCTCCATAGGAATGTCTCTGGGAAAGATGGGCTTCCTGGACCTAATATGAACCAAACCAGAAACTAACCAGACCTAACCTGAACCTAACCTGAACTAACCTGCACCGAACTTTAATCTAACTACAACCTAACTTGAATCTACCCTGACCTAACTGCCATGTTTGGTTCGTCGCAGTGTATATAATTAACCCTCACTCAATATTAAATTTATTTAGGCGTAGCAGCGCAGTCCGGGTATTGTCTAGTATATATTTTTTTTTCCAAATATTTATTTATGTTTAGTTATTCATCTAATTCTCAAGACACTTGCTGCAAAGCCATTCGTCTTCTTAGTTTCAAATTAAATTCAAACTTTGTTCTTATTATGACTAGTAAAAAATTTAATGTACTAAAATTTAACACTGCAACATTGTGTATCAAGAAGTTATACTGTTAACTGTTTTTCGTGTTGATCTAAATTAACAGAGGCACATACAGAGAATATGATCAGCCTCATGGGCTACTAGTCAAGTGTTTCTGACTTCAGATCATGAGGTCCCGGATTCGATTTCTGGTCAGACAGTAAGAATTTTTAAGGGATTTATTCCTCTGGTTGCTCATAGTCTGGCACTTCATTATTATTTATCACCCAACATATCATCGGAGTAATGTAATTGATCCTTCCAGGTACCCCAATATAAGAAATTGATTACAATTCCGCAATGCGGGAAGAAAGCCAGAAATGTTATAAAAGACAATCAGGTGGCACTGGAAAAAAAATACATAGAATATTATATACGGTCTTATATGTGTTGTAATCATAACTTATTTTTAGTATATAAAATTCATTGGCCTAATTTTGACATATTTTGATAATTTTGTGAACACTGCATTTACTCACACAATCTATGTCCATAACACTGAAATACAAACCTACGTAATTTAATTCATGTCACATTGAATGTATTTAATATATATATATATATATATATATATATATATATAAATCATAACGTAATATTGAAATAAATGCATTGTACCGAGGGAAGCCATTCGCATGCATTAGTTAATACAAAAAAAAATAGATGAGTGAATGGTTTTCCTGAAAACGTTAATTTATATATTACGTTTATAATTAGATCATACGACTCGTCACAGATAAATCCGAACATAATGTATTCTTAGTAGAATCAATCCTGTTGTAATATGAATAGAAGTTCATTTCTATGGGTAACGCTGGAATTTCAAATAGAAACAGTTTTGCCTGAGTAGTTCATGGTAAGAACACCAGCGCGTAAAGGTGGAGAACTTGGGTTCAAATCCCGGTCCAGGTAGAAATCTAACCGTTTAACTAACTAACTCACTGGCACTATCAAATCCGTGGGTTCATGGCCGCGCGGATATAAGTTATTCATACATCCCTATCCCGAACTAATGTTTTTCAATCACTCCCCGTATAATACACCTCCTCAAATCATAGTTAATAATATTCTCCCACTTTATTATTGGTTTACCAACTAGATGTTTTCCCTCTGGTTTCCCTACAAAAAACCTTCCATGCAAATATTTCATTCCCCATTCCTGCACATGTCCTTCCCATCTCTGTCTACGAGTGTTAAATGTTCTTATTATATCTGGCTTCTTATAAAGACCACGAAGTTCACTGTTGTGTAGCCTTCTCCATGCACATGCTTGTTCACCAATCTTTGGTTCAAACATTTTCCTACGAACGTTATTCACAAATACTCGTAATCTTCTTTCCTCCCTTAAAGCAAGAGCCCATGCTTTGCATACATATAATATAACTGGTAGAATAATAGTTTATGTATTTTCAGTTAACTTTTTTAAATGAGTTGAGACGTGAGTGACCCTGTAATGCATAATATCATGCATTTTCAAAATTAAGCCTATGTGCAATTTCTTTAGGCAACTCATTTCTATTTGTGATTATTGTTCCTAGGTATTTGAATTCAGTCACTTCTTCAAAATTTCTCTCATTTGTAATTAGCTATCCATTCCAGTTATATAATGTATTTCTCTGTGTGACCATAAATTTAGTTTTATTGATATTTACTTCCAGCCCCTTCTTAGTGTTACTCTATAGTGTGTGCGTTTTGGACTTTAGTATCTCCTCGCTATCGCCCAATAACACTACATCATCAGCATAAACAAACAGGTTATTAATACTTTTGAGTTGTAGGCCTTTTTCTTCCTGTAAAGATAAATGATGGTGCTCTAGTACAAAAGCGAATAATAGAGGAGATAGTGCATTCTCCTTGCTTCAACCCATTGTGAATTTTAAAAGTATCAGAAAACTATTTGCCTACATGCACCCTACTCTTTGTAGGTATATATCGTTGGTATATATTGTTTAATTAAAATTATAATTTGAGATGTTATAGAAATAGAAATAATCGTATACGACCATGTATCAATATCAGGCGATAGTGTGGAAATTATAAAAGCCATCATATATATTCAATTTGTTACAACTACGAAACGAGCTGTATGTCAATAGCAATAACAGTAAATATGTGTTCAGTGGTAGATGTATTATTAAATTAGAATGGAGACTTAACAAATGAGGGACATTTTCAAGAAGTGGGAGAATTAAAATATCCAGAAACAACAATTATAATTGGGAATGACTGACAGGAATAAGTAAGCAGAGGCTCAACTCTGGAAACACTTGTTATTATGAACTGCGTTTTTCATTAATCATTATTTATCATCCAACGGATACTGTTCTAAATTTTCAATTGAATGTTATGATTATCGCTTGTCATTCATGGGATCTAATGAACAAATAAGGTAACAAAAAATAACTTGGTCCAGTAACTCTTCACAAAGGAGAGGCTATGGCTCAATAATGGGCTACGCCGTTACAGATAGGTAGATAGCTATGATTATGTCATTTTGTTATCAAGAATTCATTTGAAACTCTTATTACTTACAAGGAATCTATCATGAACTCCATAATGAAACATACATTTAAATTTATCCTAAAAAATCATTATAATGTACCGACACTGTGTCTAGAAAATCTGCCGATTTTAACTGCAAGGCACAGAAATCGAGCCAAAATCCAGCAATGGCAACCCACTGTGCAAAGCTGATGGACTCCCTGCAGACTAAAACGGAGTACAGTGAAGAGGGAGGTGGCGCGGAGAACAGTTTGAGAAGGTTATCCAATCCCGAATTCAGGAGATTTATTACTTAGCCGAGTTTAAATGGTTATTTGGCGCTGCTGTTAAAAGCACAGATACTTTTTGGACAAGCCCGTGGTACATCACAACGCTCTTTTGGTTCAGGTTTCAAGATAGGTTTCGACATGCTATGGTTGACAGTTTCCTTGATACTAACTAAAATCTTAGATTTTTATTGAGAACAAAATAGTCATCTGTCACGTGTTATAGAGATTTATAGCGTTGAAGAGCAAGAGTACAGGCGTTTCATATTTTTATGTGCAAGAAGAAATTAACATTTTATCATCAAAATCAAAATTATACCTTATTTACCTTATTTCTAATGACGAAGTTTTTATCATAAGTAATGCCACGAGTGATTTCCAAATTATCGATAAATTCACGACTCACGAAGTGAGGAGTGAATTTATCTAGAGAATTTGGAAATCAAGAGTGGCATTTGTTAGGACTATTTAACGAATAAAATTAAGCTGTTTACTCACAAATCATTATTTAACTATAGTTATTTTAAAATATTTGTATATTTAATGTAAACGGCGATGTTTGAAAACAAATGAGAAACTATAGGTACGCTTCTACTGCTTCTTTTGTTTATCACTGCAACCAGATCATACTATTTATTGCCAAAGAAACGCAATATTGTAAGGAGGAGCTTTCTTTAATATGGTAATTATAACACTGATAAATATTTGGTGAAACACGACTCTGATTGGTTGTAAAATAGAAATCATTGAAATGTGATTGGTCATTGACTCCCATTAAATAGTCAATCAAATCCCATCACTCATTTCATGTGGAACACTTCCATGGCACACTGCTACATTTAGTTGTTATTACGGAGGCGTAAAATAAAATAAAATATACAGAACAAATAACAAAATTGCCTATTGAAGGATAATATGCATAGTGTATTAAGATTTGAATCGATAATTTCATACTGGAAAACATCAACACTTTCATTTATTTAGAACTAACATATCTCACAGAAAGTCATGTTTCTTATGGAATGCAACATGACAATAAATAATTTATAATCATGAAACAGTTTTTTAAAAGACAAAAGAATTGTTACCGTTTATGCAAGGCAAATTGAAAGAAGGAACATAAAAGGAAGTCCAAGAACAACCTGAAGAACAACATTCAAAATTCAATATGGAAATTTGGTGTAACAGATGAAGACACAGAGGACAGAGAACAATGGAGAACTTTAATTAAGGAAAATTGTGAGTGTTTGTTGCAAACTGAGACTCTAAAGTCCGTAGTCACTTATATTTATTTATTTGTCTTAGTTCATGTTAATTACTAAGATTTGATGGAGAAAATCCTCAATGATGAGGAAAGTTCTAAAAAAAAAAAAAGAATTTGCAATACTCAAATTATATAAACTTTTAGAAGGTTCAGTTCTCAGTTAAGGCAGCAAAGGCCTGGATCATAGACTGAAAGATATACGTGGATCGTAAGTGAAATGTGACATTCCAGAATTAAAAATAACACCCACAGCTATAACCTACATGAGTACTCCCTTGAACATCTGAAAATAATGGAATGTAGAATAACACGATAGATAATTCAATACATATCGCAGACCAAGTCACATACTGGAAGATCCCCTCGTGTGACAGACACTAATAAACCACTAGACCAACTACTACTACTACTACTACTACTACTACTACTACTACTACTACTACTACTACTAATACTACTACTACTACTACTAACTTAGATTTACTAGAGTAATGATGTTCATCATCATGCAGTGATTGCTTTGTTCCCAAACGTCTAGGTTATCGAATAGTTTGTTAGGAGTGTATTTATTACGCATAACAGCAGTACAATAGGCTAAAAGCACTCCAACTTTTAGGTTTATAAAAAATAAAAAAGTTAAGGACTACATACTTAGCTGATTATAATAATGCGTAAGTTTAATTTACATTTATAGTTTTGTGCTGATATTTATTATTATCAATTTATGTTAAATTATAGCCTTATATAATTTTGATCTGTATTTTCAAAATATTTGTGCAGATTTGTTACCACAATTCCGATTATGTCTAGAGTATACTTTAATGTAACTTAATTTATAAAGTATAGATCGTATTACTTTTAGAGTAATTTTTATCATCTTGAGGTAACTATTGAAGTTACAAATGTACAAACGCGCCGAGTAAGTCGTCAATTTGAAGTTATAACATTCGGAGGGCTTTTGTACTCTCGTCTCACCATTGTGTTAACTCAGTACTCTTTTTGTAGGGGGACTTGTGTTGGATGGGTAATTGGGTACACTTATGTTTAATAATCTTAAGTTTTCGGTTTCTTTTATACATTTTATTCATTAAATGTTTTACTTAGTTAACTTAGTTTAACCTCTGCCTTTTTATGTACTTTTACTTGCCCAATGCCAGCACATTTCACAGTGACGCGACTTTGAGAAAGAATTATAAACTATAGATCACACACAATGACCATGGATAATATCGGTAAATGAGTGATCCGCTGAATAACGAGGTCACCTTCGAAACGACAAGAACGATTGAAACAAAACGCATTATTCATTCATACATTCATCGCATGCTAGGCGAATTTGATATGTTTGTTATGCCTGCCAAATGGCCCTTAAAGGTTTCTAATACTTGTACTAAGGTGACGAAAACCCCTGAAAAAAACATCACCCACGAAATTTGTTCCAACTGGGGATATATCCGCACCCGTTGTGTCTAAAGCAACGACGTTACGAACACAATGGTGGAAGATGTGCATTAAAGGATAAAGAGGAATTACACTAAATAAATAGTCTAATAATGAATTGAGTTGGTGTTTACTTGATGAAAATCCATATTTATTAATTAAATAAAAATAAAACGTAGTTTTATTTGATTTTCATATTTATTATATAATTCAGTGACAGCTGTTTCGGTACACTGTACCTTCTTCAGACATGTTAACAAATTATGAATTGTGTTCCAACTGATCTAAGCAACAATACAGCAATATTTATTTAAATTTTTAAATATTTAAATATTTAAAATATTTAAAAATTTAAATAAATATTGTTGTATTGTTGCTTAGATCAGTTGGATATATTTAAAATATTTAAAACATTTAAAAATTTAAATAAATATTGTTGTATTGTTGCTTAGATCAGTTGGAACACAATTCATAATTTGTTAATATGTCTGAAGAAGGTACAGTGTACCGAAACAGCTGTCACTGAATCATATAATAAATATGAAAATCAAATAAAACTGCGTTTTATTTTAATTTAATTAATAAATAGTCTAATTAATACGTTTTTTTAAATATTTCCGATTACACTCAAATTGTGATCTCTTTCAATTATTGGATAAGAGATTAGTGTTATTTTCTGAAATAATGCACACAATTAGTGTTACATCATCTCATATACCCCACATGTAGGGCAAATCTGCCGATGTAGTATTCTTAGTCTACATTAGTTTTTCTTCTTCTTCTTCTTCTTCTTCTTCTTCTTCTTCTTCTTCTCCTCCTTCACTTCACGGGCTAGGCAAAATGTCTGTGTCGCCTCACAGTAGTTTTTGTAAATTTAAATTGTATACATTTTTGAAAGAAAAACTACTGTATGCCAATTGTGAATAATGAATGCTAGTTTACTATACTTAAAAACAATCACTGTTTATATTCCACACGAACTACGAAATTCGATCGTATATTCTTAATAACCCACAATTTAATTAATATTCCATATACAGGAAAATATCTTAGTAATAGAGAATTGGTATATTAAGGTCTACTTTTTTCATTATCGACGATTTTGAGCGTTAATTACTCTGACGTTAAACTTAAACAGTTTTTTAGTTTTCTTTTTTTTTGTAGATGTCGAAACTCATAGATCTAAGACCAAGTGATGAGATCAAAAGAGAGTGTGGAAAGAATTAGATTTGGACGAGGAGAGAATTAAAGTGGCCGTGCAAGGAATCAAGGAATGGATGGAATTACAACCCCATCTACCAAAAGAAGGTAAAAAATATATTTTCCTAAAATATAAATACACAGGACCTAAAGTTAAATGATTCCACTACAGGCGTTAGAAGCACCTTGGGTAATATGAGATTAAGGTACCCTAGCACTCAGCCTGGTTGTCAATTTTGCATGACAGCTTCCTTTACCCCCAAGAGCAAAATGTGGTTCTCATTACAGTTAGTTGCTGAATCAATCCCAGGGCCTTGGCGGCATCAGAACATTTAAAGACCTTGATCCCATTTGCAACATTCCGGATTATAGAGTATTGCCTTAACCAACAGTACGAGAGTAAATTAATTAAAGGAAGGATATTTATCTAATTTTGAAGGAGATGCGAATGAAATTGAATTGATAAAAATTCACTAAGTGTTGAAAATCCTACCCTTACTTAAATAATACACTTTTACTATTTATTTTAATTACTTCTTATTTGTGGAAGTTTCCATAGTTCTCTAAAAAACTAAATGTCGAAAAAAGGATTAAATAATTCTTAATAGCAGAATTTTATCCAATCCCCAATCAAGGTACGAATATTTGCCATATAATTCAACACCGTTATTCCAAATTAATACTAGCTAATGGTATTTCAAATGTAGGCAAATTTAACATTTGATAGCTCATTTGGATATTTTCATTTACATTCTGAGTTACTAATCTCAAGTTACTTGACTTAATCCCTCCATAACCAATAATTTTTATGGTTCAATTGAATTTCACTCTGTACATTAGCTTATAGATTCATAAAATTATTTCTTAAATTATTTCTAAATTAATTATATTCGCAGGTTAGTTGGAGAGCTTAAATAACGGAGCATGTGCCATAGTGGTGCAAGCCATTATTATTCATTTTGACAAAAACAGTATTTAGTTAGCCAATGTAAAAAATGAAGTCAGCTTAATTTGGATAATCATGGAGATATTTATTGTCCTAAGTCATGATATTAATTGTTATTGTATCTGAAATACAGCATGCAGTTTGTTCTTTACAACCGTGTACTTTACCGTATCAATGTAAAGAAACTTACTTACACCAGTATGCTATATATCCCTTCAAACAATAATAATAATTTATCACTTTAATTCATCGACGTCCCACTAGTAAGTTGTCTGCTTTATATAACACTGGATTAAATGTATTATTCTTAAATGTTAAAAACAGAGGCCCAATACTAGTGATATTAAAAAAATTATAGATGATACTAGAGTGGACTACCAATTTATGTAGGCTTATATAATAATAAAACCGAAGGCAATGTTCTATCACTTTCTAACTTTAACTTTTTCTTCTCCTTGTCCACCGCTGTGGTCTTGGGGTAGTGTGCTGCCTTGTCATGCAGCGGGCCCGGGTTCGATCCCCGGTCGGGACAGTTTTTTTGGGTAAGGTTTTTATCGGGGTTTTTCCTCACCTGTAAAACAAATGTCAGGAAAACTTTAAGACCCAAACGGTCCCCGAAACCATATGGCCATCGCAATCATCATCAATCATATTCATCTTAGCTTCGTTTAGGATTAGGGACTCTCCTGGCGCACCATTATCATCATCATCACCCAGCATATCATTGGGGCAACGTAACCCCACTTTCCAGGCGCCCCAACCCTAGAAGTGGGTTACAAGTATGCCACGCCAGGAGAGAAACCAGGAATGTCGAAAGACAAACCTGGGGCGTTTGAAAAAAAAAAAAAACATTACCTTCTCCAATTTATCTTATGTTCTTAATCCACCGATAACATTGTTCGAATAGTTTTATTTTTCCCTTCTTGTTCCCAGGTATCCATTCAATATTATGCACTGCATTTATTCTTTTCCCCATCCTTTTAAATTTCCCGATCCATTTCATTTATTTCCATTCAAATACTTTTATAATTTAACCTATGTATATTATTTTCCATTTCATTGCTGCTTAATACCCTCACTATTCTTCGTCAGCAGTGAATTTACAAAACGAATAGCGATATTGTAATGATAATGATGATAATAATAATAATATTAATAGTAATAACAATATTCATGGCAATTTATAAATAATCGCAGGTTGACATTCCAGTGATAATATTTAAGAATATGTTATGCAAGAACAGCAAGTCGAATTATTGAATAAATCAAGTTTTCAGAATATATATTTATTTTGGTTATTAGGCCTAAATCATATGTATCTAGATTTTTTGGAAGAAAGTAGTGGCCGCTATCTAGATCGAATTTTAATAACGCCTATCAGGTGAATTCCACTCCAAAGGCCGGATTCAGCTGATTTTTTGGAAAGGGGATTTTTTCCGTTGTGAAAAATAAAGAAAAAAGTTGCGATAAAGCATTTTCAATTTTTCGTTTGAGATGAACCTCAAGTTCTAATGGTCCAATTTTCCTGGTAAACGAACTCGATCATAATTTTCTTAATTTATTACTATGTTCCGAGTTTGGTTATGAAAAAAATTCGACAGCTAAGGATTATCGGATATGTATTTTTTGCTATTGCCACTTTGCGTACCTACTAACAAGACACCTGTCAATCATTGCATGTCGAACCTACCTTGAAATTTCTTCCAGAGAAGCGTTGTGAAGTACAAAGGACGTGTCCAGAAATTATCTGTCATTTTTAACTGCAAGGTACTAAAATCAAGCGCCAAAACCTCTCATTTAAGCTATAGGGAACTGTATTGGCCGACTTGGAGATCATTCACTATCCGCGTCCCCTCTCACTTCAAACCTTGCAGGCTTCGGTCTTCGATTTATGTGCCCTCCTATTAAAAACGGCAGGTAATTTTTTGGACACGAACATAGGTACACTTAGCGATAAAAAGAATGGGCCGACTCTTGATCTCGAAAATTTTAAGTTCCAACGCGCGATTCACACGAGTAAATTAATTGCACAGTAGATATACAATACGTTTCCTTTCTTCCTTTGAAGAGTATTCTTTCAAGCGCAATTAGCCACCATACGCTTAGCTCAGTGCCAAGTGTCTTGATTCGTATAAAAAGATCCAGGTTCGATTCCCGATGAGGTTAATTTTTTTAATTGTTAAAATGCTTCCTATTTTATTCTGTCTGTCCATTCTTAAAGAAAACATACTAACTATTTGGAAGTATTGCTATTTTTAATATTATTTATATATTTATAAACGGGTTTACAATGTAATAAATTATCTTCTTGTGCCCAAAGTTTTTAAAATTTTTATCTAATAAGCCGCGGTGGACTAGTGGTTATGCTCCTTGCCTCTGGTCCCGAGGGTCGCGGGTTCAAATCCGGCCGGGGTCGATGAATTTTTTTAGGACTAAAAAATCCAAGGAGCTAGTCCTCCGGGAGGGACTTTAAGCCGTGGGTCCCGAGTCTGAAGATATTCAGGCTCGTAAAAAATCCTTAAGCCTGAATGAAAAGACCTCTAAGCAAAATTTACCGAATTTTCCGGTCCTAGTACTACCTTGGTTTCCTAGATGTCAGTATGAGGCGGAACGCTGACCACGGACCACTCAAAAATGACATTTATGCGAAAACAAGTGTAACTTAATTACTATGGTTCAAATTCTTCCCTGTAGGGGGAGAGCGCCTAAATCCCTGTAAAGGGAAAACATGGGCTTACAAAAAAATCTTCTTTCTCCATTCTTCTCTATCTTCACATTACACTTCTTCAAGATCTAGCTCCCTCATACCACTTCATACATCATCCATCCATTTAAATCTATATGGACCTCTCTTTCCTTCCCCAGGTGGACTGCATTCCAATGCTTGTCTAGGCAATCTTTTCGTTGGCATCCTGCGTGTATGACCATACGATTCCTAGTGTCTGTATCTCAAAAAATCTAATAATGAATTTTGAACTTTCATTTGTTGTCTGATGATTTTTTTTTTTTTCGGAATTTAGAATGTCTAGTTGAGCGCCTCCATTTCAGTAGACATGATCTTTAATCTCAAATTTTTATTCAACTGTCAAGTATCTGCACAGTATGTTAGCGTGCTTCAAATTATGCATTTACAAATTCCTAATTTGGTATCCATTCATATTTTGTGATCCCACAAAACGCCGTTTAAATTTGTTATTACTGATCTGCCTTTTTGAATTCTATATTTTACGTAATGTTGTTGGGTACATTTTGATCCCCAGTTAATTACATTCTTCACATCCTTTGAAACATCCCATTAATATTATCATTATCAGTAGTATTGTCATTATTATTATTATTATTATATTATTATTATTATGTTTGATGGACAATAATAATAATATTATTATCTTTTGTTATTGTCCATTATCTATGGGTTATTATTATGGTGGACTTGACATATATAAACTAAACATTTTAATTGAAGGATAAAACGTTTTCCTCACTATTACGTAATAAATTAGTACGATCTCTGAGAACGATTCGCCAAGTAGATTGTGACGTTGGAGTGTGAGTCATCAGGAGAGGAGCGTGCGAGGTTATCAAACCAGTCAGAGTGCTGCTTCTGTTACACTCGCACGCGTCTTGTTCTCTTAATGCCTAAGAAGATAGACCCGTTTTGGGAAGGGTATGTTAAAGCCCTTTCCGACGCTAATTATAGTTATTCCGCGATTATTGACGCTTGCAAAAAGCGTAATTTTGTGGTGTCAAAGTGTGGAATTAGCTCAATGATTAATAAAAAGGGAATGGGTCGCTTGGGATTAATTCCAGAAGGAAAAACATAGGCAAGTCCATGACCTGCTACTATCCGTACCCCAGATGTAATCATAAAGGTCAAGACCCTTATCTCTGGTGGTAACCCTGCTACACAAAGGTGATTGTGAACAGATTGGGAATATCCCTTAAAACTGTAAACATCATAATAAACAAAGATTTAAACATGGAGAAGCGCCACAAAAGCAGGGTTCATAAATTGTTGCCGCATCACATTGCCGAACGCAGCACGAAACTCTATGAAAAGCACCTGGCAGGAGAAAAATGAAACTTTTTGGTCACATTGAAGAAGCATATGTTTATCTAGGAGACTGCAACAAACCCCGGGTTATTTACTATAGAGAAAGAAGTGAAAAAAATTTCAAAAGTGGTATGCCGAATGCAGAGAAAGTTTCTCTAAGGGATTTATGGTCAACGCAGGATATTGCTACAATGGAAAACTGACCATTCGTAGAGTAGCTAAAAAGGCCAAAATCAACTCCCAGTACTACCAGGAAGAAGTTCTCACTCCAATTTACCGGACCAAAATCCGAGCTCTCTATGGTACAGACAAAAACCAAGTCTGGGTGCACCAAGACAAGGCCTCCAGTCACACTTCGGGTTCAACCGTGGCGTTCCTGGAGAGAATGGAGTAGGAAACTGGGATACATGCTATTGCATTCAGCAACATCCCAGTGAAGTCTCCTGATGCATGAACAGTGGACGTTTGTGCCTTTGGACTCTTCAAAACGGCAGTGGGAACCAGGCGTCCTCGAACAATAGACGGTCTCTGGAAAGCGTGTAAAAAGGAGTGGGAACTTCTAGACATGGCTGTGCTGCGTAAGAGTCTTCTGCAGTGGAAACTCCCATGCCAATCCGTAGCTCGGGTAAAGGGCCATCAAATAGAGCATGATCGATGGTGGAGACACGGCTTTTCTTAAGGTGAAACTTAAAAATCATTTGTTACCAGAGATCAGAAATAAACCTCCGTAAATAAACACATACATGTATGAAGCTATTTTATCTTTTATTACATATATTTATAGCATTATTATTAAAGCGTGGTACTGCACACACAATTAAATTTATACCGGTATCTAAATAGTGTTATAGAGTTTACGAAGGCAGGAATATTACATAATATAGTGTAAAGTGGACGTAGATTACGGGCTAGGAATTAAATGTTATAGTACTTATAGGATGTATTTTGCGAATATGCAAATTAATACAAAACATATTGTTGAAGGATTCGAACCCCCGGCTTTCATACATATTCCATAGTTTTGTAAGTGGTTTAACGATCTACTCTACTCGAACGTCGGATACTAGTGGTAAATACTGGTTGTCTTGTACATTTGCATTATGAACGAGAGTTTAACTTTATTTGAAATGTTGAAATATATGTAATATTGCATTTGTTGAACACTCGTAAATATCTAGAATCATGTCTCCTTCGCTACTTTTTTAAATATTTATGACGATTAAAACCAAATTCATAGTATTTAAAACATTAACAGTGCGTTACCTCCTGAATCATAGCTTTAGATTTTCGAGCATGCGCAGTAGGCCATAACAGACACTGCTTTTTGAAGCGACTCATTCTTTTTGTCGCTAAGTGTATATAACAACACTTCTCTGGAAGAAATTTCAAGGTAGATTTCGGCACGCACTGGTTGACAGTTCCCTTGTAAATAGATAGGTGAATATCTGAAAAAAATCGTGAGAATTACGTCAATAGCTAGTTTGCTGCGGCATTCGCTAAAATTCAGTATAAAGGACCATATTCACAATATCATAAATTTAAAAAAATGTATTTTCATTGATTTATTAGTGTATGTAAAAATTATTTATGAGATATATGACAACAGATGTCAGAGAAATATACACTTCTAGGTATTATTTATATTAGCTGATACGTTCTTCAACAATCACAAAACACATATATATTACATGGCCCAAAATTGAATTTTAGTGAAGAGATAATATGAATCGGTTAAATTACAAACCCTCATTTCCACATGCTTTCTGAAATGGTGGATCATAGTGACTCATGTCCACACTGTGCTATAGGGTAATTTTAATGTTCTGTTCACAAACTCCATAAGTCCAATGATATGGGGTGTTTCTACTCGTAATTGCTGAAACCATATTTGTTATAATCAAAGGTTATTTTCCTGGTTACATATTTCATATTAAAAAACTTGTCTCCCTGAATACTGAACAGATAACATTCAATAATCTACATAAACACGTGAATGTGGTCTCAATAATTTTGGTTAATTGAAATTATATTCTAATTATATTTACATAATATCACTTAACATTTACAAGCCGGAGGGTCGAGGGTTCAAGTCCCGTTGGGGTCAGGATTTTTAAACTGACCCAAACCCACTGGCGGCACTATGGCCCTGGGGTCGACTCAGCCTCTAACGAAAATGAGTACCAGACGCTTGTTCTGGGGTAAAGGCGGCCGTCACGCAGGGCTGACAACCCGGCTGACATCAAGTGCCGATTGTCTAGAAAATGTGGGAGCCTTAACCTCCTACTACCCCAAGGGCCTCCTGAGGCCTGTTGTGGGGTCACTTTACTTTACTTTCACTTAACATTATCTGACATGAATGCTTCAGAACCACGTGAAAAGAGGAAGAAAGGCGTTCACTGCAAACGAAAATCTAATATTATTAAGGATGCATGAATGAGAAATACGAAATACATAAACTACAAGCGGAAACGGAAGACATTTTTCGACTTCCCACTCACAAAAAGTAGAGCCTGTATAGGATTTTAAAGTAGTACATACTGTAAGTAAAAACTAATTAAGACAAAAAATAACATTTGTTACAAAATTAGTAATTTGTTGTATAAACCCTCATGTTCACTATTTAGAGTAGAAACGACACATGTCCAACAGTTACATATATAAAATGCTCTGTTCCTGTAATATGTACACGTGGTCATTAGTCTGGAATTACATGAACTCCAGTACTATTTATCTTATTTTTTCAAGCACGTTCCTGTCATTTATCTTTAAAACAATCACCTTTTTCTGCTTCCTGAACAATTTATAATTTTGGACATAAGGCGTTTCTGATTTAACCGATTCATATTCTGTCCATTATTGCAAAATATTATTCTCGAAACTCCCCAAAAGCCAGAAAAACATTCCTCCTTCTCTTGGTGGCATTTTGACATACCTTCACAGTAGTTAATATAACTGAATATCTCCTAATATATATAAGAAGTGAGAGGCAAGAAAATTAAAAAAAATTCCGTAAAGCCCAATTATAGTATATTTAGTAGTTTGTTCTTCAATGCCCTATGCTAAAATTTTACAGATGATGGGAGGCTGGAACGATGGTTGATCAGATGTAAGAACAACATGGAGAAGACAAAACAGACATTAGATATGTATTATTCGCTGAAAACTCGAATACCAGAATTAATGTCCAACTGGGATTTGGATGACACATGGGCAAAAGAAATATGGAAGCAAGGGTATTTAAATAATAATATATATGGTAGTGCTAATAATATATAAAAACAAAGGATTGTGTTCTGATTTCAGATTTAAATACATTCATTACATGAAGAGACAAGGAAGCATTTTGTGCGGTAATTCCTCTTTCGTCCCCCCAGAAATTTTCCAAACTGCATTAACTCAAAAACGTCTTCATATGTTTGAAGAAGTACAGTAAAGGCTCATTAAAATGATACCCATTATTTCAGAAACACCAGAGGGTATCAGGATATAATGAGAAGTAAATATATTTCGTAACGAGATAATTATATATCTAATTACAATTACCAGACATTATTATTTTCTTTCTCGACTGGGGTCGATGGGGGCTTCCAACCTTGTGTCCAGAATCTGAAGATTTTCAGGCTCCTAAAAGGCCTGAATAAAAAATCCTCTAAGCAAATGTTACCGACCTAAAATCCCAGTATACTTTAGTTGTCTGCTAGATGTCGAACTGAATCAGTATGTTGACCGCATGACATTCATGACATCTATGGGTATATGAAAGAGAGTAAATACACACAAATTTGCAAAATAATATATGTGTAAACTGAATTGACTTGGTTTAGTAACTTCTAACAAAGGAGAGGCTATGATTCTACATTGGGCTACGCCATTATAGATAAATTATTTTATTTATGTCAATTAAAGGCAAATTTAACTTTAAAAATTGCACATATATATTCAAATATCTTAACTATTCAGTGTGAATTAAGTCTTAAATAATTTAAGTTTAGCCGAAACTTACAGACACTGAAGTACATATTTTTCAGTTTCTACAATAAATAATAGTATGGTAAAACATCTGAACTAATTTTATTTATACTCGTCCTATACTTAAGACGTAGTCATACAACCTGTCAGAGTACAATCCACAACAGGGTGAAAGAACGAACCCACAAATAACTAAATTTTAAGTCGTCTCTCTACCATTTCATTATGACTGACTAAACCCAAGATTTACTGCAAAATAGAGCCAAAGTGAGTTGTATGTAACAGGTATCAAATTTTACTGTAAGAATTTGGGTATTATAAAAAGCTTAAAGAAATTTCCCATTTCAAATAAAGAATAAAAGTAATATACAAAGAAACATTTCCCTTTCCTTTTTATATTTGAAAAGATAAACATTCTGTACAGATATGATAACTTATAATACTGCACTGGTCTACAAATAAAATACGTTTTGTCTGCTACTGACGACATTCCGGCTGGTTTACACTGAAAGCAATACGCTGATTCCAGATCTGTACTCAGATTTATTCTAGCACGTCAGGTGTTTGAGTTATGGGATTACAAAATAATCCGGAAATCTTACTATTCAGTAGATATTTAGTTATAGACATATATCGTAAAGTCAATGGTATAAATAGAGCTTATTATTGCTATATTATATTATATTATATTATTTTAAATAAATTTATAGGAATATACAAACTTACAATTAGTAGTAAGTACTAAAACATCCATTAAATTATTTAGGGTCATTGCTCTTTCCTTATGTTGGAATGTAGTTGATCGCTGTAGAAATAAGCAGAAATCACCCACCATACTCGGATATTATTGACCCTGGTTAATGGATTCCATCGTTGATATGCCCTCTTGGAACCTCTCACAATGTTCTTCGCTCAGAGCCCCGAGATTTGTAGGAAAAAAGTCAAGATGGGAATGTAAAAATGCATTTTTAAAGATATACGGCTATCCAGACTCTGAAATTCTCTAGGCATTATTATACTAGGTCTGCATAGTTTTCAGCTCGATAATTTCCTAAAAACCTTGTTGCCACAAGTACAAATGAATTCCAAGCTGCGAGTTCAAGAACATTTGGTTTTGTCCGGAATGTCGTGTCACATATCAACTGTCGAATCTCTGGTCCAATGAAAATCCCTGCCGTCCATTTTGCATCACTCTTCATTCTCCCAAACTTCTCTTTCAGATACTTAAAACCTTCACCATCATGATTCAATGCCCGCACAAACTGATTCATGAGCCCAGTTTAATATGAAGGTGTGGAAGAAATATCTTATCTGAGTCAACAAGCACCTTAAGTTTGATATTGTTTTTCCCCATAGTCGTTTCAATCCTTGGAGGCCAATGTTGAACCTTGAAATGATTACTGTCATCATGGCTGTTCCACAAACACAAAAATCGCATGTTTCTTGTGTAGCCCAACGGTAGACAAAGTAGAAATAATATAACTTTCAAACCTCCACAAATGTACCACTGAAATGTTGTGTAGTTTAACACTTGCCGAAGGATCTCCGTGGAATCGTATGTCTCCTTCAATCTGGTAGCGTCAACTGTAGGGATTGATGGTTTATTGTTACCATTGTGTAACAAAACACATTTTAAGCTCAGTTGGGATGAGTCAATGAACAACCTCCAATCAAGGGGTTCGTGTACATATCCTAATTCTTTCATGAGCCTATTTACATCATTACGAATATACAAAGAATTACTTTCTGTATAAAACGAAGCCAGTTTCTTACTGTGGTCTCTATAAAGCGTGACTGTGGTGCAATTATATTATAAATTTCACTCCTTCGGTCCAGATGCTAAGAGTTCAGATATCTCATCTGAAAGAGACAAATCCCTGATTAAGTCAATGATATATCCATCCATATTAATTCTGCCCGAGGGCATGTCTTTCACTGCAATCATAGCATTTTCATGCTATGCTTTGCATATTCACTAGGGAATTATAGGCATAAATGAACATGAAAGTGGGTATTTTTTTACAAAAAATGCTAGAATTATTCTCAAATAAAAAAATTATAATCAAATCACCTGCTGATTCCATCAAAAAAAGTTGATAGCTTTCCGTTACTTTCAACACCGGTGAACGCTGATAATAATGATAATTTCCGGATGATTTTTGGGGACATTTGGGCCCTAAGCTACCTGAAATTTGTCTTGTGAGGAAAACCCCGAAAAACTTCATCCAGGACACTGTCCAACCCGGGAATCGAAACCGGTCCCTCTGCGTGACAAGGCACCACGCTACCACGAGACCACAGCGGACGGTGGACAAGTCATTGATATAATTTTGATTTAGCAAATGAGGTTTAGAATTCTCTAACCCTTCTACACGAAATTCGTCATGTGAAGAGCTTTCTATTTCATCCTCGTGTTCATGGGAGAAGTCAGAAATGCAATCTTTGGGAGGAAGTGGTATAAGATTCTCTGAATCATGAGGAACTGGTTTCCGAGCAGATTCACAATTTGGCTATAAAATTTTGGATTTATTTCTCTTCGAAAACTCAGTATTTTTTCCATGCAAATATAACAATCTGTGGTGTGTTTCTTTTGTTCACGACGTATCATTGGTACAGAAAAAGGCAGATATTTTCTATTACCAGATAACCACTGTGTAAGACCAGTATAACATACGGTGTAACAATACTGGGATGCCCAAACTTTGTTATGGTCACCTACTCTACATAAAAAAATAGTGCGTATATGCAGTCTTCACTTTATGTGTTATCTTCGTACGCTGTGCATGTGGTCTACTGGTCCCATAGATATAGCAGAAATTGTCCGGGTGGTTATTACAGCTTCTGTTTTTTTTATATTAATGAAGTTCTGAAATGAAATGGATCACTGACATCAATGAAAACAATACTTACTCACTGGCACTATCGAACCCTTAGGTTCATACCCGCGCGGACATAAGCCCTCCATACATCCCTATCCCGAGTTAATGCTTTCCAATCATTCCCTGTATAATCTACATCCCTCCAAACATAGTTAATTTTATTTTCCCATCTCATTCTTGGTCTACCAACTGGGCGTTTTCCCTCTGGCTATCCTACAAGAAGCTTCCATGCAAGTCTTTCATTCCCCATACGTGCAACATGTCCTGCCTATCGCAGTCTACGAGACTTAACTGTTCGTATTATATCTGGCTTCCTAGAAAGACCTTGTAGTTCATTGTTATGAAGTCTTCTCCATTCACCTGTCTGTTCATCTCTCTTTGGTCCAAAAATTTTCCTAAGTACTTTATTCTCAAATACTTGTAATCTCCTTTCCTCCCTTAAAGTAAGAGTCCATGTTTCGCACCCATATAATATAACTGGAAGAATAATAGTTTTATATATTTTCAGTTTAACGTTTTTTGCAAGGAGTTGGGACATCAAGTGTCTCTGCAATGCGTAATAGCACGCATTACCAGAATTGAGTCTATGTTTAATTTCTTTGTGCATCTCATTTCTACTTGTGATTATTGTTCGTAGGTATTTGAATTCAGACACTTCCTCAAAATTTCCCTCATTTGTCATTAGCTGTCCATTTGCATTATATAATGAATTTCTACGTGTTACCATATATTTAGTTTAATTGATATATACTTCCAGTCCTAAATTCTTACTGTTACTCAATAGTGTGTGCGTGTTGTCCTTTAGTATCTCCTCGCTATCACCCAATAGTACTACATCATCAGCATAAAAACTAACAGCTTATTAATACCATTGAGTTGTAAGCATTCTCTAATTATTTAATGGCATGCTCTAGTACAAAATTAAATAGTAGAGGAGATAGTCCATCTCCTTGCTTCAACCCATGCTGGATTTCAAAAGTGTCCGAAAACTGTTTGCCTACACGCACCCTACTCTTTGTGCCATTTAGACACACTCGTATAAGTCTAACTAACGTTTTAGGAATTCAATGAAAACAATATATTTCAAAATTTCATATGTGAACTTCTTAACCTACATTATTAGTACACATATCAATATGCATTTGGTATGCAGCAGTATTAAAAAATTAACAGAAAAATTTAAGTAATTTATTTAGAGTATGTCCACTACTGTGGTCTCGAGGTAGCGTGCTGCATTCTCACGCAGCGGGCCCGGGTTCGATCTCCGGTCGGGGCAGTTTTTCTGGGTGAGGTATATATTGAGGTTTTCCCTTACCTGTAAAACAAGTGTCAGGAAAACTTTAAGGCCCAAACGGTCACCGAAATCATATGGCCATCATCGTCATCACCATCTTTATCATTATCATCATCATCATCACCACCATCCTTCACCGGTGTGGAAAGTAACGGGAAACTATCTCACCTACAATTCCCTAGTAAAGCTGCAAGCATGGCATGAAAATGCTATGATTGGTATGAAAAACCTGCCTTCGGGCAGAATTATTATGGATGTATTGATTTAGAGTATACATACATTACAGTGCTATAAGGAACAAAATGCTATTGATATTACTTCTCTTTTACGGAATCACACACAAGCACTCACTCTAGTGGAAATAAACAATTTTGGAAATAAAAGTATATCCCTGGTGAGAAGATACTTAAATGTTAAAACAAAATATTTATTAAATTATTTACAAAGAGGCCATGGTCTCAACATGTATGATCCTATTTATATAGAGTAGCAATAATGAAATTAAAGGTTTAAACAACAATGAAATTTAAGGGAACGTTTCTAAACACAAACAATTGTAAAATTTAAAAGTGTAATTATAATAAAATTATGACGTGGAAGAGAAAAACAGATTTCAGATTAGTAATCAGCACATTCTAATTAGGTTAGATACACTTGTTTTGTTCAGTAGCAAGATCATTGTAGACCTGTGTAATATATATATATATATATATATATATATATATATAACGGGCTTCCAATATAAAACCGGACCGGCCTTACGGAGTTTCACCCGGCACGCAGTGCTGTCTCTTCCTCCCGCAATTCACCCTGCCTGCCACCCGTCCTTGAACTGTTTCTTACCTTATAGAAAATGCTGGAAATGTTGTCCTCCCGCAGTTAAACAGGCATTATACCGAGTAAACGCATTTAGATTGACACGCTGTAGTTCGGGCACTGTTAAGTTTCTGATTTCATTTCTTATGTTGTTCTTCAGTTCTTCCAATGTGTGCGGATTTGTTTTATACACTTTGTCTTTCAGACTACCCCACAAATAAAAATCACACACTGTTAGATCAGGGGTGCGAGGGGGCCATACACCAGCACTAATCACTCTATCTTCAAATATTTTCCTAATTTTTTTTCGGTGAGAACCGTACGCATTCGCGTGTGTTTCTTATTTTGTACTGAACCAGTGGTCTCAAATTTAGTCACAAAATCGTGGAATGTCGATCTGGAAGGAGGTAATTGTCCAGGGAAATTCCGAATAAATTCCTCGCGAACGCGACGAGCTAATTCGTATTTATAATAACATTTACACACATAAATGCGCTGCTTTAATGTCAGCTGACGTCTCATCTTGTCGAACGATAGTAAACTGACTAGTTCAAGACGAGCGGCTGGCAGAGTGAAGTGCGGAGGAGGAGATAGCGCTGTCTGACGGGTGAAATCCTGTGAGGCCGGTCCGGGTTTATATTGGAAGCCCGGTATATATAAAGATTAAATTAAATAACAGATTTTCTGAAGAAGGAATTATAAATCGTGGTGTGAGACAAGGTTGCCCCCTATCCCCAACAATCTTTGCAATTTATATCAATGAAGTAATATGTTGCTGGAACAAGACATATAAATTTGGAATAAGAATATCAGAAAATAGAAAATTAAACACCATATTGTTTGCAGATGACCAAATAATAATAGCAAATTCCGAAGATAATCTACAGAAAGGTCTGTATGAACTTAACAAAATTACAGAAGAATATGGATTAAAGATATCTACAGAAAAAACAAAAATTATAGCATTTGAAGGTGTAGATCCTGTCAGAAGTAAAATTGTACTGGACAATAAAATTTTGGAGCAGGTGAATAATTTTACATATCTAGGATGCAATATCTCATATGAAGAAGAAAAGGATGTAAATGCAAAAATATCTAAATTTTTAAGAATTTTAGGGTTAATAAATTCTATCTTCAAGCCACAGTTACCGGTAGTACAAAACATTCAAGACTAAAAGTGTATAAAACACTGGCTCTTCCAACTCTTTTGTATGGTAGCGAAGTATGGACTTTGAAACAGAAGGATATACAGAGACTTAGATCTGCTGAAATGATGGATACCTTCGGAGGACTGCAGAATACACACTACTAGATCACAAAAAAATGAAGAAATCTTAGGATAATTACACATGGAACCTTTAGAAAACAAAATTTCTGATTAAGGTCAAGATGGATGCAACATGTTCATCGAATGGAAGATCACAGAATACCCAACCAAATGTTAAGATAACAACCTGCAGGAAGAAGAAGACTAGGACGTCCACTCAAAAGACTTTTGGATGGTGTTTGTCTTGAGGCCGAAACAGATAAACAAATGACCTAAATTCGTGAATGTACTATGATGATGATGATGATGACATTCGTCAAATTGTAGATTTTCGCGGATATAAATACTATTAAGAAAGGTTTTTGTGGTTTTTCGCGTCATGGATCTATTTAGAATCTTCTCCGTGTATTTGGTTTTATTATGAAAAGACACACTTGTTGTTACTAGAAATATTGAAGTGCCCCGACCATTTTCAAAACACCAAATCACACAGACGTTTGGCTCTCTGGCATCTTACCTTCTCGAACACTTTATTATGATGCAATACTTCCTCCCCATAAGGATTAACTATGTTATATTGTAGATAATCCGTGATATGAAAAACCCAGCAAACTTTCCTTAATTATATATATATATATATATATATATATATATCGTATTTACGTCTGTATATTTTACACTACAAAATGCATTTTAAAAATGAGGTGCGTCTTAGAGTATTTACAAAACGAAGGAAAAGGCTGTCGTCCTCCTCCATTCACATTATACGCACACCTTTTGATCTTCCAAAATGTTTCTATCCGGTTAATGGCTCAACAAAGAAGACAATTGACTTCTAACACGTTGGCTAAATACAGGTTTTATTATTTACGTTTCGAAAACAGTTATCGATATTTATCACCATTTTGTTGACGAGTTGAGTTATTTTGTGTTGAGTTTGATATTCTTTCCGTATTTCTTAGTGATGAAATTACAGGCGTGATTCACATATAATTTACAAATTACAGGTAAAATGGATTTTATATTGCCTGAAAAATTAAAATCAAAGTTAATAAATAATTGTGTATTTAAAATTATTTTTATACCTAAATATAACTTTAAATGAAGAAAACTAAATATTTCATTGTTAGTAATTGTTAAATAAAATTAAACAACTCTCAATTATAATATAAATATTTTACTATTTTAAAATAGTTTTAATTCGTTGTTGTCTGGATTCTAAATATTTTTATTAATCTTTGATAAAACATCTGAATAACTTTATACTCTTATAAGTGAAAGTAAACTAAAGTGTGATTGGAATTAAAAACACCTATCTTTCTTATATGACCAATCGGATTTGACCTTAGATATAATACAATATTTGCCCATTTATGAATTAAAAATATCATGTCACGTAATAATGATACTAATATTCTATGCTATATTTATTCATTCTGTTTAAAACTTTCGTTCTGAATAGGAGCAAGCAGAGCTCTTCAGACAAAATGTAAAATTCTCTCCAATACTAGGATGGAGAAAAGTGAAATTTTACACTTAAAAGGAAAATAATCAACGTTGTGAATAAGAAGAATTTGATTATAGATAGTCGGTGAATTGTACTGCCACCAGAATTTACTTGATCTGTTTGGAACTCAAAACTTGGAATAAATCCTCATAATTTCTACCAAGTAACTACTTTTTCATTTTATGAAGCGTCACCTGCTTAATCGCCACCAACAATTCGTTGAACTCAGTGTACCGCACGTCCACTGGGAAAATGAAGAAGACGCCAATGCTGACTGCTCTAAAGAAAGTTGATGGCTCGGTAACATAGGACATGTACGAAACGCTAAACTACATGCTGGACTATATCTGACTATTTCACACCGGAAGACAAAAAGATGGAGGATAATGATTATCATAAAGTACTTCGAGAGGAAACCTACCATCGCATAGATACTCCAGACGATAGAGGGTTTACGCCACAAGAAATGAAGGGAATGCTCACAAGAATAGATCCAAATAAAGCGCCAGGAAAAGATGTAGTACAATTCTGCTCCAAATTTCCAGACTTTCCCCAAGGTACATGACATCCATCTACAACACGTGTATAAACAATAGCCACTTTCCACCACAATGCAAGAAGGCACATCTCATATAGGATCATGCACCACCTCTATTCAAATGACTTGCATAACCAAAATCAGTTTGGACTTACGCCAACAAGAATCACAGTAGATGCAACGATGGCAGTGAAGTAGTACGTACATCTAAGCATGGAAGATTATCAGTTTCTAGTACTGGTTGGTCCGGACGTACAAGGAGCGATCGATGCGGCTTGGTGGCCCAGCATTATAAATGCCTTGCGGAATTATAAGTGTCCTCAGAGCCTATACAACCTAGTAAGGAACTATCTTTACCAGTGAAGCGTGACTTTATCTATAAATAATATTAAAATAGAAAAGTCAGTAGGCCTAACAAAGGATTGTCCACAAGGATCCTGCTTTGGAACGGGATTGTGGAACATCCGGTACAACCTGGAATATACTAACCACACCAAAGTCATTGTATTTGCGGACGACCTATTAATAATGACAAAAAAAACAACATAAACCTTCAAAAGATCACAAACTGGGCCAAGAATAACAAAATTAAATTTAATGTACAAATATCCAAAGTTCTGCCGGTAATAAGAAACAGACATAATATCAACGCAAAGGTAAACATATTTCTTAACAACAAACTTTTAGAACAGTTGAGCACAATTCAGTATCTAGGAATTGTACTGGACGAAAAGTTCACCTTCAGTGCTCACGTTCAACACATTGCGGATAAAATTACAAGACTTATCAATGCCTTAGCCAAATCAGCAAAGCTCAACTGGGACCTTAATCAGGAGCTGTAAGAACAATTTACAAAGGAGTAATTCTGGCAAGTTCATTACACTGACAGTGTAATGGACTTACCACGTAGTGGATCACCAGCTGTGAGCCAAAAACCATCGACAATGTGCTACTTCCATTTCAACTCAGACCTCAAAAATCGGTTCGTCATGCTTCACGGGAACTGTATTTACTAAAATCAACCATTCATAAAGTCCTCCATAAGCGGCTGCAAATTACGCAAGCGTCACTGCCAACTGACGTCCCTCGGCGTGCGGAATTTGCTGAACGCAATTGATGAAGACAATGAGTACCTGCAGGGGAAGATGGTCTCTGATGAAGCGAATTTGTTGGTGTCTAGACATGTTAACCGCCATAACTTTCAGATATGGCGGTACTAGTGATTTACCAGACTAAGCATACCACCATACACGTTGGATACTTTCCTGTGGTGACGTCATTGTCGTTTAAATCGCAATCTGAAACAAATGTAAACAAAACGCTGAGAGATGTAGAATATGTTGTGAAAAACCGCATGTCTCTATTCAAAACGTTAACGAGCTAAGTTACATCGTCTTGGTAGCAGAGTCTATAATTTGTATTAGTGAAAGTGTGCGAAATATGGGAAAAGTGCGAAGAGGCCAGATAGAGACTAAAGATTTTAAATGGGTGCAAGAAAATCAGCAAAGTAGCTTGCTTTGGCATTTAATATAAACGATTAGTACCCATGCAGATAGAGCAATCTTTAAGTATAATAAAATTGATGTCAACAGACATGGTATTACTGTATCATGAATCTCAAGTTTTTTTCACACGATTTATTTACTTTATTTATTTATTTTATCTGATGAAGTTAACACCGCAAGGTCTTCTCTTTCACTTTACCTGGGAAAATGCATATTTTCTAAAAAATTATAATAAATATCTTGACGGTGTCCTATATTTAGGAGCTCTTACACAAAGGATATTACAGTACATTGAACCGAAAGTGCGATTTTCGGTTCGCAACTGCAGTGCCGTTATCCTCCTTGAACAAAAAGATTCGTCCCCCGTCATAATAATGTTTCACAAACGATATGGCTCATTCAGCCCACATACCGATACCAAAAAAACAAGCTTTGATGGTATTCAATATAAGTATACGAACTACACAGGTAAATATTAGGATCGACACTCTCTAGAAAGATGTCCAAAGCGCTGGCATTTCCAACATTGGATATTAATTTTCTGCTGCCAGGAATTATTGCGTGAAGAACGATTCTCAGGACCACTAGCTTTACTTGAATTATCAGTCATACGTTTCTCGCTAAAGTTCTTTTGCCTTTCAGCTATTTCAAAATCAGCTACTTTTCTTGCCAAGACATACATTTCTGCTACACTTTGGGGTTTTGTAGCGAAGACCAAATGTTGTCTAATGGCAGAAGACATATTTTGAAGAATAAAATCAAACAAATTTTCTTCCGAAAACTGGGGGTTCAATATCAATGAAGCACCTTGCATTTCGGAAATAAACTCCATTAAAGATTCCTCAGAAAATTGGAATCGACGAGACACAAATTTAATCCAGTAATCTTCTAACAACCTGGAAGGCAATAACGAACATTTCACATATTCTAAACCCTTGATCTAAGTTTAATCTTAATTTAACGATGTTATTCCACACCTTCAATAGGATTCCTCCAATACAACTCAAAATCGAATTAACAAAATATTCATCTTTAACTTGTCTCAATTCAAAAATCGAATTGAGTTTTATTAGAAGAAAACTAACAATTCCTTATCACTTCCATCACAGGGATCGACTTTCCTAATTAACTCTCGAAAAATTCGCTGATTATTTTCTTCCATGTCAGAAGAAATGTTGGAAGCAATTCCGCCAGAAAAATCTTTGATAGAGCTAGCTCTACGATCAATAATATTCTTATTCTGCTCTACAGAATTATCTTCACTAACAGCACTGTCTACGATGAACTTTCGTTTCACCAATGTTTGTTCAGCAGGGGAGAGAGAATTCAAATGAGTCTTAAGTCGTTGACGTAATATGTTTACGTCGCCTTCAGTGTCAATACCTAGTAAGCTCAACTCTCGGACTAAATTGTCCTTAGATACAATATCAATCCAACTAGGCAGTTTACTAAACAGAGTAAACAAAATGTATAAACAGGTGTAAAAGAACACAATTCGTTATGCATAAATTACTCTGTGTTTATAAACAAGGAGAGATGAATCGATTTATTTACGGTAAACAATTCAAACACGTAAATAAGCACGTTTCAATAACCTTTACGTAGATAATAAGTCTCGAAGACAAATAATCATCCACGACATAATACCTCTGAAAAATGTCGATATCAAAACACTTTATAATTCCAAAAACCATTTAAGATCACTCAGAGTATATTCTCTTGTTCTGGTACTTGTATCCAGAACCAAAACTTAAGTTCAAAAATTTTGAATCGACGACCATCTGAACTACTGTCAATATAATACAACATTTATTTTCTAAACAGAAAGAAACAAAACCACGCGCTATGCTATCGTTTGTGCCGGGGTTTTTTTATAATAATAAAACCACGCTCTGCTACCATTTGTACGTTTTTTTATTAAAAACCCACGCGCTGTATTACTGTATCATGAAACTCAAGTTTTTTCACACGATTTATTTACTTTACTTATTTATTTTATCTGATGAAGTTAACACCGCAAGGTCTTCTCTTTCACTTTACCTGGGAAAATGCATATTTTCTAAAAAATTATAATAAATATCTTGAGTGTGTCCTATATTTAGGAGCTCTTACACGAAGGATATTATAGTACATATATATACTCATATGTGTTTATATATGTGTATTTAAGTTTACCCTATTTGTTGGATTTTATAGTATATTCTTTTAATATGAAAATACAAAGGAAGTAACGTCATGAGGTTCTACATGATAAATAAGTTTGGTCTGCCGTCACATTATTTCATATTTGGTTGTTTTTATGCTTTGAAAGATGTGTTACAAGAAACAATCAAATGAGAAGTTAGATGTTACTTCCTATTATACTTTCATATTAAAGGAACATACTATAAAATCCAACAAATCGGGTAAACTTAACTCAAAGCACCTTTGCTGCATCTTCAGTTGGTACTGACTCAGTCTATACCAACTAAAAACGGAGTAAAGATGTTTTGAAATATGTCTTACAAGAAACAATCAACTATGAGGTAAAATGGCGGCAGACCGGAATTATATATATTATTTTAACTTTGTACGATGAGTTATAATATAACACTTTAATATACTAATAAATATTACCTTTACAGGTTTTTTGTAGGCGCGGAAAAATTAACCAATGAACTTGACAGAGTGGTTATTTTCGGATTTTATTCCGAGGAATTCAACATATATTCCGCCTACAAGGGTCTTTTAATGAATCTTGAACTGAGAATGTGTGAAGATTACTATCTAAAGGACATCGTAATAATTGATTACAAGAACATAACTGCTAAGGCAGTTCTAAGAATCACTTTGCCATCTGCGAAGAAATTCGCCGATTGTACCTTGGTTAGTATTCAACTTAAATATTTAAAAATTAGACCTATATGTTAATTTATTAATAATTCAATTTAAACTTAATAATAATTGTTTGGTAACATATTATTTTGTTTTTATTTCATGCAATTTGTACCTATTACCAAATTTATGACACTATATTCTTCTTCATGGCGGGTTTCTGGAATCTGTCAATAACTTTTATTTTAATAAGGTGCCAGTCAGAAAATTAAAGAGATTTTTAAATTACTGAATGAACTCCTGTCAAATTTTATTCTTAGGATTTCATTTTTAAAATTATTTTTCACCGTTTAAAGTGTTTTTTACTTCTTTATAGCGATTATTTGAATTTTTCACGATATTGAACTACATCAAACCATATTGATTTTAACGAATATTATAAGTTTCAGTGCAGCCAACATAGAGTCTGTACTAATTAACGTACACTAAATAAAATCAGCGTGCATTCTTTCACAAGTTAGATACTAAAATTGCGTTAGGTTAGCTATTATGTTCATTAGCAACGTGAGTTCAATCTTCGTGTATATTACGGCTGCATCTCGTGATTCCATAGTCTAAACCAGCGATAACCCACTAAGGAATATTGCTGACGATAATGTTAATCAGTGATGCCCAGATTGCAGATACCTCAAGCGATTGGAAGAATGAACCAACAAATTACCGGCTCCTTGACCTCAGTAGCTAAGTCGTTTTTTCCGGCATTTATTATACCACAAGTAAAATGTTTTCTCCGAAGTATTTATTAATAAAAATAACATCTCACACCTTATTTTGTCTTGTTTTTAAACTGATTTTTGAGAAATCATTACTCCAACGCCAGTTTTTACTCTACCGTTGTTCTTTAGTGGTGATTCAATGTTTCCTTGAATGACAGAACAATAGTCCAGCAAATATTGGCAATGGAATACTAATGTCTCCCAAACCGTACTAAAAAAAATATGAGGTGTTTATTAATATTTCGTAGTGTTACTTCCTACAAATATTGAAGTTCTCAATTTTCAAGATCCATTAATTTATTATTTTAACCATTGTTAGGAATATATTCCTTACATCAGAAAAAGAATTGATGAGTTTTATTACTTGTAATTAAATAAACAACAATGGTTGCTTGACCCTACATATATTTAAAAATCTTCAACGAACATAATAAAATAAAATATGCGTTTGTTATAATATTAAATGGAAATAAATACAAATAAATTATTCAAAACTAATATTACGAGCATGAATAGAAATAAATGCTTATGAGAATATATTTTTATTAAAATTAAGAGGAAAACGATTTATTTCAAATAATATAAAATATTTAACTTAGCAAGTATGTTGGTTACACTTAAAGTAGACGAATTAACTGCGACTGCAGCATTCCAAGCGATTGGAAGAATGAACTAGGTCTGGCATCAAATACTTCCATTAGCGTCGGCACCCCATCTTGTTGGCGCATGTGCATGGTGTATGGTTGGAAGTTAGAATTGTTTTCTTGTCACGTGTTGCAAAGTATTTCCAATTGTTCTAACATTTTATAATGTCACCACTAGATTGTAATAAGAATTTTGAATTAATGCCATTTAGTTGTACATACAGAGTGATCGTGAAAGAGTATGTAATAATTAAACAGGGCTGATCCACTGAGCAATTTGATTTACGGGGTCTAGGATCTGGAAAGCCAGCGTATAGACATATGGAAGTAAACTTGTCTATCACACGTTTCTAGGATTAGTGTTTTACAGCTAATTTACAACTACGTGCATGATACATCTTTCGTACCTGGAAGGAAGAGTCTGACAAGTCTTGATTCCCCTTAATTATTGTCTATGGAGATATCTAAAATCACTTGTGTTTGAGATTGCAATGAAATCGAACATGGGATTAGTTGCCAGGATTGTAGCTGCGTGTGATTGGAAACATATTTGCCACAGTGTGGCAGAATCTTGAAAACTAATGTCATAGTTGGTGGCGTCAGTCTGACCAACTATTGTGCCGAACAAAATAGTATGTTAATTGTGTCAATGATGGTACCTGTAATTAATGTAAATAAAAAAGTATACATAGCAATGTGAAAGAAAATTTTGCTCTCATATCTCCTTAAACTAGCTTCTTGGACCCTAGGTTCCCCATCTCAAATTGTTCAGTGAAGAATCTCTCATGTCCTGTTTAATCTTTGCACGCTCTTAAACAATCAACCTGTATTACTATTTGAGGCCATTTTTGATTTGTTATCATACTTGCGATTGGAAATTTCCTGTCAACGAATTAAAATACAGGAAATACATATAAAAAACGAGCAAACTAAAGTATTTACAGGAGCAATAAAAATGCACTGTATACATCGTCTTCGATACAGAATTTAACAGTGTAATTGACAATAACAACGCAATCTGAGCATGTGAACATTATGGTTCGATATTGCTGATTTACAGAATATCCTATATATTAATTTTGTTAATTAAACCGTATTTATCCAGTTTTGTTTTGAGGAAACAAAAGCTGAAGCCACTACGGCAATTTCCAAATGTTGGGTTCCAGACAAACCTCCTCTCCTAATTGTTAGATTTTTTCGATTAATAACACCATTTTATTTTTCTCATTAAAATGTTAATGTAAGTTTCGTTCCACAATAAATCAAACGTGACGGCTAGTAGAGTGAATTTTAAATTTCGTCAATGAGGAAAAACCTTAATCTTAAGGGTCGATTTCACAGAGTTTCGATGAATATCTTTTCCCCTTCATTTTAATGGCATATAAAAAAATAAAAAATGTTGTCATAGGGCCTATTTTAAAAAAGTTCGCCTCAGATAAAGTCCAATTCCTATTGCACTAATTCCGCTGAATGAGGAACTAGATAATACTTTCTTAATTGGTTGCGACATTTCGAGTTTGAATGCGAAAAATATCCGGCTGCCACTAAAGCGTTAGGGCATAGAAAATTGTTTCATGGTCATTTTCGGTACCTAATAATTATGTAGGATCAACAAATTAGCTTTTTCAAAATTATTTCACGTGACTATTTAACTAATGCCCCAAATTGGCTGTCTATGACCAATCACATTTCAATGAATTTTGATTTATAACGAATCACAATTTTTTCATCTCGATTTTATCACTTTCACTTTATCGCTTTCATTTTATCATGTGGCTTCCTGATTTTATATATATATATATATATATATATATATATAGTGCACACATGTTATCAGATTCTGCTTGCGAAATATAATAGAAAAGAATTCGTACCAATTGATTACACCACAAAAAACACTGTTTGTATTTTCTTAAACGTATTATTTCCCAGGAATTAACCTTGCAGAAAAAATATAATTGACATAGTTATATCATAAGGCAACAGGAATTAATTACTAAACTGTAATGATGTGTTTAATTTTTTCTCCGCTAGGGTGCATTCTTACAAATTGCGATTCTATTTGGCAACAAATATGGTCTGGTTGCATTGATGAACAAACGAAACAAAACGTATCTCATTTGTTTTCAAATATCGCCGTTTACATTAAATATATAAATATTTTAAAATAATGTATTTAAATAATGATTTGTAAGTATACAGCTTAATATTATTCGTTGAGTAGTGCTAACAAATGCCACTCTTGATTTCCAAATTCTCTAGATAAATTCACTCCTCACTTCGTGAGTCGTGGATTTATCGACAATTTGGAAATCATTCGTGGCATTACTTATGACAAATAATATTCAGTCTATGAAATATATGTAGTTTTAATAAAACATAAACCATGTGCTTCCTGCCATAGGTTCCTTATATCAAAATGTTAAGTTGATGTCCTTTATCATATATCCAATTTTACCCAAAAGTTGAACAAGCTCCTCACTGACATCTGCTGTTGCTCAAGTATTATGACGTCACAATGTAGTAGCGCGGAATATGTCGTAAATGCAGATGATTTGATGTTACAAACAAATCCTATAACCCGATCGCAGTACCATCTAACGGGTCCACTTGTGAATTTAAACCATCCAGGGACCCACACAAGCACACACAAAAAATTTCCTCACAAATCGGTCCAGTCGTTCAGGAAGTTTTTAATTTCAGTTTTCAAGTGAACCTTGACTTATAATTTTCGGATTTTGCTCCTTTTTGGATAATACCTGCCTCAATTTATTTCAATATGATACACTGATTTTTTGTTCTGAAACATCGAATATTGTGACCGCTAGAGCGATTTTTAAATTTACACATCGTGTGAACTCCTAGACTAATGGTTTTATAGGGTCCAATTATGAATCTAAGCGATCCAGGGACCCAATAAGGCACATACAAATATTTAATCAAAATCGGTCCAGTCGTTCAGGCGGTTTTTAATTTAGCATTTCAAGTAAACCTGCAATTCTAATTGTCGGATTTCACTCATTTTTGGATAATACCTATATCGGTTTATTTTAACCCGTTGGGTGGGCGTTACGTGAATATCCGTCTCAAGAAAGCCTTCACTCGGTGGGAGTTACGGATATATCCAACGAGATATATATTATTTTTTTTATAAATTATTTGGCGATGCAGGAACACAAAATTTTGAAGATCTGTTCTGTATGGGTATGACATCTAGTGTGATTTTTTTCAATCCCCTTTGACCGGTCTCTTAACAGTTTCTTATTACGAGAGTTAAAATCACATATCATGTATGCGCGCAAGAACGGACTAACATATATCGGTAACTGGCCAGCTATATAACATTCATGATAAAATATTATTCACTAGACGTGTTCAGAAAAAAAAACAGACATAATCTGTTTGCTCAACATAATATATCTTTCAACTCAGATTAGCCTTAAACCTTAATGCAAGAACGGTCTAAGTTAATGAAAAAATAATAACTCTGGTACAGTTTCTTGTAACTTCTCATTCACAAGTTTAAATGAGAGGTCTGTCTTTTATCACATTAGAAAAATATTGCACAAACATTCAATTGGGGTTGCTAACTTTTACCCTCCATTCTCCAGTCTTGAAGTAACTAGTTCAAACGTCTTATTTCGCTCTAATTTTTTTTTTCACTTCATCATATTTTTATAAGCTACTTACAATTTACTGAAAATATGAGTGTTTTCTAAAATGAAGTTATGTAGCATTCATAATACTAACAACAATAATAATCAGTGACTTCTCAACACACCAGTGTTCAATAACGCCACTGATAATATCTGATGACGTCAATAATCACTATTACTACAATAAAAACTACTAATTGTACGGATATATATTTTTACGGTATATTAAAGATCTAAAAATAAAAAAAATGCGATTATTTGTAATAACTCAAAACTGACAGTATTTAGTAACGCCACTGGTCATATGTGTCGTAAAATTGTAATATTTACACAGTGTTAAAAGAGATTGTATATTTACATTATAAACTTCGGAGTAAATTGCCAATATAAATTAATTTATTTATTTATACATATATCCTAAATGCTTAGTTTATATCGATGTAAGACTTGAAACAACGCCACTGATGACAGACACCATGTAAGGCCAGAGTTAACATTTATTGCATTTAAGAGATTTGCATACTTTTTTAATATTCATTACATGTAATATAAATAATGTTTTCCAAATTACTTTAAATTGAACACGAGAAGACACTTGTGCCGTTTTTGTACTAAAGTTGAAAAAAATAAAAATATGAAATTTCGATTAAAAAATATGACCATATGAAAGAGAATGGTTGTTTTGTATAATATTTGATGGATATGTTACAAATGTTTACTCCCTGTATTTTTTATAATATTTTAAATTAAAGGAAGAAAAGGCTCCCCACAGAGCTGTAGAACTGCACTAGCTAGGTCCCCAGTTAAGGGGTTAATAGGATATACTAAGTTTCGTTGGGCAACACTGAAAAATGTGACGCTAGAGCGATTTTTAAATTTTCCTTTTCAGGTAAACTCCTACATCTAAAGATTTTAGAACACGCTTTTAAACACACGCCGCATTGGAAAGATATACACTTTTCACGAAGACCGGTTGAATGGTTAAGAAGGCTACAACGAACTCACATACATACATACTTTCATATATATATATATATATATATATATATATGTGTGTGTGTGTGTGTGTGTATGTATATGGTGTTGAAAAAAGTACTGACAACGGAGGTGAGGTAGTATATTGAGACATGTTGATCATCTTTAATACGGTATCCATGTCCGGAAATATATATACACACACTGTAGATTTAAATAAATGCACGTTGTGATAACGGCTTGAAAGAATATCAGCAATGACCCCGTAAATATTTATAAAAATAGGTCAATAGATTGACTCCACACTGCGTAAAGTATCCTGTAATCTAATAAAGATATATATAATATAAATTACTTAACATTATTATTTTTGTGACAGTTCTGGATACATTGAATACTTATATATTTAATACCTGAAAACCTTCATTCTGGATTAGTATTTCAAAAACTGAAATTTGACCATCGCGTACCTAATTTGTGGTAACGGTTTCTCATTTTCAATAATGAATACGAAAGTCAAATTTAAATCAGGTAGTCGTTAAGTATAAACAATTTCTCTAGCAGTTTTATCGTTCCGCTTGGCTTATTTTGGGTGCAGGATGAGATTGAAGTTTAACGTAGAAAACATTCGTGTTTTATTCATTTATAACATTTTTAAAAATGTGGTTTCAAAGTACTATTTTACTGAAACTACTATAGGAGTTTAGTCCGGTCAAAATAGACATTTCAATTTACAAAAATTCACATACAACTGAAAATTGGTACGAATGTAGGGAACACCATTATAAATGAAATTTGAAAAGTCCCCATCGATCCTACATCCGTAAAAAAATATTCAAATATGGATTTTTTTTGCATTTTTCAGCCAAACGGAAATGTTTTATCATAAATATAGGTCAGACAAAAGTTATAGATCGTGCAATTATCTACAAATATTATCCTTATACTTTTCTTTCATAACAATCGCGATTCTAAAATCTGAAGAAGTCTTATTATATATAATATGCGCACATTTCCGCACCATCCATGAGGTGGCGCATTTTTAACCCGATAGGAATACTCCACGATCTGTTGTGATTATGTTTTATTTAATAATATTATATTAATTAAAAATGGTACTATTGGGAGTGATTTAAGTGACAAAAATTATTCTTGATTCCGTGTAATGTTAAACTGACTGGTAATCTTCGAATTCTACTTAGACAGTAATGTCTTCTTCAATTTCTTCTTCTTATTACTGGATATTTGTTAATTGTTCTCAGAAAGATATATCAGGTGTATCCTTATTGAAATCTTCATCTGTTCCATTTGATTCACCATTGGAGCAAGATTGGCCTTGACAATTGATACATACTGGTGAACAAAATAATCCGACCCTTTTACAGTCACATTTTGCACTACAACCCTTTTTGCAATTGCAAAAAATGGTGTTGAGAAGTCTTTGTGCAGCAGGTGGGAGTAACGCTTGAATTGGTTCCAAAGTATTATCCATTAATTGACCCGATTGCAATTTTGAGATGAAATATCTAGGCTTAACAGCAGTCGTAATAGTGTGGCTGATATCGTAGTACATACTAGTTTTAAATGTTCTTGTTTAACCCATCAGCGTGGGGGGATTTAAATCCCCTGACGGTTCTCAGCTGAGGGAGGATTTCTTGGAATAGCATTTACATTTTAAGTTAGAAAACAAAGTTTTGTAAAACGTTTATATCTTGTTTGATATTTAAAATATCCAAATAGAAATTTCAAAATGTATTCAGCTAACCGCCAGGCTAATTATAATAATTGTAAACTACAACAATACAAATAAAATTTATAAAACCGTACCTGAGAAATTAGGTTTGTTGGAATTGATTTGAAGCACCCGTGCATACATAATCCCGCTTCATAGTCAGAGCATCTAAATACTGTATCTTCCTGTTTATTTTTTTATAACACACAACACATATTCTGTTAGGGAGGGCTTTATTTCTTCTCGGTGATATTTTTCCCAGAAAATGTCTTGTAACTAATCTCCGTACTGTTGAATGACATCCGGGAACCTCACCCCTATGTTGCACAAGTTACGCTTCATCAAGGTCAATGCGAAAAAATATTTTGTGGTGAATTTTCCTATAGATAATCATGCTGTTCAGTTAGCAATGTTTAGAACACGGAAAATATTTTCATGTACTAGTTTTTATTTTGTTCCATTCCAACAAACATACATGTAACCAAAGTCTGTTAGGTCCAAGGATCCTATATTTATATTATAATCTATAACAGATTTTGTTTGTTTTCCAGTTCCTCGTCTATGCATTTTGTAATATTTTCACTATGTTTATTTGTAGGGACCATGGCGAAACACTGCCACCCTCGAGCTAATCTAACAGGATTGAACAGAGTCACTCTTTAAGTTAGAGTTTCTTTCACAAATTTAGTGCCATATAAGTGTCACATATTTCATTTGAAAGAAGAAACCTTCACCAACCTAGCCATATAAACAAAGTGTTAAATAGTTTCATGGTTTCCAGAAAGAGAGCAGAGAAACGCGGACTAACAGATTCTAACGAAGTCCATAAAAACAATGAAGAACTACATGAACAAACAAATATATAAAATATAAATTGTATATTAATTGAAAGCTTGAGATCTCCTCTATAAGATTGCAGTTCACAAATTGTGTTGTCATTGTATATTTTTACAAAGAATTATAATAAATCAAATGCGCCGGATATAGAACATGCTCAATTAGCACTTCAAACTTACCCACATTTAACAATAAATTATACAACTTGAAAGTAAGATATATTATTAATTTCATTTATAGAATAAGAACGTATTCTTTCCTGTGCAAAATTATATTATTTCATCATTTATTTAGTGAATCATTCCCGAAAATAAGAACTAGTTTCGGTAAAAAAAACATGCGGATGGTGATCGTCACTCCACAGAGAAGAAGTGTTTTATTTATGCGGATGGTGCACGTCACTCCCCGCTGATGGATTAAATTGTTTATTTTTAAGAATTACTTGTTTCAAAAAATAGGTGTTCGCCATATAGCTGTTAATATTTTCAAACATTCGACTAGGTATTACCAAATACTAAAGACAGAATATCCTCTGGAATTATTGCTGCTGCAGCTTTGAGGATTCTCAATCATTCTTCCTTTTAATTTTGATTTTTTCTCATACCAAGCCGGGTTAAGAATATCGTGATGATCATTAACGAAACAAATTAATGTTAATCTTCAGGGGTTTTGAGTCATACTTTTATTACCATACTTTAACTTCAATCGAATCCTAATTGTTCTATTATCTAAAGCTGGATTTTTGCAATTATTTTGTAATTCTTCTAATGAAAACTGACAGTCATCATTTTTTTCAATATATGTTGAATATTTCCTCCATTGCAACATAAGTAGATCCATCTTGAGAACGAACGATTTTACCCCCAGTGTTGGGTTTCAAGAAGGAATTATAGCAATTATTATGGTACCTAGTCCCGGATGCAACTAAATCATTTTCGTACTGAATATGTGCAGTAACATTTTTTGCTACGTCATCAGAAAGAGTCCGAGCTACCTTCAGAATAGATTCTTTAAGTTCAAGTGTGGCAACTTACACATTTTACTCCTAACATTTTGCGTTTTTTTCTTCTCGGTCTCTTCATTCGCTTCATCTCCACAAAATATGCGATTTTTTTAAAACATAAAACGGATTCACTTACGCGTGTTTTAGAACTAAGAGGATTGATTTCAGATGTACCGGCTTCCTCCATTTCATGCTGTCGTTTAACTGTAGCAATAGAACTCTTCCGAGTGTACATTTTACGGCACTGCACATATATTGCCACAGATTTCTTGTCCTTCAGGTATTCACAAAACCCACAATTTCTTTCAAAACTTGAATCAATCGAAGTCTTCATTCCACGGATAACAATAACTGTTTCATTTTCAGTCAAAGTTTTACTGCAAACAAAGCAAAATTGCAACATTTTTTTTAAATTATTGAACAGCACAAATCATTTTAAGAATTGTTATTAACAAACACATGTATCAATACCCACGTGCATTCACTGTAAAGGAACGTAAAACACTATACTAAAAATCTTTCGTTTATGCCTTCCACAAAAAAGAAGTAAACGACTGTCGCCACTCGAACAACAATAGAATAGTCGGCAGATATTGATCAAGGTTACAAGGGCCAATTAAATTAGGGACTGAGTTTATTTTTTGTGTATATTCTCACAATCATATAATATATAATTTGTATTTTAGTTACACAATCAACATTTCTATCTATGTATCTTCGGGATTTTACAACTGATGCCGTCTTCCCGTGCCAAACCTCCAAAGCCTACGATCTTGGGTATCTTCAATGCTTAGCCCTCTTGCTTGCATTAGTGTCTTCATGTTTTCCTTCCATGTTAACTTCGGTCTCCCTCTCTTCCGCCTTCTGGTCGGATGCCATTGATATAGTTGCTTTGGCCATCGCTCATCTTCCATTCTTAAAACATGTCTTAACCACTTTAATTTCTTCTCCTCAATTCTTTCAATTATGCTTCCTTCTGCTTTCATTATATTTCTAATTTCCTTATTTGTGACATGTTCTAATTTTGACTTTCTAGTACTTCTGCGTAAATAATGATTTTTTTCTAGAGCTATTAGTTTATTCTTGTAGTACTTATTGAGTGTCCATACCTCACTTCCATACATTGCAACAGATTCCACCAATGTTTTACCAATATATTTTTTGTGTCTTTCCAAATATGCTTATCCCACCATATGAAATTTAACGATGATATTATTTTGCTACACAATTCAATTCTATGTTTTATATTCTCTTTGCCTATACCTTCAATGTTATCCATAATTATTCCCAAATCTACTTATATTAAATATCCCATCATGAATAGGAGTTTACCGTGCGGTTGAAAAACGTGCATATTATTGTTTTCAATCTTTCAAATGGTGATATCTGAAGAATGGCGATTCTTATGAAACAATGTGCAAGAACAATTTTTATACATATTTGCATGATCTACAACTTTGGCTGACCTTTTTTATGACAAAACGTACCGTTTGGCTGAAAAATGAAAAGAACCCATATTTGGGAAATTTGCCCTAGAATATATTTTTTTTTTTTTTGCAGATACACATTTCAGTTATAATGGTGTTCCCTATATTTGTACCAATTATCAGCTCTATGCGAATTTTTGGAAGCCAACCTCTCTTTTTTTAGCTATCTTCACCTGGCTATTCTTCTTTACATATTGTGTAAAGTGACCAGAAATGTTCAAACACTACATCAAACAGTTCCTAAGAAATATACTAATAGGTTCAAACATCAAATTTTCTTATTCCGTTATTTGCAATTTAATTAAGAGTGAAATTAAGAGTGAATTGTATAATATATATATAGACATATTAAAGCCAAGTGGCCATAATTAACAAAAACAATTTAATAGTGTCAAGAAATTAGAGTTAGATTTAATATTTTTAAAAATTTTATTATGAGCTATTTTATATCTCTCTTTACAGTACAATGGCTTGTTTCTAGACAGCTTGATTGTATTGTGCCTCATGTGTTTTATTAAAAAGTAATGATTCTTCATGAAGGTAGAAAATGGCGAATATGACGAAATGAATCTTAGTACATGCTGTATAAACAATGGCGGACAGAAAGAAAACAGAGAAACTTGTTAGGACAAATAAAATCCGTTAAGTAGGAACTACATAAACTAAATTGATTCCCCAGCAAATCGAATTTACGGTCTCATTTTGATAGTTGACAGATATGTATATATATATATATATATATATATATATATGCATATATACTTGCTAATACCCGGCGTGCGCTGCTACTCCTAAATGAATGTTAATGTGTTTTTACCACCAGCCGTGCGCTGTTATACTCTACTTTTTTGTAGAGTTTTTTTTTTTAGATGTTAACGTGATTATTACATCTCTCTTATAGCCTGTGTTCATTCCCGGAATCTCCTGAACATTTTTCAAAAAGAGCCATCTCCATCGAATGAACGGTATGGCAGAGCACGGTTGCCCAGGAATCTACTTATCCCTATCTTCTTGGTATAAAAAACTCAAAGCGCGAGAGGCCTAGAAGGCTTTTGGCTGACAGCCGGCTATGGGCCTCACATCCACATGTGATAATCACAGAGGTAAACGATCATCTAACCAGTGTATTGTGACATGTGCTCAGCATGTCGGATCCTCCAGCCGTTATAGCAGGTATTCTCAACCTGAAGTCGCTACTTACTGTAGCTACCCAAATGCCTCACGATGCTGGTTGGGCACCGCACAGTGGGCCAGATACGAAATCTAGCTGGAAAAAAGTATTTTACTAACTCTCGCCAATCCAACTTTCTTCACTCTAAAATTGTTGCCAGGTGACTGCTCTTCACTTATCTGCAAAGGAAGGTAGAATTCTAAAATTTATGTAGACAATATAAACATCGGAAATTGCCGATAGTTAGAAGTCATCTGGTCCGCATCCCTGTTCTGTACCGAGCTGTAGAAAAAAATACGTTTTACATTAGAGTTCAGTGAGTTATTCTTCTTATTCTATATGGATACTTTACCTCAAGGTTTGTACTTTTCATTGATATATATAACATGTTTCAATACAACCAGATATTGTATTAAATACACGTGGAATCATATGTTCAAAACATTAAACAATTTACACAATCTTTTTTACTTTAAATTGAGCTACGACAAAAACAGTTCTGAACAGTAGTACAAATTTTAGTTAGAATATAGAGTGATTTATGGACTTCAATTTCCTCACAATAACATGTGTGTAAATTATTGCGTCTTTTTATAATTAGCTTTTTATTAGAGGAGCCGGCCGGCAGCCGGTAAGTTCACATAGTACTACTTTTCCGTATCACTTAATTATTTATAGCTATGTCTTGCGCATTTCGTTTTTTTATAATCCCTTTAAATCGTTCTCACTTTCCATGGTTCATACTTTACATATGCACTGGAACTCACTTATTATTAACTATCACTTTTTTAAAATTCTAATTAGCTACTATTTGATTCTATTTGGATCATTTTTTTCCTTTAATTAAGGCATACATCTTAATGTTGCCGTAAACATATTTGCCCTCTTTTAACAAATGCCGTCAATTAACTACTTGCTTTTCCTATGTAATTTTGTAATGATTATCCTTTATAAATAAGTATATCGGTATTTACTAATAATGTATATATCTATATCGCAATCTCAGTTTTCAGAAAATATAACGATTCCATCATAATAATTTATTTCTAAATCTGTATTTTCTTATTAAATTAAATAGCCACTTCCTTAAATGTAGTCATTGAATATTTATCATCAGTATGTTCATTGATCTTCATATATACTTGATAATCTAATTATTCTTTATAGAACCCATCTATTCATCATTCGCATATTATTTTTATTCAATCGATTAAGGTGGAAATTATTCTTATTTATTTACTTGTCGGTAACATAACTAACAATTTCATACGCGCAGAACCGTCGCTGTATACAGAATGTTATAACATCATAGCTCATATTCGTCAATTTCATTTTATTACTTAAACAAATCGACATGAACGGTCGAATCAAAATCATGGAGCTCTATCTATCCATAAAAATTGTCGCTACCATATGAGCGAACGTGTCTCATTTAAAACGACATAATATAAACGCCTCCTTCAGTATTAATTCATTTCTTCACTTTGTCTACGCAATATATTTATCAGTCCCCAATCATAAACCGTTAAAAGGACGATGCCTTAACCTCTTTCTTAAATTTACGTATGTTTATAAAGCTTCCGTTTAATTCATGAAGTGTAATCTTAGATTTTTAAGAACATTTACTTATAATGTTAGAAAACAACCTATTTATATTTGAATCACTATGAAATTGACTATAAAGTTATAATAGCACCTGGCTATTTTGTATTTTTTTAGAAATGACATTTAAAAGTTTGGTTTAAACATTCAGTTATTCATTTCTCATCGTATTTGGGTAAGTAACTTGTTTTAGAATTTTGTACCTGTGAAGGGTGTGCTATTTTCCGTCTCACTCGCATTCATTCTTCTTTTACAAACATTTTAAGTTTATTGAACTGATTTTTATCTCTATTCTAGACTGGGTTCAACGTTTTCTTAAATATTTCCTCCACGCTCAGCTGTTCGTTTCTTTGTAATTTTCGCAATTTATTTATTCTCGTCTCTGTTATTTTTCACGCTTTAGATTAACGCAAATATACTTGCTAATTATTATTATTATTATTATTATTATTATTATTATTATTATTATTATAAAGGGGTGGTGCCTCTCGCTCCCTCTGTAAATTTAAATTTTCTTCCCCTGTTTTCGTCAATATTTATATAGTCTCATTGTGTTTTTGTAGCAAGCAAAAATGTAACCCTTTTAGAATAACTTTCATTAAATTTTTCTTATTACTCATCTATTATAATTTAAGACCAAACATTTCTTACATTTTTTCATACTAATATTACAATATAACATTTATTTAATTTTGTGCATGAAATGCAGATGCATGTTAATGTCTAACTGATATTACATCCATTCTAACAGGATAGACTGAAATTTGCATTCTACCACTTTGTGATAATCTCGCGCCCGGATCAAATATTTCAGCACGATATTTTTCTAGATAACATTCTCTCTCATCATGGACTAATATAGTTCAGTACTTCATTGTGTTAACTTTGAATCTAACGTATTGGCTGTTTTTCGACCATTTTCTCCTTTTTCGACCATTTTCTCCTATTTATTCTACGCATCTTTATTACACGGTATGACTTATGCATAGTTTCTTTACGTCCTACCTTTTATATTTTTTCTTTTCACACTTTGTCCCTATCTTTCCCATGCATCTACTTTGCATATCCACATTTTCAGCTTGGAATACTGAGCGGACGTTTGGCTCTGTCGAAATCAAAAGGTCAGTTATACCATTGTCATTTAGTTTACCCTCGTTGATCGCATGCATTACACTATTATCTGAAACTTCATCTACAGTGCTTTGATCTGTTGGATTAACTACCACAGAAACATCATTGTTAATTTTACAGTTATTTTCTTGGGGATTTCCATATCCTGTCTCCCTTTCATCATAATTATTCCTAACTATCTCACCCTTTCCTCTTAACTAGTGGTCAATTTTTTTTCTGTCCTCTGGATTTCTGATTTTAAAGAATCACGAATTTGTTCATCATCATCATCATAGTACATTCACGAATTTAGGCCATTTGTTGACCTGTTTCGGCCTCAAGAGAAACACCATCCAGAAGTCTTTTGAGTGGACGTCCTGGTCTTCTTCTTCCTGCAGGTTGATATCTTAACATTAGTTTGGGTATTCTGTGATCTTCCATTCGATGAACATGTTGTATCCATCTTGACTTATAATCAGAAATTTTGTTTTCTAAAGATTCCATGTGTAATTCTTCTAAGATGTCTTCATTTTTTTGTGATCTAGTAGTGTGTATCCTGCAGTCCTCCGAAGATATCCATCATTTCAGCAGATCTAAGTCTCTGTATATCCTTCTGTTTCAACGTCCATACTTCGCTACCATACAAAAGAGTTGGAAGAGCCAGTGTTTTATACACTTTCAGTCTTGAATGCTTGTGGACTAACTGTGGCTTGAAGATAGAATTTATTAACCCTAAAATTCTTAAAAATTTAGATATTTTTGCATTTACATCCTTTTCTTCTTCATATGAGATATTGCATCCTAGATATGTAAAGTTATTCACCTGCTCCAAAATTTGATTGTCCAGTACAATTTTACTTCTGACAGGATCTACACCTTGAAATGCCATAATTTTTGTTTTTTTCTGTAGATATCTTTAATCCATATTCTTCTGTAATTTTGTTAAGTTCATACAGACCTTTCTGTAGATTATCTTCGGAATTTGCTATTATTATTTGGTCATCTGCAAACAATAGGGTGTTTAATTTTCTATTTTCTGATATTCTTATTCCAAATTTATATGTTTTGTTCCAGCAACATATTACTTCATTGATATAAATTGCAAAGAGTGTTGGGGATAGGGGGCAGCCTTGTCTCACACCACGAATTTGTTTTATTACTAATCTCAAATTGCTCAGTTATTCCCTCATTTATTTATGACTTTGTTTCATTTCTTCCCTAATTTCTTTACTATTCCTACTCATTTCTTCTTAAATATGAATCTAGCATATTCTTAACGCCATGCAAAAACTTCAAGAAATCGTTATGGTTAATTTGGGTCATATTTATTTTATATTATTCCTCTTTGTTTTGACCCTCTAGCAAAGTTTCTCCACCATTTAAATTTATATTATTGCCTCCATTATTTATTTACTTCTACAATTTTTAATATTAATATTTATTTTCTATTCACCCTATAGAGAATCTATGGATTGTTTTTAGACGTATGGGAATTAAGACTATAATAATTTAAGCTATACAAAATTTTTATGACAATTGCATATCTAAAATTAAAATTGGCAGTAAATTGTCTCATGGTTTTTAGATAAATAAATATCTTCGTCAAGGTTGTTGTCTATCGCCGAATCTGTTTAAAATATATGTACATGAAATATTAAAGAATTGGAGGAGAAAATGTTCAAGCATGGGAATTCCTATTTCAAACAACAAAACTTCATACAACTTACATTTTGCAGATGATTAATTGTTAATTGCACTAGATTATGAAGATTTAGAATATTCAACTTTTATAAGATTCATGATCAAGATTTAGAATATATGACTAGAAAATTAATAGAAGAATATGAAAAATGGGGATGAAATTTGAACACGAAAAAAACAAAATATTTATCAATTGGTGAACCAGAGCAAAATTTAATTTTGGAGACTTACTTACTTACTTACTTACTTACTTACTTACTTACTGGCACTATCGAACCCGTAGGTTCATGGCCGCGCGGACATAAGCTCTCCATACATCCCTATCCTGAACTAATGCTTTCCAATCATTCCCTGTATAATCTACTTCCCTCAAATCATAGTTAATGTTGTTCTCCCGCCTCATTCTTGGTCTACCAACTGGGCGTTATCCTTCTGGCTTTCCTACAAGAAGTTTCCATGCACGTCTTTCATTCCCCATACGCGCAACATGTCCTGCCCACCGCAGTCTATGAGACTTAACTGTTCTTATTATATCTGGCTTCCTATAAAGACTATGTAGTTCATTGTTGTGTAGTCTTCTCCATTCACCTGTCTGTTCATCTCTCTTTGGTCCAAAAATTTTCCTAAGAACTAATTTTGGAGACTGGAGAATCAATAAAATCTTGTAGTGAGATCACATATTTAGGAATTAAAATAAATAAAAATGGGAGTTATGAAGAGGAAATAAGAAATATAGTTAATAAAGGAAAATTTGCAATTGCTTGCCTCAATGAATATTGTGGGATAAAAATATAAGCAATAAAAATAAAATGAATATATATCATACAATTGTTAAAAGCATAATTATTTATGGGGCAGAACTTTGGCCATTAACAACAAAATAAATAATTATCTTTTGGTAACGAAAATGGATTTTATAAGAAGGGAAGCAAGAATTTCAAGAAGAGAAAAAATTAGGAACTCAGTTATAAGGGAGAAAATGAAGATTGAAGACACCATTTTAGATTATATTAAAACTCTGCAATTAAGATGGTACGGTCATGTTCATCGAATGGAAGAGGATCGACTACCAAAATCTGTTTTGGAATGGAAACCTGAGGGACGACGAAGCAGAGGAAGACCTAAAACCTCCTGGAGTCTGGGAATATGCTTATATATGAAGGAGAAACATCTACAACCAGGAGATTGGATGGACCGAAAAAACTGGCTATTAGGAATCGGACGATGTCAAAGACATTAATCAACCGATGATCTATCTATCTATTTTCTATTCACAAAAAATATTTTTGTCTGGTTCACCCTTCTAACACATTAAGTTATTTATCCGTCTTTTAACAACTTTTATGTTTCGCTGGTCACCTTACATCGACATTTTTAGTTTGGTTGCCTTACATCAGCTTTGTTGAGATTCGCCATCATCATCTAAGTTGATCTGCTCTTGGATTGTTGACCGGTCCTAGCTGCTCCTTCGATCTCGTAGTTTGGATGTTGTGTTACACACTATTGCTGGTTGATGATGTTTATTCCACAACTTTCGAAAATCACTCTTGTTTCGAATGCACTCGCGTTGAAAAACATTTGTCAGAGTAAAAGGCCTTTCTTTGGGCAACACTTTGGGGCAGTAGTTTAAAGGCTGGTAGTAATGTTACTGTAGTTCGCTGTTTTTATTACTGTGAATTGTTTGTTTGCCCTGCCTCGGTAGCTAGTCGTTTCTTGTTGTTTCAGGGATAGCGCTGTGATTCACATGTATACTGGGTCGGAAGGAGAATTGCGTGGGAACAGACAATCACGAATAATGATAATAACTTTATGTTATTTAATTAATGAAGTAAGCTCTTAATTAACATACACTCGTTACATTGTGCTCCGTTGAATTGGTGCTGACTTTCGATGCCTAACTGCACGAGGACTCTCACTTTAAGCTTAAGAATGATTATATTTACAGGAATTTCTAAGTCCCATGACTTGGGATCCCTTCTCGAGTACCGAACCTATGAAATCTCTGATACAAGTCTTTTCCCTACGAACTGTTGAGTATAAGTTAGTTAATTTGTTCTCATGAGTTTCGTATCGAAGTCAGTACCCTTTATTGCCATATATGGTCATAGACCCTAACTCTGATTTTGATTGGTTAGAATACTCAATCACATGTCTTCTATGGGCGTTAATATTTTATTTAAGCTCCCACCTACATTTGTAATTTTATTCTCACGACTAGGGAGCGTGATTACCAGTTTGGACTTTCCGCGATTGTAAATTTTAGAGTTAGACGTTTTGTTTCCAATCGTGATGTTTCAACCTAGATCCAGCTTAAGGATTTCAGGTCTAATTTGATGGTTTACATATTTATGCCTTCTTGTTACTTAGGTTTTCCTACCGCTCCTTTGCGAGAACTAGTTACCAATACGACATTTATCTAATTTACTTTTTAAAACTATATTCAGTTCATTCCTTGTTTATTCATTAATTATATTTCTTATTCACTATACTAGATTAGGGCCGTATCTTATTCCCTACAAACTGCACAGCGATTTTTAAATTTTCGTTACAGGTGAATGTTTACACATGAAGATTCTATTTTACTGATTTGTTTACATATTCCACCATTTCTATGTTTTTAAATTCATTGATTTATTATCTGTTTATTAAGAATAATGAAATTCAATAAAAACTGGAATTAATTTTTGAGCCCATTTTGATGTGCTACCCTTAGCTATGTTTCCGTCGTAAATATCTCAATTCATCCGTAAAAGTCACTAAAATTGTCGTGACATAAATCAGGTTAATTTTAAGGTGTTTCCGGAGTCTTTCCTGTATTATGTTGTGAAATATACATATTAATGTATGTTAATATTGAAATTGTGTTTCACATTACAGAAAGGCTATAACGTGAGAATAAGATCAATCCATGCCATCAATACATCACCGATAACAGAAGTGCTCATTAACATGCTGAAGATGCTACTGAGGAACAAGCTGGCAGATAGGGTAAACAACTCACTTTCCCTTAAATCCTGTTCAAATTGTACGCTTGAATTTGGACCTTTGGATTTCTGACAGTTTAAGATTTGAGAATAGTCGGTTTTTGTTGCCTTTGTACCGCATTCAACCTTGACAATGTCCAATCACTCAATGATTACCCCTTCCTTTCTTCAAGTCAAAAAACCCCGCAAAATACTTTCAAATGTTGCAAATTCTCCACGAGGATTTAGTTCCAAATTTATTCACTGTGTCGGATTTCTATGTTTATTGTAAATATTATTATTCTTCTACTTAGAGTGTCTTAATAAACTTTAGTGATTATGCCTATTTTTGCAATTCATAGAGAAATATTACCACATCTGAATTATAAATTCTGGCAAGCTGGTTCTTACTTCGGCAAATATTAATGTCACTCCGTGTTTAAGTGGCAAGATTATACCCCCTCTAGACTCCAGTTTGTAGCTGTCAGAATTCCAAATATATATTAGTTTCACTGTATTTTAAGATAAATATTATAATTCATACACTTAATTCCTCCTAAATTGTAACGACGAGAACCCTACATTTGAATTGTCGATTTAATAATAATAGTAATAGTAATAATATAATAATAATAATAATAATAATAATAATAATAATAATAATATTTGATTTATTCTCGAAAGCTTGAAGCCATAAGACATTTTTCAGTCGAAACTCTTCAAGAGCAGATTTTGTGTTCTTCAACTGAGACCGAACATACATTTAATTTTACATAATGATTTAAAGATAGATTTGTATTCGATAATAAACTGTTTTCATAGTTTCTGACATATGGTTCAACCATCTAATTTGCCATAACCCATAATGTATACAGTCACTTAACTCTGAATATTGTGAGAGTCTTTCAGATTAACTGACACCAATGACAATTCAGAAGAGTGTTCGCTTGTGATCGAAGCTCATATTATGCCATCAAATTACATAAAATATAACAGTATATTTCTACTTTACACCAGCCGCATGGGCTAGGAGTCAGCTTTCTGAGTACGGTTCATGACATCCCGGGTTCCATTCCTTGTCAGACCATAGGAAATTTCCATAAAGGGAATTATTTTTGTGGTTGCCCATGGTCTGGAAGTTAGGTTAAGGATAGGTTAAGGAGTCTTGTGGCTCTCCATTATCAATTATCACCCATCATATCTTCGAGGTAACAAAATCCAACTTCAAAGGATCCCTAACCTAAGTAATGGATTACAATTCCGCCAATGACAGGAAAGAAAGTCAGAAATGTCATGAAATAACCTGGTAGCATCGGACAAAAACGATGCAGCAGTGAAATCTGTAATAAATTTTGAATAATGTTTTCTGATGTGGAATTTTAAAACGTTTATGTTACTGATTTTGATTCGTAACTGTACAGAATATAATAATAATAATAATAATAATAATAATAATAATAATAATAATAATAATAATAATAATAATAATAACAATAATAATAATAATAATACACATATTTCCCATTTTAACAATGTTATACATTATTTTGGCACCAATGATTTGTCTTCAATTTCGCTTTATAATTTTCCTCCATTCGTCTCTATTATAACAATTTTTTCCTCTATTTCCCAGTCCTTCAAAGTTTCTCTGAACCCTTTCATCCACGTGAGATTTGGTCGCCCTTTCCTTCTCGTTCCTGATCTTGTCCATTCCATTATTTTCTTTAATCTTTCATCCTGCATCGCCTAATATGCTCGTACCATTTTAATTGTTTTTCATGGATAAATTCTAAAATTGACTATTGTACATTCATGTTCTCTTTTATACCTTCATTTCTAATGTTCTCTCTCCTTGATAACCTAGCAGATCTTCTCCAATAATCCAATTCAGCTACCATTATATTTCTTCTCATCTGATTATTCATAGTCCAAACCTCTGAACCTAAATCATAATACTTTCAACTATTGTTTTAAAAATTTTAACTTTAGTTTCTTTTTTGATATGTTTATCCCATAATATTCCAATCAGGGCAGATATTACATATTTTCCTGAGTTTATCTTTGATCTTGTTTCCTTTTCCTGCTTCCCATCTTCTGTAATTTTTACTCCCAAATATTTGTATTCCTCTATGTGTTTAATTACCCCCATTTCATCTTCCAAAATCAAATCTTAATGAATGTCTCCTATGGCCATATACTTGGTTCTTTCCATATTCACTTTTAGTCCCCATTTATTATATTCTTGAATGAATTTTTGGGTAATATATACAATGTCTTCATACTCTTGTGGCCAAAATAAGTTGATCATCCGCAAACTGAAGTGAATAATAATAATAGAAATGATAATAATAATTACATCTTCTTCGATACACTTTTTATATTATCAGATGAGATAAAACTTTATTTATTCCAGCCTAATGGTTTTACATGTTATATCAACTATTTTATCAGCTTTAACCATTTGTGAGGAAGATTACATGAAGTTTGTATTTTTCTAATGAGATATACAAACCATTGAATTATTTATTTAACAAACTTATCCAAATAGGGTCTGCCAAAAATGGCAATGTGTTTGCTACTTGACAATAAAGAATGAAAACAATAAAACATATAAAATATAGAAACAATACATATTTGTTTTGAATGTATGTAATAGGCATATATCATGATTGATCTAGAATGTATGTTAAAGGGTAATTCTAAATGAAGGTGTATACCGAGAACCAGGGTTTGGAGACTGACCATATATATGATTTCTTAAGATGGAGATAGAGCCCTTCAATATGGTTGTTACGATTTGTGCTATGGGATCGTTGTCAGTTCCTAGTAGCCTTAGGAATGATTAAGATGTTATATTACTGTGTCTCTAGCGCCTACAAGTAAACGTTGGACGGAAATAGTGTCCAATTGGTATATCCTTGTAATAAGAGATAGTAGGCTCGTATATTGCTTTCTTTTCCAAATTTACCTCAACTGGTTGTTAAAGGCTGGATTTATATCGAGTTGTAAGGTTGCTGATGAGAGCGGAATGCTGGGTTGTAATAATTATCATATCAATACAATGTGTACTGCAATTCTCAGCTATCCCAACAACTAGTTCATGCATCGTAAATTGTTTTGATAATAGAATGCAGTCATAGTACTTCTTAATCTGGTGTACCTAGTAATGTGTAAGGTATATATATGAACTATTTTCTCCTCTGTTTGTCAACAATTTTCTGTTTATTTTTTTGTTTAGTAGCTATTGAGGAGCTTTAGTGTTATCAACAAGAATGCAAAAATCATCTGAGGAGAATGGCAAGAAATAGACTTTCCAAAATTGGCATTCCAATATACCCCAACTGGACATAGGGACCAAGGAAGACCAAAACAAAGGTGGAAAGATAAAGACCATCTTCGCTAGGTTTACCGTACAGGCCACATGGCCTAAAACGAATTTGTTCATGATGATGATAGTGTTATCAATAAAAAATCGGAAAGAGATAGTTGCCTTTTTGTTTATTTAAATTCAGTGTTTATGGTAAATCCCGATTGTTGAAGAGTTAAATTCTTCCAGCGAAGCACGTGATGTTTCAAAAATTGTAACTGCAAGGCACCAGAATCCACCGTCAAAACTCACATTTACACTATAGAGAAGTAATACATGTATGTGCATTAATCACAGATCATCCTAACAGTGCAGTGTAGGGTTGACATGTCGAATCCACCAGCCGTTATAGCTGATTTTTTCAGTGTGGAGCCTCCAAATATTGTAGCTAAAAAAATTCCTCACGATGCTGGGTGCTAATTTAGAATAATATCCCCCCCATCATCAGTTACACTGCAACATAAATATACTAACTTACATACTCACTGGCACTATCGAACCCGTAGGTTCATGGCCGCGCGGACATAAGATCTCCATACATCCCTATCTTGAGCTAATATTTTCCAATCATTCCCTGTATAACCTACTTCCTTAAAATCATAGTTAATGTTAGTCTCCCACCTCATTCTTGGCCTACCAACTGGGCGGTTTCCCCCTGGATTTCCTACAAGAAGCTTCCATAAAAGTCTTTCATTCCCCATACGTGAAATGTGTCCTGCCCATCTCAGTCTACAAGACATAACTCTTCGCATTATAGCTGGCTTCCTATAAAGACAATGTAGTTCATTGTTATTTAGTCTTCTCCATTCACCTGTCTGTTCATTTCTCTTTGGTCCAAAAATTTTCCTAAGTACTTTATTCTCAAATACTTGTAATATCCCTATTAGGTTCGTCTTCCGGGCATATAGGCCGTGGTCCAGTCGTTCTTCTACTCGACGTTTCGTCTACTGCTGCGGTAGACATCTTCAGGAGATACTGCGTGCTCTCTGTGAACTCCTCAACAGTCGGCTGCAGACTGGCTGGTCGTTGGAAACTCCCTCCCTATTTATAGGCACGCCCCTGGTGGAGAGGCGGTTTTCTGCGCGGTCCGTGTTGCGTGCTGTTTTGTCCAGGCTGTCGCTAGCAGAAGTCATAGGCTTCGTTGTCGTGTTGTGCAGTGCCGGGATCCAGATTTTGTTTATCTTCATGGTTTCTTCTTTTTTGTTAAAGGAATTTTTGTGTTTATATATTTCAATGGCTTCTCTGTACAGTCTGGTGTAATAATGTGATGTTTGGGACAATACCTGTGTTTTCTTCGAATCTTATTATATGTTCTTGGTTGTTCATCCAGTGTTCCGCTACGGCTGATTTTTCCTTTTGTTTTAGTCTGCAATGCCTCTTGTGTTCTTGCAATCTTGTGGTAACCATTCTTTTTGTTGTGCCGATATAAACCTGTCCACAACTGCAAGGGATGCGATATATACCGGCAGTACTTAACGGATCTCTTGTATCTTTGGCTGGGCGCAGTATATTGCTGATTTTTTGTGTTGGCTTGTAGGTAGTAGATATGTTATATTTATTTAATATTCGACCAATTCTCTCCGTTATTGTCTTGATATATGGTAGGTACACCTTACCCTTAGCCTCCTCCTTGTTCCCGTTTTCGGATTTGTATTTATTGGGATTTATGGCTCGGCGAAAATCTGTTTTGCTGTATCCATTGGATTGAAACGATGCTTGGAGATGATTAATTTCTTCTTGTAGATACTGTGGTTCCGAAATCCTTTTGGCTCGTTCCACCAGGGTTTTAATTATTCCGCGTTTTTGTCTGTGATGATGGTTGGACTGCTTATGTAGGTATCTGTCTGTGTGAGTCTTTTTTCTCTATACCTTGTGTCCAAGTGTCATGTCTTGGTTTCGAATTACTAAAACATCCAAAAACGGTAGACTGTTGTTCTCTTCTCTTTCCAGGGTGAATTGGATGCTGGGACAAATACCATTTAAATGTTGCCTGAAGTTATCAAGTTCTTCTTCACCATGCTCCCAAATGACGAATGTGTCGTCCACATATCTCAGCCAAACTGAAGGTCTTAATGTAGCATTCTCCAAGGCCTGTTTTTCAAATTGTTCCATGTAAAAATTGGCTATTACGGGGCTTAATGGACTTCCCATGGCCACGCCATCTATTTGCTCGTAGAATATTCCTCCCCATTGGAAATACGTTTCTGTGAGGCATATGTTATACAGCGCTACTATGTCTGGGGGAAAGAGTTCTTGCAAGTATGTCATAGTGTCTGGGATAGGTATCTTAGTAAATAAAGAAACCACATCGAAGCTTATTATTGTATCGTTTGGCTTGAGTTTCAGAGCGTCTATTTTTTCTATAAAGTGCGTGGAGTTTTTTACAAACGTGTCAGTTTTTCCAATATACGGTTTCAATAGTGAGGTGAGAAACCCGGCGAGTTCATATGTAGGTGATCCAATGGCCGAAACAATAGGTCTGAGTGGTGTTCCTTCCTTGTGTATCTTTGGTAATCCATACAATCTTGGTGGCAGTGCTTCTGATTTGTACAATCCTCGTTTAGTATCTTCATCAAGTGTGGAGCTCTTGATAAGTTTATTGGATTTACGTAGAACTCTTGCTGTGGGATCAGTTTTAAGAATCTTGTATGTCTCTGGATCTAAAAGCTGTTGCATTTTCTGGTTGTATTGTTCTGTTTTCATGATGACGGTGGCATTTCCTTTATCTGCAGGAAGAACGATGATGTCTTTGTCTGCGTTTAGATTATGTAAAGCTACTTTTTCTTTTCGTGATAAATTACTCACCGGTGGTTTGGTTTTACGGAGAATGCGAGACACTTCGCCCCTTATTTCCTCACTCTGATGAATAGGCAGCTGCCTTATTCCGGCTTCTACATTGGCTATGATGTCTTCAATAGGTACTGTTTAGGTGTTACAGCAAAATTTCCTCCTTTGGCAAGTACCGATATTTCTTCTTCGTTGAGTTGCCGGTCTGTCAAATTTACTACCGCTCTTGAGTTGGGTGGTTTATTTCTGTTTTCTTGATGATTTTTTATGTATTTTTGTTTCTGTCGTTCCGTGTTTTTCTCTATGGTTCGGCAAAAGCTGTGGTATGTGATGTTGTCCACCTTCTCCCAGTCTCTCTTACTGAGAATATTGCTAATCTTCAGATGTAAGTAAAAAAAGAAGCCATTGAAATATATAAACACAAAAATTCCTTTAACAAAAAAGAAGAAACCATGAAGATAAACAAAATCTGGATCCCGGCATTGCACAACACGACAACGAAGCCTATGACTTCTGCTAGCGACAGCCTGGACAAAACAGCACGCAACACGGACCGCGCAGAAAACCGCCTCTCCACCAGGGGCGTGCCTATAAATAGGGAGGGAGTTTCCAACGACCAGCCAGTCTGCAGCCGACTGTTGAGGAGTTCACAGAGAGCACGCAGTATCTCCTGAAGATGTCTACCGCAGCAGTAGACGAAACGTCGAGTAGAAGAACGACTGGACCACGGCCTATATGCCCGGAAGACGAACCTAATAGGGATCAAGACGCCGGCCGTGAAAGCCTACAGTTATACTTGTAATATCCTTTCCTCCCTTAAAGTAAGAGTCCATGTTTCGCACCCATACAATATAAACTGGTAGAATAATAGTTTTATATATTTTCAGCTTAACGTTTCTTTAAAGGAGTTGGACATCAAAAGTCTCTGCAATGCATAATAGCACGCATTTCCAGAATTGAGCCTATGTTTAATTTCTTTGTGCATCTCATTCCTACTTGTGATCATTGTTCCTAGGTATTTGAATTCAGTCACTTCCTCAAAATTTCCCTCATTTATCATTAGCTGTCCATTTCCATTATATAATGCATTTATACGTGTGACCATATATTTAGTTTTATTGATATTTACTTCCAGTCCTAATTTCTTTGTGTTACTCAATAGTGTGTGTGTGTGTTGTCCTTTAGTGTCTCCTCGCTATCGGCCTATAGTACTACATCATCAGCATAAACTAACAGCTTATTAATACCATTCAGTTGTAAGCCTTCCTCATTCTCTAAAGATATAATGACATGTTCTAGTACAAAATTAAATAGTAGAGGAGATAGTGCATCTCCTTGCTTCAACCCATTCTGGATTTCAAAAGTGTCCGAAAACTGTTTGCCTACACGCACCCTACCCTTTGTGCCATTTAGACACATTCGTATAAGTCTAACTAACTTTTTAGGAATTCCGAACTCCAGCAGGATACTATATAACTTCTCCCTCTTAATTCAAACATATGCTTTTTTGAAGTCTACATATAGTTGATGTACAGTACCATTATATTCTCATTTCTTTTCTAAAATCTGTCTTATACTAAAAATCTGATCTGTTGTAGACCTGTTTCTTCTAAATCCACATTGATGATCTCCTAGAATCTCATCAATATAGGGAATAAGTCTCCTGACTAATATATTTGTTAGAATTTTGTACGACGTTGAAAGAAACGAGATGCCCCTGTTGTTGTTGCAATCAGTTTTATCTCCTTTCTTATAAATTGGTATGATAATTGATTCCTTCCATTCACCTGGAAGAGCTTCGTTTTCCCAAATCATACTAAGGAACCAGCGTATCTTGTCCATCAATTTTTCTCCCCCTGATTTTATCAGTTCTGCTGGGATCTCATCTGAACCTGATGTTTTATACATCTTCAATTTTTCAATCGCCATTTCAACGTCTAATGCACTTGGATCTGCGACTAGCATTTCTGCTGTCTGTAAATTATCCTCCTCAATGTCCTATTCTGTATGTACATTTAATAGCTGATTAAAGTAACTTTCCCATATATTTAATATACTCCTGGAATCTGCAATCATATCCGCATTTTCATTCCGAATTATGTTTTTTCTAGCCTGTAACACTTTCTTCTCTATACTAATTCCCTGATATAATTCTCTAATGTTCCTAATACTTACTTACTCACCGGCACTATCGAACCCGTAGGTTCATGGCCGCGCCGATATACGCTCTCCACACATCCCTACCCTGAACAAATGCTTTTCAATCATTTCCTGTATAATCTACTTCCCTTAAATCATAGTTAATGTTATTCTCCCTCCTCATTCTTGGTCTACCAACTGGGCGTTTTCCCTCTGGCTTTCCTACAAGAAGCTTCCATGCAAGTCTTTCATTCCACATACGTGCAACATGTCCTGTCCATCGCAGTCTACGAGACTTAACTGGTCTTATTATATCTTGCTTCCTATTAATTAATGTTCCTATTTTTTGCGTTAATTTCAAGATCATTAATCTTCTCTCTCAGATATTCCCTCATTTTACTCTTTGGTAACTTGGTGGTTTCCCGTCTAATACTACCCAATTCCTCTAAATTTACCTCATTTGGCTCGTGTAACCATTTCATTTTTGCCAGCTTTCTTTTCTTTACAATGTCGGCACATTCCTCATCAAACCATTTCTTGTTTTGCCTCTTTTTTAAACAACCAATGCTTTCTGATGCTGACAATTTAATAGTATCTCTTATAGCCTCCCATTCTTTATTTATATCCGTTTCTTCTTCGTTTGCCACATTGTCATGTATAGAGTTCAGTACGTCAAATCTATTAGCAATTTTGATTTGGTATTCTTGCCGCATTTCATAATTTTTCAAGTTTTTTAAATCAAATTTTACAGAATCACCTTTAGCGTTTGTTCCTCTCATAAGCGATGGCCGTTGTCTGATTTTCACTCTGACCAGATGATGATCCGAATTGCAGTCTGTCCCTCTAACTGACCTAACATCGATGATTCTACTGTGCCAGCGTTTATTATTTTTTTATGGGTTTTAAGCTTTTTTTTATTTCCCTTATTATTTAGTGAACGTATTTAAGTATTCACAAAGTTAAAAGAGGAATTTAACCTCACTAATACATGATCTATCTGGTTCCGAGTTTCTCCATCTGGGGACGTCCAGGTGTATTTATGAATATACTTATGCTGAAATGTTGTGCTCTTAACAATGAGATTCTTTGATGTGGCAAATGTGACTAATCTAACCCCGTTGTGGTTACTATCTTCACGAAGACTGAATTTGCCTATTGTTGGTTTGAATATATCTTCCCGCCCCACTTTTGCATTAAAATCTCCTAAGACGATTTTCATATGATATCGTGAAAGGCTATCAAACAAGCATTCTAATTCTTCATAGAACTCATTCTTGATCTTGTCATCTTTATCGTCTGTGGGGGCATGTACATTTACAATTATAAAATCATGTCGTTTGCCCTTTAGAATTATGTATGACATCCTATCATTAACAAACTTAATATCTCGGATAGCGAATAGGATCCTCCTTCTGACTAAAAACCCGTTCCAAATGCAGGTCTTTCTGCACTCCCATAGTATAATGCAAAGCTTCCTGATTCCTGACTACTTTCTCCTGGCCACCTACCTTCCTGTGAAGCGACAATGTCCAAGGGCGATCTATCTAATTCCCGCGTTAATATCTCTTGTGCCCCGCTATTGTATAAAGTCCTAACATTCCATGTTCCTAGGAACATGTCCCTGTGTTTGAGCCTTTGGCATGTGTTCCCTGAAGTAGTCGCCGCCCGGAGAACAGAATGGGGGACTATTTGACCTCCGGAAAATTTTACCCCAGTTGAACCCATGTCCGCATTTCTTGACGGTTGTATTTTTTCAGTGATAGATCGTCTCTCTTTCGCCCAAGGTACTTTTTTCGTCTGATTTATCACCTTCGACCAGTCCGGCATGGGTAACCTTATCGGCAGCAATGCTACCGCCGGCATAGCTCTCAGGATCATTTAAGCACGCAAGCCATTCCACCACGACAAATTAAAGATACAATGGAGGGCCAACATAAATATAGTACATATTTTGTGGGGTATAACAATTTCTGACTCAATTATGATTATGGTAAATTAAACGGATTGTTTAGTACCTATTGACGAGATTTAGTATTATGAATAATAATTTTGGAAACAGTTTTTTCCCCTACCTTCGACACAAAACAGTTAAGTATATTTTATCTCCTCTGTTCGTCAAACGATTTTCTTTTTATATACATGTATATGAAAATAATAAAACGTCGAGTACAATTTGAAATAAAATAAAACACAATTTAAAACTAACACTGTATAATGTAATAAAGTGAGATAAGGGAGGTGACGTGTTCTTTATGGTCGAATTTCGACCAAAGGGCGGACATTAGTATTTTTAAATCGAAATTGTATGTAGATGATGAAAAAGAGTTACATCACACGTCAAACCATGACTGTTAGCAAAGAATTGTTTGCTTCTGTAATGTTTGTCAAATTAGTTATTATTATTATTATTATTAATATTATTATCATTATCATTATTATTATTATTATTATTATTATTATTATTATTATTATTATTATTATTATTATTATTATTATTATTATTATTATGTACAAAAATCTCCTGAATTTTTAAAAGCAAACTATTATCATTACCATTTGATATCGTAAAGTATAAATTTAAAACTAGAGTTGTATTGCACTGTTGCTTGAAGAGTAAAAGTGGAGATAATCAGTTTTATATTATGTAATATTCATTGTAGGATGTAACCTGAGTTTCCATTGCAAGCGTAATTCCTTAAAGGAATCCAGATTTGCTCATATTTCCAATGTTAAAAATATATAATTGGAGTGCGTGTTTTATCACAATATGCTGAATGAATTTGCATGAAATTATCACAGGATATTTAACTAATTTTGACACAAAACTTAACGGGCTAATTTCTTTTTGAATGATTTATTTATTCTATATACGGAAATGTGTTAAAATGCAGCAGAATACAAGGTATATAAATAAATAAACTTTACAGTTTGTACACACTAATAAAAACACACTAAATTATAGCCAATGTTTTAAACAATCAACGATACTTGTTTCATCCTTTTAACAAGAATAAGAAAACATGTTTATAAGCGGAATTTTAACTTGTTATATAGAACATGCCCTCTGCTGTGTTATCTTTATCTTGTCATGGCGGAGTGTCTTGCGTGCTTAAATGACCCCCAGCGCTCTACCGACGAAATCATTTCTGCCAAAAATGTCACACATTTCCTGGCACCATGGGTCAAATGCGTTAAACCAGACGAAAAGAGTATTCTCGCCGAAGTATTGAGGCCATTTCACCACAAAAATACAACTAACAAGAAACGCAAAAATAGGTTACACTGCGGAAAACCTGCTTTAAAGGGGGAATATGGATAATAAAGTTCTTAAAAGAACTATTGGATCAAGAATGACGAAACGTGAGATGAATAGAGAAGATTATTAAAAACTGAATATAAAATATTTATGGAAAGTAAGATGTAAAAAAAAAGAATGGATTGGAATTGACGTCTGGCACGAATTGGGAATGAAAGAAGGAGAAAGAATCTTGGGATAACCAGACATTAAATTTTTTGGCCAAGAATGGTATGGAAGGATAACCACGATTTAGAAGAGATGAGTTATACAGAAAATGATTGGCAAATATTAGTTCAGGTTATGAGTGCTTACGTTCAGATGACCCTAACGTTCCAGATATCGCAGGTAAGATTACTTAGTTTTAAGAACACGCAAATTGTAATTATTAACATACCCTTTCATAGGAGAATTTTAAACTAAACGTCATTTTTAACAAGAAATGAAAAATCTTTCTTCCGATTGAGGGTCTTTCCACTTTTCAGTGGTTGTCCTTTTACCAGCCGGCTGCTGGCCCTTCACATCCACATGTGTCAATCACAGAGGTAAAATCTTTCTTCAATGTAAAAATATATTAGTAGGTTATCAGTATCGTAAGTTCATGTACGTTACCTGGTATACATATATTTGTACTGAATGTTTTATTAATGGATATTTACATGTTTCAGCTGTATGTATATGGTAGTGACCTAACTGAACTATACAAACATGTACCTAGAAGTTTGCTTCCAAAGGAATATGGAGGAGAAAATGGAACAATACGTGAAATCGACAGTACGTAACATTGCATTTTCTCTTAGATTAATTGTAGATACGTTTTCTTCAATAAAAACTAAATCTCTAGATATTATGTTGATAAGCATTATCCGCATTTTAAAGAATTCCAAAAAAATAACACTTAGTAGAAGAAAGAAATGGTTTGATGAGGAATGTGCCGACATTGTAAAGAAAAGAAAGCTAGCAAAAATTAAATGGTTACACGAGACAAATGAGGTAAATTTAGAGCAATTGGGTAGTGTTAGGCGGGAAACCACCAAGTTACTAATGAGAAAAAAGAGGGCATATTTGAGAGAGAAGATTAATGATCTTGAAATGAATGCAAAAATTAGGAACATAAGAGAATTATATCAGGGAATTAGCATAGAGAAGAAGGGGTTTCAGGCTAGAACAAACATAATTCGGAATGAAAATGGGGATATGATTGCAGATTCTAAGAGTATATTAAATAGATGGAAAGGTTACTTTAATCAGCTATTAAATGTACATACAAAAAGGGACATTGAGGAGGATAAGTTACAGACAGCAGAAATGTCGCAGAGCCAAGTGCATTAGAGGTTGAAATGGCGATTGAAAAATTGAAGATGTATAAAGCATCAGGTTCAGATGAGATCACAGCAGAACTGATAAAATCAGGGGGAGAAAAATTGATGGACAAGATACGCTGGTTGCTTAGTATGATTTGGGAAAAAGAAGCTCTTCCAGATGAATGGAAGGAATCAATTATCATACCAATTTATAAGAAAGGAGATAAAACTGATTGCAACAACTACAGGGGCATCTCATTACTTTCAACTTCGTACAAAATTCTAACAAATATATTAGTAAGCAGTCTTACTCCCTATATTGATGACATTCTAGGAGATCATCAATGTGCATTTAGAAGAAAAGCAGTCTACAACAGATCAGATTTTCAGTATAAGACAGATTTTAGAGAAGAAATGGGAATATAATGGTACTGTACATTAACTATATGTAGACTTCAAAAAAGCATATGATTCAATTAAGAGGGAGAAGTTATATAGTATCCTGCTGGAGTTCAGAATTCCTTAAAAGTTAGTTAGACTTATACGAATGTGTCTAAATGGCTCAAAGAGTAGGGTGCGTGTAGGCAAACAGTTTTCAGACACTTTTGAAATCCAGAATGGGTTGAAGCAACGAGATGCACCATCTCCTCTACTATTTAATTTTGTACTAGAGCATGCCATTAAATCTTTAGAGAATGAGGAAGGCTTAAAACTCAATGGTATTAATAAGCTGTTAGTTTATGCTGATGATGTAGTACTACTGGCCGATAGCGAGGAGATACTAAAGGCCAACACGCACACACTATTGAGTAACACTAAGAAATTAGGACTGGAAGTAAATATCAGTAAAACTAAATATATGGTCACACGTAGAAATTCAGTATATAATGGAAATGGACAGCTAATGACAAATGAGGGAAATTTTGAGGAAGTGGCTGAATTCAAATACCTAGGAACAATAATCACAAATAGGAATGAGATGCACAAAGAAATGAAACATAGACTCAATTCTGGAAATGCATGCTATATTGCATTGCAGAGACTTTTGATGTCCCAACTCCTTTCAAAAACGTTAAGCTGAAGATATATAAAACTATTATTCTACCAGTTATATTATATGGGTGCGAAACATGGACTCTTACTTTAAGGGAGCAAAGGAGATTACGAGTATTTGAGAATAAAGTTCTTAGGAAAATTTTTGGACCAAAGAGAGATGAACAGACAGGTGAATGGAGAAGACTACATAACAATGAACTACATGGTCTTTATAGGAAGCCAGATATAATATGAACAGTTAAGTCTCGTAGACTGCGATGGGCAGGATATGTTGCGCGTATGGGGAATGAAAGACGTGCATGGAAACTTCTTGTAGGAAAGCCAGAGGGAAAACGCCCAGTTGGTAGACCAAGAATGAGGTGGGAGAACACCATTAACTATGATTTAAGGGAAGTAGATTATACAGGGAATGATTGGAAAGCATTAGTTCAGGATAGGGATGTATGGAGAGCTTATGTCCGCGCGGCCATGAACCTTCGGGTTCGATAGTGCCAGTGAGTAAGTAAGTAGAAGAAATGGGTACACCTACATTAATGTACGTGGCTAAAGTCATAATGGGCCTATCATTATTAGCTATGCCAGAATTATTTAAAATAAATCTTATCTGATAGATTTAAACATTTTGCCTCTGAATCATGATATTAGATATGCTCTTATTAAGTATCTCCTAGTCTGGTGAATCCAGACGTGTCGATGTTGGGATACTGTAAGGGGATCCTGAGTATCATCATCTTGAACAAATCCGTTTTAGGCCATGTGACCTGTAACGGATACCTAACGAAGATGGTCTTGATATTTCCACCGATGTTTAGGTTTTCCTTGGTCCCTATGACCAGTTGAAGTATATTGGAATGCGAATTTTGGAAATCTATTTCTTTCCATTCTTCTCAGATGATTTTTCCATTCTTGTTCGTGTCTTTCTATTCGTATATCTTCATTTAAACTTGATACATTTCCTTTGATAATAGCGTTCCTTTAGTGATTAAGTCTAGTAACTCTTATCAATGATCGTATGAAGCATATTTGACTTAGCCTACTCTAAAAGTATGAGAATATCTTTTAGGACCTATTTAAAATACACATTTTATTGAAAGTATTATGTCTATACCGCTAATATTAAAAATAAAAACGTTTTGAAAAACGAATGTTTTCTCACAAAATATTTATAGTCGGTGAATAAAACATTTGCCGGTCGTTGTGACATCTCTGCCTGCAAATTAACACAGGCTACTTATTCGCTGTTTCAGCGAATTCGGAACGAACTTAGTTATGAAGTTTTTACCCATCATCATCATCATGATGAACAAATTCGTTTTAGGCCATGTGGCCTGTACGGTAAACCTAGCGAAGATGGTCTTGATCTTTCCACCGATGTTTTGACCTTCCTTGGTCCCTATGTCCAGTTGGGGTATATTGGAATGCCAATTTTGGAAGTCTATTTCTTGCCATTCTCCTCAGATGATTTTTCCATTCTTGTTGGTATCTTTGTATATCTGCATTTAAACTTGTTACTCCAAGTTTTCCTCTGATAATAGTGTTCCTTTGGTGATCCAGTCTACTAACTCCTAACAATGATCGTAAGAAGCGCATTTGGCTTACTTGAAGTTTATGAGAGTTTCTTTTATTTAAAATCCAAATTTCACTTCCGTATTTTAGAGCAGCTTTTGATGTGATGTTATGTAATCTTAGTTTTGTCTCTGTCCTTATCTATTTACCAAAATATCTTCATATTACTCCATTCATTTTATTATATTTTTGTAATTTTGAATCAATGTCACTTATATACTCTTCGAATACACTTCCTAAGTAAGAGAAATCTGACACTTGTTCTATAATTTTTCCATCAATCTCAATTTTCACCCGTTGTATGTTTTTTCCACACATTTCCATTGTTTTGGATTTTGAAGTGGAAATTTTCATATTATATTTGCTGGCAATTTTGAATAATTGATACACTGCTATTTGTAAGCTATCTTCGGAATCTGATAATATTATTTGATCATCAGCATATAATATTATTTGAATTATTTTATTCCTAGTTATTGAAATTCCACTATTTACTGTTTGTTTCCATCCTTGCACTATTCTGTTAATATATATACATATATATATATATTACATAAGAGAGGAGATAGTCCACATCCTTGTCGAATACCTTTGCTTGTGTTTATGTGTTCTGTTATTTCTCCATCTGGTAATTTAATTTTGATTTTAGAATTTTGATACAAACTTTGTATGGCTCGTATTACATGTGAGTGTATATGTTCTTCATGCAGTATTTCCCAAAGTTTATCTCGGTTTACATTATCATATGCCTTTTCATAATATATAAGTTTTTACCCATAATATATATATATATATATATATATATATATATATATATGAACATAGAAGATAAAACTCTGGGCAGAAAATATTAGGGGAGAATTCAAAAGATTGGGATGGATTGGGACAAAAAAAAGAGATAATAGCAACAATATATGAAGATAAATATAAGGAAGAGGTTATTGGATGTAAACCAACAAGATAGTTTCCTGTTTGTATGGGACAAGGTTCACTGTGTTTACAAAGAGACCTGAAACAAATTTGGAGAAAATAATAGGATATGTGAAATCTAGCATTTGAAGCGTGATCAGGGCTTCCTTAGTTTAGTTTGGGAGCGTGGAAGTTCTAAAAATTACCGACGATCACAATATATGCGAATATGTCCAATGTGCGGGAGCTTTGAAGACGTAATATATATATGCATATGTTAGGAAAATGTAACGAGTTAGAATATTGGAGGCGTCAGTTATTACCGGAAATATCCCTAAATTCAAATCGTGAAAGATTGGCATGCTGCCACCCAGAAAATTAGATAAACGTGAGTAAATGAACAAACCGCGGAAAATAAATACAACACTCATTCTGAATAAATAAATATGTAATAAAAGTCTAATATCATTAATACATAATAATTTTACGTAACCCCCTTAATATTTTTTTTAGTTCTGTTATATCTATTACATCTATTTTATATTACTACTAGACATTAATTTATTGAAACGGACCGTCAACAAAGCGTAAGCTTGGTGCCCATGCGACCCATATTTGTAAATAACGTTAAATGCATATTACTTCCAGCCTAATAAATTCTTACTATATATATATATATATATATATATATATATATATATATATATATATTCATCGATCCTACTTAATACAGATCAATGAGAATGAAACAAATTATAATGTATATATATATATATATATATATAACTAGCAGTGCCAAAAATGGTTATGGAATGGATCCCAATGGAAAGGAGGAAGAGAGGCAGACCGAAGAAAACTTGGATAGAAGGGGTACAAGCAGCTATGAATATCAGAGGGATGGAGGAAGATCAATGGATGGATAGCGAGGAATGGCGTTTGGTTTCCGGCAGACGGCGGCAGCTGCCATGATACCGGATGATGATGATAATAACTAGCAGGCCCGGCGAACGTCGTATCGCATAGTGTAACTAATCCGACTTTGTTCTATATATATATATTATAAATATATTTTTGACATTTGGCAATGAAGGCAAATATGATATGAAAATAAAAATGAATGCTTGAGTCGGGATTTGAACTCGAGTCTCTAAAGTCTGTACCTTTAGCGCTCTAACCAACTGACCTACCCAAGAATTCCAACACAAACATACAATTTTCTTATACATGTAGTATTCTCAATTCACACAGGAGGTAGCGGAAATTTGTTCCAACTGATATCTGGTGGCTAACAACAGTTAAGCAAATTTTTTTAAAGAGAATATTTACTTTATAGCAGTAACGCTTGTATATATAGATATTATAAATATATTTATATATATAAATATTCTCTTTAATTTTCTTACTTGTTATAGTCAGCTACTAGATGGCAGTGAAGACCGAGTTCTCGCGACATCTAGTAATAATGGAGAATATAATACATATATAAGAAAAATAAGTGTTTGAATTGGATTCGCCTGGTAGTGTAATGGATATCACGCTGAGGTACAGACTCAGAGATCCGGGTTCGAATCCCGTCCAGGCATTTATTTTTCTTATCACACCATATATATATATATATATATATATATATATATATATATATAAGTCCGGGCCACGCGTTGCTGTGGCTAAGGTATACGTTAAATTATGTTATAGTAAACTAAGTGAGAAATCTAAATCAGAAAGTTTTTTTTTACACAATGTTTTAGTTCTGGTACGTTAACTACACCCGGTATAAATATGGGTAGTGGTTTATGTGGAAGTGGTTTTGTTGATTGAGATGAATGTATGTTGTCTGCATTCTCAGTATCATCCATAAGTGTATCAAAAGGATTATATACATTTATTGATGGAATATTTTGAGGAGGCTGCTGAATTCATTATACTTTCGTTTTTTTTCTACGAACGTGTTGGCAATTTGGATTCTCATCATCATCATCAAGAAGTCTCTGTTTAGTAATATCATTTTATGATATATTATAGTCATCTTCTTTTTAATTTAATTGAGGCATGGAGATTGTTTCTGAAATATTAGGCATATTATTATAACTAACAGACTTACTTACAGTTCTGTTATTCCGTTCCTTAGGACCTTCGTATGTTTTTAAATTGACATTCTTCTTAAATGTAAGATTTATGTCATATAGGCCTATACCAATTTGCGGAAATTCACTTGATATCTTATCATTCATGGTCTTAGAACTGATTCGCCATATTGTTCAATGTCCCTTCTCGGTCCAGTCAATTTTAAATTAAGTTGCTGTCTTTCAGTCAGATTACTTAAAACTAATACTTACACACGAAATTAATATTATTATCAATATATTGAAAATAAAATAAACACAAACACACTTAAATTATAAAATATTCAATATTAGTAATTCAATTGAAATTCGCGGTTGCAACAAAAAGTCCAACCTTCTGGTTAAATAATAAACCAATTACCTTACACGGCCATCTGTTAGAATCGTATGGAGCTCACAGACAATTATAACTCTTTGCTAAATAATAAACAAATAATTTGCAATAAAAATAATGCAACTATAAATTTAGTTACAAACAACCGTAGTCTCAAGTTGGATCAAACAGCACACAGTGTGCAAAATTTTATCAAAATCGGTTCAGTAGTTTAAGATTCAAACAACGTGATACGTGATTTTTATATATTAAGAAATGTATGTTTGTCTGTTTGCCCTTTATAAACTTCTAAAATGTTAAACCGATCTACGTGAAAATTTGTATATACAGGTTTTCAGATGCGGCGAGTGTTTAGCCATTATCTCTTATGTTCTGAAATCATTATGTGTAAGAGTTCACCTGAAACGAAAATTTAAAATCGCTCTAGCGATCTCAATTTTCAATGTTTCAAACCAAAACTCGGAATATCCTATTAAAATTAATTGATCTATGTATTATCGAAATATAAGCCAAATCCGCCCATTAGAACTGGTGATTTACCTGAAATGTTAAGTTAAAAATTTACTCCAACAACCGCCAAGTTTTGTTCGTCGCAGTTTATACCATATAATTAATTATATATTATCCTCAACTCGTGTCCAACTAAGGGTCGGGTAGAAGGATGAGATGAGGTGAAGATCCTTATATAAATATATGTGAATTACAAGGGTGTCAGCCTACCACGCCTGACGCGGCATCACAGCGGGAGATGAACGAAATGAAAGACATGAGTATGGAGAAATGGTGGAATGAAATTTTGGCAGGGGAAAACGGGAGAAAACTCCGAAAAAACCTACCCACACTTCATTTTGTCTACCACGAAACCTACATGGAGTGACCGAGACTCGATCTCGGGACCCCAGAGTTAAAAGGCGAGCGTCTAACCGTTCTTGCGCCACGAAGCAGCATGTATCATATAATTATTTAACCCTCAATATGTATCTTATTTAGACGTAGCAGAGCACGTCGGTTATATTCTATATAAAAGTGAATGTGTGCCTTTTAACAATAACGGCCGCAAATGCTTATTTAACAAAATTGGGCATATAATAATTAAGAAATTTAAAGCATAGTTCGTTAACTAAAGAAATGGAACTATTAGGAGTTAAGATTAACCTAAAGACTTAAACGTGTTTATAATAATCTTGCATACGTTTTATTTGTGGTATTCGCAGATTTGATCATGCTACACGATCCCTGGAACAATTGCCACAGTTTCGTCTACAAGATCGCAGATTCGTCTATTCCCTATTTATTCTCTATAAAATATTATACACATAATTACCTAATAATTTATCACATGCTTTGTTAGACTCTATGATACACATAAATTAGTTACCTGATCCCATTAGCACATTGTCTTCTTTATCCTTCCTCATCACACTACCAATTACTCGGAATCTTCTACAGTTTCTCTTGCTAGAACATGGAATTCTCTTCCACCATATGCCAGAGACTTCAAACTTTACCATCCTTCAAAAACAATGTGATAATAAAATTATTAACAGAAACATCTCACTAATATTATTTTTTTTACAACCAATAATATTTTTTCCCCTTTATTCAATAAGAATAGTATTAAGATTTACCAATATGCTCTCATATGTATGTATATATATATATATATATATATAATATATATATATATATAAAGGATGGATTAATTAATTGAATTTTATTAGTTTCTTTGAATTTATTTTCCTTTTATACTAGATTCCTTTGTGTAAATATTTATTTCATTAGTTTCATTTTTATTATCTTTGATTTTATTGTATTGTTGGATATTCTTTTTATTATTATTCAGTTTATTGTTTAGTGTGCAATATTATTGCATTTAAATTCCATATGTTTTTGCTGATGAGTGGAAAAGAAGGCCACATGGCCTTAATTCCACCGAGCTAAATAAATAAAGAAACCGAAAATTTAAATAGTGCCCTACCATCAGCAATTTCCTTAATTTCGTCAACGAAACACGGTAAAAGCAAACAAAATTATGTTATAAAGATATTTTTTTGAATATCAGCTACATTGGTCCATTATGTGGCGGAATTTGCAGGTCTAGCGATATGTAATTATCATAACTAATGCCACGAGTGAATTCCAATTTATCTAGAGAATTTGTAAATCAAGAGTGGCATTTGTTTGGACTATTTAACGAATAAAATGAAGCTGTTTACTCACAAATCATTTTTAAACTATAGTTATTTTAAAGTATTTATGTATTTAATGTAAACGGCGATGTTTGAAAACAAATCAGAAATGTGAGGTTATGTTCATTCACTGCAACTAGATCATATTATTTATTGCCAAATAAGATCGTAATATTGTAAGAATGTACCCAAGTGGAGAAATAATGAAACACATCAAACTATACATCATATTCAACATTACGGGTTATTAATTTATTTTTTTAGTAAACAACTCAGTAAAATCAAGGAATATGTTCATTATTTGCTATATGCAATGTATTTGTTGGACAAACATAATGTTCAGTCCTGTTCAGAACATTAAAAAGGAGGAGCATTCTTTATCACAACAGCAGGAGCTGATAAAGAGAAATCGATAAAGAGCGAGGTGAAACACGGCTGTCATTGGTTGTAAAACAAAATTAATTGAAACGTGATTGGTCATTGACTAGCATTTGTGGCATGAGTTCAGTAGTCTTCACAAATTAGACTTGCTGAGAAATTATATTTTTTACGCAGATTCAGATTGATGGAGTATTTTGATGCATATTATAATATTTTAGCAGCATGAGATTTTATAATTTGATTATAAGCTACCACGCCTACAATTGCCTAGTAAAGCTGCAAAATGTAGCTTGGAAATGCTATGATTGCAGTGAAAGACCTGCCTTCAGGCAGAATTACTATGGATGGATGGATTTAATATCTAAATCTAAAATAAACCATTTTTGAGATAATGTCCACAACCATTTTTTAATGAACCCTTGAAAAATTAAACATATCCAAGATTTAAACTTAGCCACACAGGACACTATCAAATATAAATGCAGCATTTAAACTTAGCAACACACGACACTATCAAATCCCATAACAAGTGTGTTAAGTACAATTTTAACATTCATATTTTAATGTTTGTAAAAACAGGAGGTCTATGTTTATTCTGTCCACCGCTGTGATGTCGAGGTAGCGTGCTGCGTTGTCACGCAGCGAGTCGGTGTTCGATTCCCGGTCGTGACAGGCTTTGGGTGAGGCTTTTTCGGGGTTTATCTCACCTGTAAGACAAATGCCAGGACGCTTAGGGCCCAACGGTCCCTGAAAATCATCCGGCCATCATCACCATCCTTATCATTATCATCAGTTCATCACCATCCTTCACCGGCGTGGAAAGCAACGGGAAGCTACCACACCTATAATTCCCTGGTAAAGCTGCAAAGCATAGCATGAAAATGCTATGATTGCAGTGAATGATCTGCTATCGGGCAGAATTACTATGGATGGGTGGAAGTTGATTGTGATCTAAATTTTAGCGTCCAAAATAAAAGATCGTCGTTAATAGAGTATTCCCAAAGCATCTCTAATACTTTCTTCCTGCAACTCCCAAAATAATTTTACACCAGACTCTAGTGATGCCGCAATTTGACTGTTGTGACGTATGATCGTACTGTCAATGAACTACAGCATATTGATAATGACATACGTACTTAATTTCTGAAGATATCATATTTGTTTATTTTTTTCACAATTGTCATGACTCCTTCCTCAAGATGAAATATTCCTATCTCTGGTTCTCCTATTCATAATTGTTTAAACTTTGACTACAAATTATTTAGTCCCTTGATTCCTGTCTATATCAACAATAATTTAAAAGGGGCACCTCATAATCTCTTGCTTACTATACCTCAACATAGGACATCAGATCATCGCTCAAGACCATATATATCTCCTCTTGCCGAAACAATTATTCCCTATCTAGGATATCAGTGGCTGTCAGATTTCAGAATTATCTAAACAAAATATAAGTTCATATTAGCTATAAATTTTGTTTAAATATTTACTTGACGCTTATCTATAATAATAATAATAATAATAATAATAATAATAATAATAATAATAATAATAATAATAATAAAATAATATCATTATATTATTATTATATTATTATTATTATTATATTATTATTATATTATTATTATTATTATTATTATTTATTATTATTATTATTATTATTATTATTATTATTATTATTATAAGACTAACGAAAAAATCAACAAGTTCATTCCACTTATGTGGAGTTAGAAATGGCATATATCACCGTACCTTTACAAAAGTTGTGGATGACTTTAGAAGATATGGCCATAAACGATACAATTATTAATGCAATAAAACATGCGTATCAAAATGCAGTATCTAAAACTAAAATTGAAAAATGTTCATCATAAGTAATGCCACGAGTAATTTCCAAATCATCGATAAATTCACGACATACGAAGTGAGGAGTGAATTTATCTAGAGATTTTGGAAATCAAGAGTGACATTTGTTACGACTATATAACGAATAAAATTAAGCTGTTTACTCACAAATCATTATTTAAATATAGTTATTTTAAAATATTTATATATTCAATATAAACGGGGATGTTTAAAACAAATGAGAAATGTTATGTTTCAATTGTTTATCACTGCAACCAGACCATATTTCTTACTAGCTAATACACGACTTGCACTACTACACCTTAATAAATGATAATGTGTTTATTGCATATATTTGAATAAGTAAAAGGAAAAATAAATATAAATTTATATCTTTATTGTTTTTAAATACCCCGGGAGAATCGGAGTTGGTATCTGGATTTAATGTAGAGTATAGAAGAGGGGGATTTGCATTAATTTTTTTGGCGGAATACGCGAGAATTTTATGTATGAGAATGCTTTTTTGTATTATTTTCCTTGGGTGCTGATTACCCGGTGTTACCCGGGATTCTGCACATCCTGATGTACTTGGTATACATGAGCTGAAAGAGAAAAATCATTATTTAGTTATCCATAAAAATACCCGCCGTGCGCTGCTATGCTTGTCCGGGAATCTGCTTATCCCGATCTTCTTGGATCATTGAAAGACAACAATTTTTATTGTGAGTTATCCTTAAAAGATAACATATGCAGTCGCGGAATTTTCTGTAGACGTTTTTGAGATATTTAATTCTGTATACAATAATTTTGTGTATTTGTCATGGTTTAGGCAGCGTAAGTTATTTAGCATAAAAAAGCGACATTATTTCACTTCTTTTCAGTACAGAAGGTGATTTTTAAGGACGAAGGGCTTGAACATTAAAACTCTCCTATAACCTATAACTTTCCCGGGAAAATCCTGAACATTTTGCTAAACCCTCATGACAGTAGGATGAATGGTATGGCAGCACGTTGCTTTCCAGGGAATCTACTTATCCCGATCTTCTTTGCATCAATGAAATTCAAAGATGGCTATTGTGTGTTATCTGCAAAAATAAACACACGCTGTCGCGGACATTTTTGTAGAGTTTTTTGAGGTAGTCAATTCTGTGTACATTAATTTTGTGTATTTGTTATGGCTTAGGCAGCGTAAGCAATTTAAGGGTAAAAAAGGGACTTTTTCACGCTTTCACTATAAAAGATGTTTTTAATGGTGTAGGAGTTGAGTATCTCAACTCTGTTATAGCCTATATTCATTCCGGTAATCTTCTGAACATTTTTGCAAAAACCCCATCACCATCGGATCAACGTTATGGCGCGTATAATGTACGAAGAAACAAACATAGAAACATTAATTTTCGTATATTAGATTGCCAAAGGATCGCAATATTCTAAGAATACACACTAGTGGAGAAAAAACTAAACAATCAAACTGTATATTAATTAATTTCTGATGTCTTATGATGTGAATATGTCAATTATATTTTTCTGGAACGTTATTACCTGGAAAAAAAATACATTTAAGAAAGTGCAAACAGAGGTTTTTTTTGTGGTATATTCTATTGCTACAAATGTTTTATATTACCTCCCGCAGGTACTATGTGTTAACATTCGTGCACAATATATACAATCTGGTAGCCATATACTGTCACTGCAAAATAATGCTATAACCTATTCCGAATGTTAAAAATCTTGATTTTACAGTGAGAAAATTAAACTGGTGAAATCGAGGGGAAAATGGACTGTGATTGGTTGTAAATGAAAAATCATTGTAAAGTGATTGGTCATTAACTCCCATTTGGGGCATGAGTTACATAGCCAGAAGAAAAGGCCTTCGTCAAAGTTGTGTCATATCACCCACATTATTTAAGATATTTATACACAAAAGTACAGTCAAACTGGAGCACAAAAATGTTCAGGAATATATATATATTGGAGTTGGATTAACAAATACCAATATATACACCGTTATTTGCGGATGACTAGATACTAATTGCTCAACAGTATGAAGACATATGTTCAGAAAATTATTGCACGAATACGATAACTGGGATTTAAAAATAAATCAAATAAAAAGATTTTAAATGGGATGTGGAGCCGATACCGAAGATTTAATATTGGATGATCAAAAGGGATATATTGGAGGATGTAAAGAATTTGAGTATCTGCGAGTAAAAGTACATAAAGAGGATAAAGAAGAAAGTGAGATTAAGAACAGAATAAATAAAGGTAGAGCAATAACAGTAATGATGAATGGATCCTATGGAAGAGACATATAACAAGAAAAAAAGTTACCAATATATAATTCAATAGTAAGAAGTACTGTCACATATGGAGCTGAAGTTTGAAAGTTCAACAAAAACTTATGACGATGGATATGGATTTATTGAGGAGAGCAGCAAGATGTTCAAAATTAGACAAAAATAATAAATACTGTCATACGAGAAGAAATGAATATTAGTTATTCAGTAGTAAATTATATAAGATATAAATAATTAAATTGGTATGGGCATGTACGACGAATGCAAGAAGAAAGGTTACCCAGGAAAATATTGGAATGGTATCCACCTGGAAGAAGAAGGAAAGGAAGGCTCGAAATTCGTGGATGCAAGAAATAAGAACTGGAATGAGAACATGAGGGCTGGAGGTCATGGAGTGAATGAATAGATACGAGTGGAGAAGAAAATTAAAACTTTAGGCACAGAAAGATGTGTAAACATTAAAATTCTGTATATAAATATAATTAATATTATTATTATTATATTCTGGAGTCATAAATTTCCCTTATCTAGATCTATATTTTCATGATGTTTCACAAACAGTAATGTTTTAAAAATATTTACTTAGTAGGTAATTTATATGTTCATTAATATAAAGTAGTATGTATGTAGAAATATACTATCCATTTAATGTGAATTATATAATTTATCGAAAATAAATAATGGGTCACGACCTGCTTAAATAGGATTCTCTCACTTTACATTTGATGCATTCTCAATCTTGTTTTCGTAGGTATGATCCATTGAAGGCCGTAGTCAACCCCTGGGGGTCGATATAGACCATTTTGAGCATTATTGATCTAAAGTATTTCGCACGTAACCGAGTGGTTAAGGCAGGATACCTTGTCGCAGAGCTACGGGACTTACGCAGGTTTGAGTATCCATGGAGAAAGATATTTTCTCATGCAATTCGGCCAGTATGCGATCGGTGCCCGCCCAGCATCGTGAGGTATTTGAGTAGCTACTATAATTAGGGGATCCACGTTGAGAAAATCAGATATAAGGGCTGAGGGACCCGACATGCTAACCACATGTCACCCCTACAGTGACTAGATTATCGTCTACCTCTGTGATTAACACATGTAGGTGCGAGGTAAGCAGCCAGCTGGTAGGCCAAGGTTGTCGCGCAATGGAGTTTTTTTCATATGAAGTCATGGAGTGCTTGTGCATCCACATATCCTACCAATTCAAGTTATTCGATGGCGTGCTATTTGAAAACGCTTTGTATTTTTTACAAACGTTATGTATTTAGGTACAAAATAAATTTGTTCCTCTTGGTCTCTTCTTCCATCCTTCAAAGTTTTAAACGACATTTGTTTCACTCTATAAGATCGTAAAATATTGAAATGAGACGTGGTATGAAATATATTAAACGGTTTACATACTATTTGTGCATTGTATAGTTACATATACTAAAATTTTAATTTTAGGTGCTTGGAAAAATAAGATGAAAAGCTACCGTAATTGGTTCATTGAGCACGAGAAAAAGAAATCTGATGAAACGAAGAGACCGAACAGACAAGACTACAACAACGACCTCTTTGGATACGACGGATCATTTAGGCAACTATCTATCGACTGAGAAATAGGAGCTACATTCAAGGCTCAATAAAAAATACATTCTGGTTACTTGTTGGGCTCCTTTACGAGGATTATATCTACTAAGAAATAGCAATCATTTTATTAAAAAATAAATATTTATAACTTGCTTAAATATATAATCTGAAATAAAATTAACACATTAGATTCTAAGAGTTATAATAGGTTTAGTATAATTAATGTCAATTACTTTGTTGTTTTTTAATTCTGCACGTGTTACCAGACGGTTGCTGACCCAACACAAATATGTGCCATTTACAGAGGTAGGCGGTCATGCAGCCAGTGTAGAGGTGACATGAGGTCAGTGTATCGTTCCACTAGTTTTTCCACCGGTTTTCTTAACCGGAATCCACCACTTACTCAGCTATCCAAATTCATCACGATACCGAGCTAGCACCCGTTACAAACTAGTCGAAATTCCATGAGAAAGTTCCTTCCTCCTCGAGCAATTGAATCAGCATAATTCCCATAGTTCTGATCCAAAATACCAGGCCTCGGCCATGGGCTTGAATTTTTTGCCTATAAGATAAACGTACCGGAAATAGGCACTGCATTAGAAAATGACACATTCATATACATATAATAAATCAAGTTCAAGCTGGAAATGCATATTTGAACTGTGCGTGGTGATTCCTAGAGGATATGGTATAATATCACCAGGCTCAGTTCAAACATGCACTTTCCGCGAGAACCGCATTTGTTAATTATTATACTCGTATTTTAGTAAGAAAGTGTTAATTATTAATACAGTGTCTATTACCGGAGCATTTATCTTAAGTGGTTATTATATTAACAAGAGTTATCTATAATTTGTAGTAAATAAATGAGGCGATGAGAAAGTTACAAATTTAACTCCATTTTTTATCATTTCGGAGTTGACAACATTATATAAATGTACTATTTTTACTGATCAGTATGATTTACTCAATATTTGGATTAATTCCCTGAATGAAAAATATCTTTGACACAGATTCAGGTGCTATATTTAACATTAACTTTGAATATCTCAAAATCCTAAAAAGTGGAATTAATCATATGGACCTCTGAAAGCCTCAAATATGACCTATTATGCGTCGCATAATTAATCCGATATTATATTTCTATTTTTATACTTTTGTTAGTTTGATATTTTTATTTAATTTGCTATTTTTGTTTATTATCCGACACGGCGGAATATTGGCCTGCTTCTTTTGTGGATGATTTGAGAAAAAATTCTTGTGTCATCCCGCGTACACTCGCTTCACGTCAGTATGTGGCATCGAGCTATGTAAGCTGAGTAAATTATTAATTTGCTATTTGTTCCTAACTATACATGGTTAGTATCTACGTCCGTGCGACACAGCAGCAATGCTGCAATGACTGGAGGTAAACATTCCGGTATGTCGTATAATATTTTGATAGATATGTTTACTTTGAATTTTTTACATAATGTCTGGTTATATTAATTATTGTTTCTCTGTAGTTGAGTTCCGTTATACTATTTGTTTTTTAGATGCTGTGCCAGTTATTTACGCCATGAAAGCTTCAAATTTGTATGAGAATATTTAAGTCAGTTTTTAAAATAAAAAACTTGAACAGATGTTTTAAAGATTACTAGATTTTATTTGTTAGTACGTGTATGTGATTTTCAGATCAGTACTTCACTTCCAACGGGGTGAATCTTTCCCTTATCCTAACATAAATCTAACAATTTCACATTTATTAATTTAAGACAATTAAAAATAGATATCAACGTTTTCTTCTGATTTAACATAATTTATAATCAATTAAGGGTAAGTACACATTTTTGTTAACTTTTCAATCTTCTTCTTCGTTCTCTTCAACTCAGTTTACCTCTCATCTTACAGGTACATTTTATATGCCACACGCTATACAAATTATTACCTGCCGAAAGAAGAATTTTAAATTTGTCACTATGCAAGCATATGGTGGGCCTCCCAGAATGAGAACTTTTCATACTGATAGAAAAAAAAAGTACTGGGAATATCAAGTTCAATTTTATTTATTATCTATATGAAAGATGGCGCCACTTATACTCCCGATTTAAATATAGGCCTACTATTTGTTTGGACTATCGACAGCACAAATGGTTTGTTGTCCATGCGATCCATTTGTAAATACTTATATATATATATATATATATATATATATATATATATATATTTAATATTGTCAGATTCTACTATTTTTAATAGTACTATTTTAGTCCTAATTTTTGGTTACATGTTTTAGTGGTGTTTCAGTGCCTTTAAGTCATCACTTACATTCGGCCAGAACACACATAGGCCTACTGGGGTTTATGCTACATTTTATCTTAGAAATAATAAATATACAGGGTTCCCACAAATGTTTTTTTCGGGTGTCGAACACGTGTAACTTGCGTTAAAATAAGCTTACAAACATGAAACTTGTACTATTGGAAAGAGAAACTCAAAAAGGTTTTGGTTACCTATAGTATCACAGTTGGCAGAATCAATAGCGTAAATGCATACAAACTTGCGTATTGTTGAAAGTGAAATTGCAGGGCATGCAGAAGGGTTTAGATTTACTATCGACATGCTGTACAACTTGGGGACTTACTGTTAACGTTAAAAAAAACTTAAGCCATGACTTTTAAAAACGGGTCGGTATACAGCAGGAGGGATGGACATACCGTGGTGAGAATTTATAAAATGTTAAAAACTTTGTCTACTTGGGGATGACTTTGACAATGAATGGAAAATGGACGAGACACTCAAGAATGCAACAATGAGTTCTAGGAGCCGGACAAGCGAAATGCTTACTTTTATGTCAATATTGCGAAACACACTAATGCGTACACTAGAACAGGTTTATTCATCGATTGTGAGAGCGACCATGCTATATGGCTCAGAATTATGGGGTTGGGAACGAACGGGGAGACAAGATAAAATTCAATCTATGTTTCTTAAGAGAGCGATGAGATTAGCAACGGGGACTCCAAATTATGGCATACTGAAAGAATTCGGTACATTTTCGGACACAATAATGGACAAAATTATTGTTATTAATTATTGGTTGGATATAATAAACGGGAATCAGGATTCATTAGAGCAGAGTGTTACAAGGAACAGAAAAGACAGTGTGTGTTGGGAGATAGGATAATCGGTGTAAAAAGGGGATTGAAGGGCATAGGGATGGGTTGGATATGGGAGAGTACGGGGAATAATAGAAATGTTTGGAGGAAAGTTAGGAAGATATTGATTGATATAGACAGACAGTATATAGAAGCCGAGTGCAGCCAGAAGATATCGTTCACCCTGCAGACGGAACTGAAACTTTCAGGGGGAAGGGAAAAGTATATTGTCCTCTTTGAATCCGAATGGATGCCAAAGTGCACATTGCATGGTTTTCCGTTTGGGGGGATGGAGGGTCAACCAAACTTCACAAGTGAAGAAGGCATCTTATTTAACTGTGCCCTCTATGCGGTGACCCGTGCAAACTGGCAACATATTATAAGCATCATGACAAGAAGACAGAAGAACTTAGATCATACACACTTGCATGCCGGAGAACTTTCTCAGGTCGGATCGTGGGAGATGGTGGCGTGTTGGGATATTTTAGGACGGATCGAGAATGAATCAAAAACATGCCAATTTTTGGGTACAGTAAGGAATTTGAGGTATAGCAAAATTGTAGATCAATAAGGATATATGTATTACCAATAACAAGAATTTCAATATGGTCTTTGTTTCCGATCTTTCATTATATTATATAATAAGTAGGTTTGATAAGTTGAATAGTCTGATAGTGCATTTGATGTCTGCATGGATGGCGGGAAACGGGGGTATGAGCGCGCGCGTGAGTATGTGTGTGTATGTTTTCTTAATTTGTTTTCGAGCAATTTTTTTAATTATTAATGTTCAGAACGAGACATTTTTTATTTATTTATACACATGGTCTTTTCATGGATGAGTGTAAATGTGTATTATTGTGATGTAGTGTAGACATAGATTATATATATTGTTTTGATACAGGTGTATAACCATGTAAGCATTTGTTTATATTATGATTATTTTTATTATTTTTTTTAATTCATGAAAATATAATGCACGTACGCCCAAGCAGGCCCGTGCGCAATGTAAATGCATATGTATTTTCTTTCTTTAAAAAGAAGACAATAAATTCCATTATCAAAGGTATTGTTCAAAGAGAGAAAATGGTTGGTATAGAAGGTAGGTGAGCATCCTGTGTTCTCATTTATCATGTTCATCAATCTGTAATTGTTGTTCAACGACATTTTCGAACAAGATTTTGTGAATATCCACCCAATGGTGCATCAATTCGTAAGTGATACTCTGATTTTACGACAAGAGGTTGCATCTGTAGGAGGAAATCTTCCGGAAGCCCAGGCTATAAGTGGGGTAACTGTTAGACCGGATTCGTAAATCCTCAAAAATCAATCATTGCAGCTGGTAGGAAGCTGCAGATCCCTAAATCCACAGTATGTAAAGTTCTGCGTAAACGTTTGAAATTTCATCCATATCGATTCTGATGCTGCAATTCTTAAATGAAGAAGATAAAATAGTGCGTAGTACTTTCTGTGAGATTATGCAGACTCTCATGGAAACTGGTGGGTTATTCGAATCCATAGATTTTAGTGACGAGTGCACCTTCCATCTTTGGTAAAGTGATCACACATAACGTTAAAATCTGGGGGTCGCAAAAACCCAATACCTCTGTGCAGCATGTCCGCGACTCTCCTAAAGTGAAGGTATTCTTAAAGTGTACGACCCGTTCTTCTTTGTAACTATCTCATTAATTAACTCACTGGCACTAACGAACCAGTAGGTTCATGACCGCGCGGACATACGCTCTCCATATATCCCTATTCTGAGCCAATGTTTTCAAGTCATCCCCGTATAATCTACTTCCTGCAAATCATAGTTAATGTTATTCTCCCACCTCATTCTTGGCCTACCAACTGGGAGTTTTCCCTCTGGTTTTCCTACAAGAAGCTTCCATGCACGTCTTTCATTCCCTATTCGTGCTACATGTCCTGCCCATCGCACTCTATGAAGCTTAACTATTCTTATTACATCTGGCCTCCTATAAAGACCATGTAATTCACTGTTTTGCAGGCTTCTCTATTCAACTGTCTGTTCATCTCTCTTTGGGCCAAAATATTCCCTAAGAACTTTATTATCAAATACTCGTAATCTCCTTTCTTCCCTTAAAGTACATAAGGACTTTATTAGACTAAAAGAAAGATACATACAATTCTATTTACAGTAATCCGTACGTGCTGTTGACAGTCCGTTACAATATGTTGATGTTTGGTAATAATATACTTAAAACAAAAAAGAAAAGACAATAATATTACAATTAGATAACAATACAATTACATTATACATTAACTTAGTTAATTATAATTATTAAGAAGTAATGGTATTGCAATTTGTTAACATATTTATTTATTCATGAATTAGTGTTGTTCTTATTTTCTGCGTTTTGTCCTGAAATCTACTCAAGTTTATCCAATTTTCTAGGCTTACCAAAACCTCTTTACATGCCTATCTTTCACGAATTGAATTTAGAAATCTTTCCAAACATATTGACAAGAAAGGAAGAATATAAAAAATATAATAGGTCAGCATGTCTGAGGTATGAACCTCGAATATCTTATTCCTAACGAATGTTATTTCATACACGATAACACTGAGCTAAATGTTCTCAACCAGTCAACCTGCAAAACGCAGGCTACACTATGTAAGAATTTGTCAACGAAAGCATCGATATAATGTCAGTGGCGTCAGGCTCCTAACATATTTATTAATATAACTTGCAAATTTGAACTTCTACACTATAAGTTGAATATCTAAAATTGTTTATCTAAGACAATACTTGAAAATTTGTCGCTACTATTCATTAAAAATCAGTGTATATATATATATATATATATAAGCAATTCAAAAGTGTTGACGTAATAAATAACTTACGATGCGGAGCAACGTCACTGAATGTTAAATTGAGAAAGTAAGTTTTTAATTTGAATTTAATAAAATATAAATATTTCACAGATTAAATCTAATTATAAGCGTAATAATTTCAAAACTAACTGCTTACACATTAAATCAAATTTAAAAGTAAAATTTGAATTGTTCTGTTTTATATATTTTTAGATAAGAACATGTTATTCTAATTACAAACGTAACATTGAAATGAATATATTCCTGCTTGTAATTTATATACTAGCTTATACCCGGCGTGCGCTGCTACTCCTAAATAAATGTTAATGCTGATCTTGAAGAAGATTTTCGGGCTGTAGGCCGTGGTCGTGAGGCTTGTAGTTCCCCGACGTTTCGCCAGAGATTGCGTCTGGCATCCTCAAGGGTTGTCTACAAGCCTCGCAACCACGGCCTACAGCCCGAAAATCTTCTTCAAGATCATCATAGCAACTCCGGCCGTGAAAGTCTACGTGAATACACAAATGTTAATGTGTTTTTACCTCCAGCTGTGCGCTGTTATACTCTACTTTTTTTAGATGTTCCATTCTGTGTACATCAATTTGTGTATTTGTTATGGTTTAGGCAGCGTAAGCCATTTATGCGTCAAAATAGGGACTTTGTTTAACATTTTTCACTACAAAGGGTGATTTTTAAGGGTAAAGTGGCTGAGTATTACATCTCTCTTATATCCTATGTTCATTACCGGAATCTCCTGAACATTTTTCAAAAAAGAGCTCCATCTCAGTTGGATGAAGGGTACGGCAGAGCACGCTTGCCCGGGAATTTACTTATCCCGATCTTCTTGCTATAAAAAAAACTTAAAGCGCGACAGGCCTGGAAGCCTTTTGGCTGACCAGCCGGCTGTTGGCCTCACATCCACATGTTTTAATCACAGAGGTAGGCGATCATCTAGCCAGTGTATGGTGACATGTGGTCAGCATGTCGGATCATCCAGCCGTTATAGCTGGTATTCTCAACCTGGAGTTGCTACTTATTTTAGATACCCAAATGCCTCACGATGCTGGGTGGGCAACGCAAGGAGGGCCAGATACGAAATCTAGCTGGAAAAATGTATTTTACTAACTCTCGCCAATCCATCTTTATTCACTCTAAAATTATTGCCAGTGCCAGGTGACTGTTTTTCACTTTACGCCAAAGGAGGGTAGAATTCTAAAATTTATGTAGACAAAATAAACATCGGAATTTGCCGATAGTTAAGAACTCGTGTGGACCGCATCCTAGTTGTGTACTAAGCTGTATAAATAAATACGTTGTTCAGTTAGTTATTCTTCTTGTTCTATATGGACTCTTTACCTCAAGGTTTTTACTTTTCATTGATATATTTAACATGTTTCTATTCAACCAGATATTGTCTTAAATACACGTGGAATCAAACCATCGCAACACTAGAAAATTTACACTATCGTTTTACTTTATATTGAACTACGAAAAAATAGATCTCAACAGTAGTACAAATTTTAGTTAGAATATAGAGTGATTTATGGACTTCAATTCCCGCACAATAACATGTGTGCAAATTATTGCGATTTTTGTAATTAGCTTTTTTATTAGAGCAGGCGGCCGACAGCTAAGGCCTATATTCGCGCGCAGAGAATTGTTTGATTTAATATATGAAGAAAAGTGATCAATAGAGGCAATAAGTGATCCTCTATTAATAAATTACAGTTAGCGGATGTTCCGAGAATGCTTTAAGTAATTAAAAACATTGCTTAAAAGCGATTCTCTAAAACAATGTAAATTGTGCGAGAAAAAAATTATATTTCTACTGATATATTCTGATTGGCTAAAAATAAATATAAACTCTCCCGTTATTAAGAATTTAAAATACTGATAGTCGTTGGAAAATCCTGCTCCATCTTGTTATTGAATTGTAAGACCCAAAATATCTTTCGAAGAGGCTGGAATAAAAACAAAAAAAAGTCTTATTTCTGCTGAAATGTCTGTCTTGGGAATGGTAGCATAACAAATTTGCTTTCCTAGCAGCATTATAGGGTGGATAAAATGTAACAACCTCTCTTTTTGACACCTAGTCTCTGATAATATATCGACATATTGATATTTTATTGTCAAAAAAGACTATGCTTCGTCCGACATAGAAGAGAGAGGAGTTGCGCGGGGTGATTTGTAATGTTAATTATTATTTTGATGCTATTTTTGTGTTTTTTTGAGTAACGTCTTTAAAACGTCAGCAGTATCCCGTTTACCATATGACCAAAGTGATATTTCTGTTGCCAGAGCAAGTTCATCGCGAGAGAATTCCTGCTTAAGTGAACATTTATTTTATTCCAACCTCCTCGAAAGTTATTTTGGGTCTTTCAATTCCATAAGCAGATGGAACAGAATTTTCTAACGACTGGCATTGTTCTAAATTAATTATTCATTACGGGGAAGGTAACATCCACTCCAATGAGAACATTACATTAGAATTTTTTTCTTGTGTACAATTTCGTACGTTTGAGAAAATCGTTTATAAAAAAATGATTTTTTATATCATTTGAAACATCCTTCTAACATCCCCTGCCACTAATTTCTTTACTAAATGATAACTTATTGCCTCTTTCTAATTTTTTTTCAAATATTAAATCAAACAATTATTCTCTGCGCTAAACGGTAGGCCTCAGTTGCTGGCTACCTCCTGTAATGAGAAACCTAATTAAAAAACGCAATAATTTGCACACATGTTATTGTGCGGGTATTATGTCCATAAATCACTCTATACTTTAACTAAAATTTGCATTGCTGTTGAGCTTAATTTAAAATAAGATGATTGTGTCAATTTTTAGTGCATGGACGGTATGATTGCACATGTATTTAACATAATATCTGGTTATATAGGAAAACATTACATATATCAATAAAATTACAAACCTTAAGGTGAAGTATCCATATAGAATAAGATGAATAGCTCACAGAACTTGAACACACAAGCTAATAATACAACTGGTATATAGAGCAGATGAGTTCTTAACCATCGTCAAGATCCGATGTTTATATTGTCTTCATAAACATTAGAATTGTACCTTCCTTTGCAGGGAAGTTAAGAACCGTCATATAACAATTATATTAGAGTGAAAGAAAAAATGATAAATTGATAAGGGTGAGTGAAAATAATCTTTTCCCAGCTAGATTTCATATCAGGCCCACTGTGTACCGGTCCCATACTGGCCAAAATTCCAGAAAATAAATTGTTCCCCCATAGAGTCTCGAACCAGCGTAAGTCCCGTAGTTTTGCTACAAGACTTGTTGCCTTAACTACTCGGCTACGGAGCGGGACTTTTGGAATTAATAATAAAAATGAAAGGTTCACCCGAGTATCAATGAAAGACGAAAATGGTTTTTGTGGATCTACATTTTCGTCAATTAATGATAAGTTTATTTCCTCATCATCTGATTGTTCTGTACATAGATGTTTGAAATAAGATATCCATTTATCCTCAGAAATTATGTTCAATTTGAGTTAATCTTTTTCCTGATTATTAATGTGTTTTATAATCTTGTAGGCTTTAACTTGTTGTCCAGGTAAATCATGTTCCAGGTCACTAATATATTTTTCCCATGAACTCCTTTTAAATTTTCTAATTTCTCTTCGAGCAAGGGCATTTCTTTTTTTGTATTCAATCAGGTTTTCATCTGTTCTCATATTCAAGTATCTCAAGTGTGCATCTTTTTTTTTCATTAACCAGTTTTGCTATTTCATCGTTCCAAATGTTTAATATTTAATTATTATATATTTTATTTCTAGTTCCAAGTGATTCTGAAGCAGCCTGTATTATATTATCCTTTAATTCTTCCCATTCTGCATTAGTATTTCTACTTACAGCATTTCGTTTTATATATACATCTAGTCATTGTTGATATAAATTTCTAATCGATTCATCTTGAAGTAGGTGCACTTTAAAAGTTTCTACATTTGTTTTGTTTGTCGTATTAATTTTACTTATTTTCTACTTTGCTGGTATTGCTAATTTAGTAATTAGAAGGTAATGGTAAGAACCAATATCACATCCTTTAAATACTCTTGTATCAAGCACTAACTTATAACATTTTTCATTGACTATAGTGTAGTCTATTATGCTTCCTTGTCCTCTTGCTGACCAAGTGTATTTATGTATATCCCGATGTGAAAAAATGTGTTTGTAATTCTTAAATTATTATAATTTCTAATATCTATTAGAAGTCTTCCATTTTTATTTTGGGTTGTTTCCAAGTTTCCCCATTATATTTTTAATAGGTTTATTGCCTATTCTGGCATTATAATCTCCAACTATTATTAAATAGTCATTTGGATTAACTGTATTAACTTGTTTCTGTAGATTCTCATAAAAGTCTGTACATTCTTCTAATTTACCTTCCCCTGGATTGGAAATACCTATTATCGTTAAATATATTCTCACCTTGTTTAACCTTATTTTTATTATTATTTCATTGAAATACTCATAACTGTGAATTCTATACTTCCATTTTCTTCTTATTAATATTGCAATTCCAGCTGCTGCTCGTTTCTCTCGTGATACCCCATCATAAATCATTACATATTTCTCTAATTTGACTGATCCTTTTAACTTCTTTTTAGTTTCTGAAATTACGGCAACATCTACATTCATTTTGTCTATTTCTAGTTCAGTTTCTTTATTTGTGACACCTCTGGGATTCCATACTCCTATTTACATTATTTCATTTCTGCCTAAGTCTTTGTTCCTGTTTCTAGGCAAGGTTGTCAACGTTGGGACAGTCCTGTTTCCATTATCTATGAGACTTTTAGTAATAAAGTATTTCCTCTGGGTACGTTACTGGCGTTCCGCAGAGTGAGATGTACGATGGGATTGCCATCTTAAGGCTAGACATTCTCCCCAGTTGTATGAACCCCAAATGGAGGTCTGCCTCTTCCGCTCCTAAGGACCCTTGAGGACTTCTCCCTTGTTACCCCGGGATTGGATTTCCACATTTTGCCCTGGAAAATGGGTGCCTCCTCCGCACATTTTTATCTGTCCTTTGAGGTCTTCGCACGTTACCCTGTGCAAGGGACACTAAGATCAGGTACTACACACCGGGCCAGTGTGACATGAAGCTCGCGAAAACTGGACGCTAGACCCTTTGATGAGACTGCCTCATAGAGGGTTCTCATCCGCTACCCATTATATATATATGTGTGTGTTGTGTGTGTGTGTGTGTGTGTGTGTGTGTGTGTGTGCGTTGATTTAATAAATGACATATAATTATAACCGCTACGCAACATTTATATTTTTTATTAAAAATATACATTTTGTAACAAAGAAATCACAAACATGTTAACGTAATAAATAACTTACGTTGCGAGAGCAACGCCCCTAAATTAGAAATTGAAAAAGTAGGTTGATAATTTGAGTTTAATAAAATAATAATATTTCACAGATTACATATATTTATAACCGTAAATTTGTGGAATGAACAATGCGCAACTCTTCCTTTATCAGGTAAATAATAAATACATTTAGAAATACCATATGTATCATAGATTAAATGTTTGAAAATATATTACGTGTTGCACTGTCCATATATGATAGCTAACTGTTTACACATTTTAACAAATTTTAATATAAAATTTGAATTGTTCTGTTTTATATATTTTTAGATATGAAAGTGCTATTCTAATTACAAACGTAACGTTGAAATAAATATATAACTGCTCGTAATTTGTATATATATATATATATATATATATATATATATATATATACACACACACATCCCTTCTTCTTTGTTTGCCTCTCACTCCGAACCGTCAATTATGTCGGGGCATAATGGAAGTAGTTGGGGGTATTTTTTTATTATTTACAAGCTAATACATGCTACGTCTAAATAAATGAAAATCAATGTGCTTTTTATGTTTAGTTGAATAAATAAAAGGAAAGATAATTATAAATGTATATTTTTTTAGATACCTTGTGTGATTATCCGGCGTTGCTCAGGAATCTACTCATCCCGATCTTGTTGGCATAAATGGGCTGAAAGACAAAATTCGTTATTGTGAGTCACCAGTACAAGAATACAGACCATGTGCTGATATGCTTGCACAAGAATCTACGTACTTGTCTCGAAATATTCTTAGCATCAATGAAAGACAAAAATGGCTATTGTGAGGTATCCGTAAGGGTCAATATTAATAAAATGCATATGAAATTCCGTTGAGGTGAATTAATTGTGTATACACCAAATTAACAAAATTGAGGACGACGGCACCTGCAACAACAGGTACATTTTAATTTTCTAACTATTATCTTATATCCGTAAGAGATAAACATATGCTGTCCGCGGATGTTTTTATAGAGTTTGTTGAGATATTCAATTCGGTGTAGGTTAATATTGTGTACTTGTTATGAATTGGGCAGCGTAAGCGATTTAAGCGTCCAAAGAGCTACATTTTCCAATTATTCACTACAAAGGGCTATTTTTAAAGGTGTAGGAGTTGCTTTTCACAACTCTTTTATAGCCTATGTTCATCCCGGTGATCTCCTGAACTTTTTGCAACAAAACCCGTCACCATCGGGTGAACGGTTTGGCCGCGCATAAATATGAACTAACAACCAAACAAACATTCATTTTGTGTATATATGTATATAAGTACGTTTCTTTCTATATAATATTTGAAAAAAATCAATCTATATACATATATATATAAATTCTTTCTATATAATATTTTAATAAAATCAATTTTTTTTAAAAAGCATTCATTCTTACAAAAACCGTTTTCTAATAAAAATTAATTTACTCAGCACAAATATGATTGAATTGATTTTTTAAAATTAATATTTAGGTATTGAAAAGAATTTTAAAATAGGAACTCGTATCATGATTATTACTTACTAGTGGTCGGACATCGGCCAAAATTCTAGCACATCTATTTATAAGTTTTGTCACAAATACGTCATTTCTGTACATTAATTTTCGATCTATTTAAAAAATACGAACCATAGGAAAATGTATACTAATACTACTACTACTATTTCATCTATTATGTAGAAATGAGTGTTTGTTTGTTCGTAATTTATACGCGGCTATACCGTTGTATGGTTTTTTTGCAAAATGTTGAGGAGTTTCACGGGAAAAACATAGGGCTATAAGACAGTTGAGATACTAAAATACACACCCTTAAAAATCACCCTTTGTAGTGAAAAATGTGAAAAGTCGCTTTTTTACCCTATATTGGGACAAAATAAATATGGTAGATGGGATTTAGTGGGCTTCAGGAATGAGAAAGGATTCCTCTTCTAATCGAGGACTCGGGTAGCTCAGTGGGTTGCGGTAGGATGAGATGCTCTTGGTCCCGGGATACACAAGGATTGTGCGGACACGATTCTATCGCGTTGAGAAAAGACGACAAGTTGTAGGTGCAATATTAACTTTATTTTCGTTGCACACACAATAAAACAAATCAAGGTATGTACGATTGGCGCTAGCATATGACTACACTTTCAGTTGAGTAGACGGTTGAATTCTTAATTACACCGCGCCTATTTTATATTTCCGATGGTCGATAAACTACGAATATATGTGCCTGCATTAGCACGATGAATATGTAAGTTTTCCTCGTGCCAGTGGCACCACGAACAGAGGAGTTAGATGTGCGAAGTGAATTTAGAAGTGACCTTTATTCTGTAAATGTTGTTATGAGCTTAACACTTACCCCCACTCAATATAATTTGCGACCATATGATAACGCCCACCGTAAGATAAAATACATTAAACCAATTGGTGCATTTGTCTATAATTTTGGGTGGTAGGGTTCTGGACCTTTTGGTTCGTTGTGACGTTAACAACTGTTAGAGGACACTCCTACTTTTGAGGTTGGCTAAAATTGGGACATAGGTTTACACAAGTAGCCCGGGAATCCCGACTAATTTTGTAAAAAGCTTCTAATATATTCTAGAATGTTCTGGTGGCTTCGTTCGCCTTTGATTGGTTTGAATCATCTTCCGTCAAAATGCCTGTTTACTGGGTTTCCCAAAATTTCAGCAATATATTTATTTCTATTGAATTTTGCTGTCAAGTGTACGTTGTCAGTTCTAAGAGGCGTCTAATCCTCTGAACCGAAAATTATTCTTTTGATCTTTATCTTGTTCAACCTATGTCACGAGCACATCAACATACAATAGGGTGCGTTACAGACATCAATCAGTCTTTTCCCTATATCACTCATAACTAATCGTTCCTATTTCATATTCATTTCAAGGAATTATCCAAAAAAAAAATTATAATTATATTCTATGTGTTTTTCTGATTTGTTTAAAATATAAATACAGATTTATTCAATTAATTATTTATAAATTTATTTTACCTCACCCGATTATTAATGATTGCGCTGCTCATTTAGGGAGGAGGCTGAGTGAATGTCGCGTCTCAATATGGCTTACGCTGCCTAAACCATAACAAATACACAAAATTACTATTGTACACAGAATTGCATATCTCAAAAAACTCTACAGATAAGTCGGCGACAGCATATATTTTTATCTTTTAAGGATAACTCACAATATCTATTCATTTTTTTATTTTTATTGACGTCAAGAAAATCGGGATGCCTAAATTTCCTGGCAACGCTGGGTATTCAGCACGGGGTATCTAAAAATATAATAATGTACTTTTATATTTATTTTACCTTTTTATTATTCAAATACATGCAAAAACGACATTACCATCTATTGAGGTGTAGCAGCGGACGCCGGGTATTAGCTTATATATATATATATATATATATATATATATATATATTTCTTCTCATGCCCTATTAATATTGCACACTCCAACAAAAAAATTAATTATAACATATATATATATATATATATATATATATATATATATGCGTGTGTTTGAGTTTGTATATGTTGTGTGTGTGTGTGTGTGTGTGTGTGTGTGGGCGTGTGCGGGTGGGTGTGTGTGAGTGTGTTAGTGTGTATGTTTGTGCGCACTAATTTAATATATATATATATATATATATATATATATATAATTTGCGCTACGCAACATTTGAAGTTTTAATTAAAAACATAAATTACGTTGCAAAGCAATAACAAAAATATAGACGTGATAAATAACTTACGTTGCGGAGCAACGCCATTGAATGTGAAATTGAAATAGTAAGTTTTAATTTGAATTTAATAGAATAGAAATATTTCACAGATTAAATTTATTTAGGGCTATAACCGTAAATTTGTGGAACGAACAATGCGCAACTGATCCTTTACCAGGTAAATACCATATACATTTAAAAATACCATGATTATCATAGATTAAATATTCTAAATATATTGTGTGTGGTATGGTTCACATTTGACATGTAACTGCTTACACATTGTAACAAATTTAAATATAAAATTTGAAATGTTCTCTTTTATATATTTTTTAGATAAGGATATGTTATTCTAATTACAAACGTAACATTGAAATAAATGCATTCCTGCTTGTAATTTATATAATAAATATATACATACACATCCCTTTCTTTTTTTTTGTCTCTCAATCTGACCCGTCAATTTGTTTCTATGTCGAGTCATAATGGAAGTAGGTGCGAGTATTTTTTTATTATTTACTACCTAATACACGCGTGCGCTGCTACCCCTAAATCAATGAAAATTAATGTGCTTTTTTATGTTTAGTTCAATAAGTAAAAGAAAAATGATTATACATTTATATTTTTTAGATACCCCGTGCTGATTATCCGGCGTTGCTCGGGAATCTACTGATCCCGGTCTCTTTGCATAAATGAACTGAAAGACAAAATTAGATATTGTGAGTTATCCGTAATATAATACCCGCCATGTGCTGCTATGCTTGCACAAGAATCTACAAACTTTTATCGATATTCTTGGCATCAATGAACAACAAAAATGGCTATTGTGAGTTATCCGTAAGAGTCAATACTAATAAAATGCATATAACATTCCGTTAAGGTGAATTAATTTCATATACACATTTTAATAAAGTTGAGAACGACGGCACCTGCCACAACAGGTACATTTTAATTTTTAACTATGATTAGAGCTGTTTGAGATATTAAATTCCGTGTACATTAATTTTGTGTATATGTTATCGATTAGGCAGCGTAAGCGATTTAAGCGTCCAAAGAGCTATATTTTTCACGTTTTTCACTTCAAATGTCCAGTTCTATGGGTGTAGGAGTTGAGATTAGCAATTCCTTTATATCCTAAGTTAATCCCGGTAATTTCTTGAACATTTTGCAAAATCTCGATCACAATCCGATCAACGGCATGGCCACGCATAAAGCACGATCCATGAAACCAACAATCATTCATTTTAAATAACAGATATGTATACATATGAGGACTTTATTAAACTAAAAATAAGATACATACAATGTTATTTACAAATATGGAACCCCACGGGCAGTAAGCCAACATTGTTCAAGATATATTTAGAAGATGTATTAATGAAATGGAATAAGCTATGTAGGGGAATGGGAATCAACATTACTGGCCATTTAGTGCACAATTTATTATTCGCTGATGACCAGATTATAATAGGACAAGATAAAGTAGATATAGAATATACGATCAGAAAGTTGGTCGATGCATTTGAGATAAGTTGACTGAAGATAAATTATATTAAAACAGAATATATGGTAATCGGAGAAAATTCAGAAGACCTACAAATAAATAATATTATATTTAAATGTGTTGAAGAATTTTAATATCTTGGATCTATAATAGATATATCTGGTACTTGTGAAAAATATATTATTAACAGAGTAAATTGTGCAAGGAAGGCGATTAGATCCCTGAATGATCTTTTATGGAATATAAATTTGACCAGAAAAACAAAAAAAGAGATTATACAGACAATAATAGAAAGTATGATTACATATGGATTAGAAAGCTGGACAATAAATGAAAGGATGCAGAAAAGATTCTTGGAGACAGAAGTGGATAGATTACGGAGAAGTATGAGAATATCCAAGCTACAACATATTCGAAATACATATATGAGACAAGTAATGGACGCACAAGAAACTGTTATCGATAGGATAACAAAGAGAGCTCTACAGTGGTATGGACATGCACAAAGGATGTCGGAAGACCAGTGGCCTAAACAGGTGTTGGATTGGTAGGTACCAGGCGGAAGGAAGAGGGGTAGAAGTGCATGGTATGAGGGAATATATGATGCCATGATGAAGAGGGGTATGGAAGATGGTCAATGGGAAAATAGGAATCTCTGGAAAGCAGGAATAAGGGCAAACTGCTGTAAAGTGGAAAGCCTGTATTAAGTATTAAGTAAGTATATATATATATATATATATATATATATATATATATATGCACATGCATTTTAATTTTTGACTATTATCTTATATCTGTGTCTCAGGTTCAAGCCCGACCGGGGTCGATGTTTCTTTAGGATGGAAAATCCAAGGACCTAGTCCTCCGGGAGGGACTTTAAGCAGTGGGTCCCGAGTCTGAAGATTTTCAGGCTCGTAAAAGATCCTTAAGCCTGAATGGAAAGTCCTCTAAGCAAAATTTACTGAATTTTCCCGTGCTAGTCCTACCTTGTTTTCCTATATGTCAGAATGAGGTGGAACGCTGACCACGGACCACTCAAAGGACATCTATATGAAAACAAGATTAACTAAATTAGTATGGTTCAAATTCTTCCCTGTAGGAGGAATGCGCCAAAATCTCTGTTAAGACAAACATGGACTTACAAGATACAAGAAGATCTTATATCCGTAAGAGATAAACATTTGTTGTCGCGGAGGTTTTTGTAGAGCTTTTGAGATATTCAATTCTGTGTACATAACGTTTGTGTATTTTTCATGTTTTTCGTTGCAAAATGCGATTTTAACGGTGTAGCAGTTGACTATCACAACATTTCTATAGCCTATCTTTATCCCTGGTGACAGCTCAATATTTTGCAAAAAAAAAACCTCTGAATCGGATCAACGGTATGGCCGCGCATAAAGTACGAACAAACAAACAAACAAACAAACAAACAAACCAATGCATTCTGACGGGATTCACGCCTATACATCCAAAAATACAAGAAATTTTGGTTATTCGCCAAATAAGATGAATTTAAGTTGTACGAAGAATGTTCAAATAACCAAGCTCAGAAACTTGCCATCATGAAAGCATTAGACACCTTAAAAGGACATAACACCAGCGAAATGCCGATTGTCGAACGTAAATTGACAATGTACACTGACAGCAAATCACGTTAGATTGCCTAAGGAACACAATTATCATAACAATTCAATTGAACAAATTAGTAATATGCTGAAATCTCTAGAAGTCGGAACAGGATTATGGAATTCAGCTGGATCAAGGCACATGCTGGAATCTACGGCAACGAGATAGTGGATCGCCTAGCGAAGTAAGCAGCGTACGACGGCGGCCTACTAAAGAGTTACGACAGGATTCCAGTAAGTGCTGAATACCTGACAACCATTAGTGAAGAGAAATGGGAAAGGGAATGACAATCAATCACGCATGAGAATTTGACGAAATCTTTCTTCCCGAAAGTAGCGACAGACTACAGACAATAATCCAGATATCTCCCAATTTCACAACGCTGGTGACTGGGCACGGGAATATAAACGCCTACTTCCATCGCTTCAAGATAAAGGACAGTGCAACGTGTGCATGCGGTGTTGGTGAGCAGACAGTGGACATGTCGTATATGACTGTATAGAATTTAAAAATGAAAGACAAACCCTTATAAATTGTTTAAATAGAGGTAGTGGAAGGTGGCTCATAGATAAGCGTAAATAAGCTATTAAGTATACTAAATAATTTACCGAATTTCAAAATAGCATAGACCTAAAAAATACAATAGAATATTACTTGGACAGTATACTTAAGGAACTGTAAATCATAAATTGATAGAACTAGTTAATAAGTGTAAATACCAATCATTATCTGTTGGGATAAGAAATAGACAGAACATTATTTTAACGAGTTGTAAAATATTGACCATGACTTGTTAGGATTAGTTAGTGCTATAAGTCAAAATAGGAATCATATAATTTGTTAGAAGTTAGTAACGACAGTAGAATATTTAATTAATTGTAAATTACTCATAAAATGTTAGAATTAGTTAGTAACTAAAGTGTAAATAGTAACTATATCTTCTTTGATTAGTAATGGATAGAATACTATCTTGGCGTGTAAATACGTTTTATTTGTGGTATTCGCAAATTTGACCATGTTACACCGTCCCTGGAACAATTATCGTGGTTTCGTCTAAGAGATCGTAGAACTGTCCATTCCCTATCCCTTCTCTATAAAATCCTTCACACATCATCGCCTAATTATTTATCACGCCGCTTCATCAGACTATCCGACACACATAATCTTGACACTCGATCCCATCAGCACATTGTCCTTTATATCCCGCCTCATCACACTGTATATTATTCATTATCTTTTACGGTGTCACTTACCAAAACATGGAATTCCCTTCCACCCTATGTCAGAGACTGTCAAAACTATAACATCCTTCAAAAACAAACTAAAGAATTATTTAATAACAAACTAACTTATACACCTCACTGATAGTATTATTTTAGCAATATTAATATATTTAATTACTTATGTAAATAATATTAAGAATAACAAATACTTTTATTTGTTTTGTTTTAAATATTGTATAATCGTAAAATTAGTTTCTATATCTCATTATTTTCCTGTTTTTTATATACACTAGACAGGGACAATTTAATATGTCTTGCTTGTATACATTTTATTATTAGTTTTAGTCTTAATTTTAACTAATATTAACTGGTTGTATTATAGATCGTAATATGTATATTAGATATTATCTTTTGATCAAATTTTTACCTATTGTTTAATATTAGAGTTAATTAAGATTGTTATATTCTTATGTAATATATGTTTGTCCTGGTGAGTGGAAGAGAAGGCCACATGGCCTTAACTCCACCAGGCTAAATAAATCTAATCTATATCTAAATCTAAATATAGATCATAACTTGATAAGATTAGTCAACTTAAATGTAAATAGGAACCATATTCAGTTAGGAATAGTCATGAAGAATCCACTAATTTAACCCTTAATTTCGCAATGTATCCTAAAAGAGACACTGATTTCATTAATTTATTATTGTTTATTAAATAATAAAGAACAACTTATTATAAATTACCTAAGATTGTGTCAAATTACGTTAAAAATTCAGTAATAACTTACTTGTACGTGATTTAGTTTTCTTTGCGGTCCAAAACATTTGAATAATGGGCACGAGAAAATATTATTTCGCCAATTTAAGGGTTAAGTAAGTGCTAATGTGAATAAGAACTAGTTACAATAAGTAACGATAATATCAAGAAACTGCAAATATTAATCATACTTGTTAGTGTTAGTGTTATTGTAAGTGTTAAGATGAACTATAACTTGCTTAAGTGTAATTAACAGAGATCATTGTTTGAAATGAAATAACAATCATAACCAAATAAAACAATTTAGCGTCACAACAACTCAAAATTATATTTTTAGGAAACGAAAATAGAAGTAATATAACACATTAGAACTAGTAAAATAACATTATAAAATCAACACACATAAAAATAATAGAGATGTTTTATTATTGCTAAACCAAGGCATGTAGTAGTACTACTACAGAAAACTGTAGTGGAGCATGCTGTCATATGAACACTCTACAAAAAAAAAAAGAAAAACAAACAAACATATATATATATATATATATATATACTCGTATATATAATATAATAATAATAATAATAATAATAATAATAATAATAATAATAATAATAATAATAATAGCTTTATTTTACCTGGCAGAGTTAAGGCCTTAAGGCCTTGTCTACCACTCAACCAGGTTTAAAAAAAATACAAAAGAAAAGTCTTAAATCTAAATTACAATATATATATACATATATATATAAACGATTACAAGTTATGAATACAATACAATTAATATTTATAATGTATTCTGATTTACTCTAAATTTAACGAATTAAATATATAATATGTACAAGATATATAAAAAAACGAGGAAAAGATTAATGACATAGCATAAAATTAAATAAATAGAGAACAATTAATTATTAGACAACAGGTAACTGTATAAGCGTGACTTAAAGGTGCCAAGTGTGCGGCAACCCCTGATATTTTGAGGAAGGAGATTCCAGGAGCGGGCGGAGGCTACTGTGAAGGAAGTAGAATAGGAGGAGGAGTGCTATGAAGAGGAATTGTTAGCAGACTGCTATCTTGTGACCTAGTGTCAATATTGTGGTAGGAGGATAACTTCTCAAATCTGGACGCCAGGTAAGTAGGAATGTAGGAATTCAGAAGCTTGAAAAGTAGCGAAAGAGAGTGCAATTTACGTCTGTCAGTAAGACGGAGCCAAGAGAGTTTATTAAAGTGTTCGGAAATATGGTCATAACGCCGGATATTGAAAATGAATCGAACGCAAGCATTATGAACACGCTGCAGTCTCTGCGACAAGGCATAGTTTAGATCATTATATATAATGTCACAATAATCGAAGTGTGGTAACACAAGATTCTGCACTAGGATTTGGTTTAACGAAATTGGGAGAAAATTCTTTAAACGTCTAAGATAATGTAAGATGGAGAAAGTCTTTTTACATATGTGTTTCACTTGTGTTTGCCAGGTTAAATTTGCGTCTAGATGTAGTCCAAAATCTATTACTGAAGACGAATAAGGGATAATTATATTATTTATAGTAATGTTTGGAAGTGTAGATATGTCAAAGGTTGTAAGCAGTCTTTGTTGCCCCATTAGAATTACTTGTGACTTGTTAGGATTTAGATTTAGACCGATACTTGAAGACCAGTTAAAGATGGATATGAGATCGTCATTCATTTTCATCAAGCTGTTATAGAGAGAATGAGGAGGTGAATGTAGGTAAATTTGGAGATCATCAGCATAGAGGTGATAACAGCAGTGCTTTAGTACAGTTGGCAAATCATTTATGTAGATTGAGAAAAGAAGAGGTCCGAGAACACTGCTCTGGGGGACTCCAGCCGGCACGTTACGCCAAGAAGAAGATCTAGAGTTTAATGAAACGTATTGTTGACGACCGTGTAGTGTAGGTAGAGTCGAACCAGGATACAGCGCTGTCAGACAAATGTAGGTGCTTGAGCTTTATCATAAGTAAGTCGTGGTCTACTGTGTCAAAAGCTTTGCTGAAGTCAAGTAAGGTTACAGGAGTCAGTTGACGTCTGTCCACGGCTTCCACGAGTATCTATCTTCGGTAATTTTTTAGCAAAGCTATAAAATAGGACAGTGTGCTAATGACCAGATCTAAAGCCGGATTGATAAGGATCAAGTAGATTATACAGGAAGTACTTCATTTTCCTATATAACTGTTGAATAAAATCAATTTTTAAAAACATTCTTTTTAACAAACGTTACTTACTTACTTACTCAATGGCACTATCGAACCCGTAGGTTCATGGCCTCTCCATACATCCCTATCCTGAGCTAATGCTTTCCAATCATTCCCTGTATAATCTACTTCCCTCAAATCATAGTTAATGTTGTTCTCCCATTTAAAAAAACGTTATCTAAATAAAACTAATTTACTCAGCAAGTACAAACAATGAATGATTTTGTTTTTTTTTTAATTTATGTTTAAATACTAAAAAGGATTTTAAAATATAAACTTATTTAATATTTATTATTCACTAGAGGTCGCAGAGCGGCCGAAATTCAATTACTTTTTTAGTTATGTCAAAAATACGTCCATTTATGAAATTAATTTTCCATTTATTTAAAAAATACGAACGATAAGAAAATGTATACTACTACTACCACTACTACTACTACTACTACTACGTCATCCAATATATAAATATGAATGTTTGTTTATTCGTACATTATGCGCGGTCATACCATTGCACCTATTGTGATGGTTTTTTTTTCTAAAATATTCAGGAGATTCCCGGGATGAACATAGGGCTATAAGAGAGTTAAGAAACTCAACTCCTACACCCATAAAAAACATATGTTTTTGGTGAGAAACTTGAGAAGTCCCTTTTTTAACCCTTAAATGGCTTACGGTGCCTAAACCATAACACATACAGAAAATTACTACTGTACACAGAATTCAATATCTCAAAAACTCTACAGAACAGTCCGCGACAGCATATCTTTTTAAATTTTAAGGATAACACAATAACTATTCATTTTTGTCTTTTACTTACGCCAAGGAAATCGGCATTCGTAGATTTCCGGTCAAAGCCAGGTAATCAGCATGTGATGTCTAAAAACATTAAGAATGTAAATTTATATATATTTTTCCTTTTACTTATTCAACTAACTGCAAAAAAAATATATATCATCTATTTAGATGAAGCAGCGCACATTAGCTAATATATATTTGTTATTATGTCATATTAAGCTTACATAGGCCAATGTGAAAATTTAATTATTTATATATATATATATATATATATATATATATGTGTGTGTGTGTGTGTGTGTGTGTGTGTGTGTGTATAAAGCGTCACTGCTATAAAGTAAAAATATTCTCTTTAATTTGCTTACTTGTTATAGTACCTACTAGGTGGCAGTGGAGACCGAGTTCCCGCTACATCTGGTATTAATCGAGAATATGTTTAAGGAAAATAAATGTTTGTTCTGGATTCGCCTGGTAGCTTAAGTGGTAGCGTACTGAGATATCAACTCAGAGGTCCGGGTTCAAATCCCGTCCAGGCATTTATTTTTCTTATCTTGTCATATATATATTATATATATTATATATATATATATATATATATATATACATATATATGTATACATATATATATTATGTGTGTGTATGCATTGATTTAATAAATAACACAAACACACACACACACACACATATATATATATATAATATATATATATATATATATATCCGCTACCCAACATTTAACTTTTTTAATAAAAATTTTAATTTGGTAACAAACAAAAACAAATATGTTGACGTAATAAAGAAACTTACGTTGCAGAGCAACGTCACTAAATGTGAAATTGAAAAAGTAAGTTTTTAATTTGAATTTAATACAACATAAATATTTCACAGATTAAATCTATTTATAACCGTAAATTCGTTGAATGAACAAAGCGCAACTCTTCGTTTATCACGTAAATACTAAATACATTTAGAAATACCATATTTATCATAGATTAAATGTTCGAAAATATATTACGTGTTTTACTGTTCACATTTGAAAGCTAACTGCTTACATACTATAATATATCTAAATATAAAATTTGAAATGATGTGTTTTACATATATTTAGATAACAATATATTATTCTAATTAAATCCTTAACATTGAAATAAATGTATTCCTGCTTGTAATATATATACTCAATCTAGGATTTAAAGAGAGATCAGGGCTTGCTTGGTTCAGGTTAGGGGAATGGAATTTTTTTAAAGTTAGTGACGATCACCGATATGCGAATACCTGCAATGTGCGGGAGCTTTGAAAACGAGGTACATATGTTAGGAAAATGTAACGATTTAGAATATTGGAGGCAGCGGTTATTACCGGAAATATTTCAAAATTCAAATCGTGAAAGATTGGCATACTACGAGTTACTGGTAAACCCAGAAAAATGGATAAACTTGGGTAGATTTCTGGACAAAATGCAGAATATAAGAACAACATTCGTCCAGGAATAAATATATATGTCAACAAATTGCAGTACCATTACTTCATAGCAATTCTACATAACTAAGTTATACACCTCTTTTTAAAATGGTATATATAAAATTAATTCACCTCAACAGAATTTGATATTCATTTTACTAGAATTGAATCTTACGGATAACTCACAATAGGAATTTTTGTCTTTGATTGATGCCAAGAAGATCGAGACAAGTACGTAAATTATTGTGCAAGTGTAGCAGCACTTGGCGGGTATTTTTTTACGGATAACTCACAATAACGATTTTTTTTCTTTCAGCTCATTAATGCCAAGAATATCGGGATGAGTGGATTCACGAGAAACGCAGGATAGCACGGGGCAATTAAAAAATATAAATTCATTTTTTTCCTTATTCAATTAAACGTAAAAATCACATTAATTTTCATTTATTTTTTTGTAGCAGCACACGTCGTTTACTAGCTAGTAAATAATAAAAAATACTCGCATCCTCTTGCATTACGCCTCGACATAGCTATTATATTGACCTTTCGGAGTGAGATACAAATAACGAAGAAGGTATGTGTATGATATGTATAAATTACAAGCAGGAATATATTTATTTCAATGTTACGTTTGTAATTAGAATAACACATTCTTATCTAAAAATATATAAAACAGAACATTTCAAATTTAATATTTAAATTTGTTATAATATGTGAGCAGTTAGCTTTCAAATGTGAACAGTAAACACGTAATATGTTTTCAAACATTTAATCTATTATTTGTATGGTATATCTAAATGTATTTAGTATTTACCTGATAAAGAAATTTTGCGCATAGTTAATTCCACAAATTTAGGTTAAAAATATATTTATTCTGTGAAATATTTATATTTTATCAAAATCAAATTAAAAACTTACTTTTTCAATTTCACACACAGTGGCGTTGCTCCGCAAAGTAAGTTATTTATTACGTTAACATTTTTGTATTTCTTTGTTACAAAATTTATATTTTTGATAAAAACGTTAAATGATGCGTACCGGAAATATATATACGTTAGTTATTAAATCAATTCACACACACGCATATATTTTTGAGATATTGAATTCTCTGTTCAGTAGTAATTTTGTGCATTTGTTTTGGTTCAGGCAACGTAAGCCATGTAATGGTTAATAAAAAGGGACTGTTCACATTTTTAACTACAAAGGGTGTTTTTTTATGGGTGTAGGATTTGAGTATCTCAACTCTCTTATAGACCTTTGTTCATCCCTGGAATCTCCTGAACATTTTGCAAAGAAAAGAACATCGCAATCGGTTCAATGGTATGGCCGCGCATGAAGTACCCAGAAACAAACAAACATTTGTTTTTATATATTAGATGAAGTAGTAGTAGTAGTAATAGTAGTAGTAGTAGTAGTGGTAGTAGTAGTAGTAGCAGTAGTAGTAGTAGTAGAAGTAGTATAGATTTTTCTATCGTTCGTATTTTTTAAACAAATCGAAAATTAATGTGCATAAATGACGTATTTGTGACAAAACTTTGTGCTAGAATTTCGGCCGCAGTGCAAACTGTAGTAAATAATACATTTAAAAAGTTTCTATTTTAAAATTCTTGTTAATATCTGAATATAAGTTTAAAAATCAAAATCATTAATTTTTTGTACTTGCTTAGTAAATTAACTTTACGTAGATAAAGGTTTTTTGTAAAAATGAATGTTTTTTTAAAATTATTTTATTCAAAAGTTATATAGAAAAGAATTACCTTTATATTATATATATATATATGTAATATATAAAAATGAATGTTTGTTTTTCTGTTGGTTTTGTATGTTTGTTTGTTTGTTGGTTCCTTATGCGCGGCCACACCGTTGATCCGATTGTGATGAGATTTCGTGCCAAATGATCAGGGGATTCCCGAGATGAACATAGGCTATAAAAGAGTTGTGATACGCAAATACTATACCCCTAAAAATCTCCCTTTTTAGTGAAAATCGTATCGCTTAAATGTCTTACACTGTATAAACCATAACAAATACTCAAAATTAATGTACACAGAATAGAATATCTCAAATAGCTCTACAAAAATATCTGCGTCAGCATATATGTATCTCTTAATAATAGTAATAGCTTTATTTTACCTGACAGATTTAAGGCCTTAAGTCCTTGTCTGCCAACCAACCTGGTTTTAAAAAATAAAATAAAGTATTTCATCTAAATTACAATCAACATAAACGATTACGTATTATCAAAATAATAAAATATATTTATAATGTATTATTTATAATGTATTTTGTAATATTTATAATGTATTTTGATTTACTCTAGATTTAACGAATTAAATATATAATATGTACACGATGTATAAGAAAGGATAAAATACTAATGACATAGTATAAATTTAAATAAATAGAGAACAATTAATTATTAGATATCAGGTAACTGTATAAGCGTGACTTAAAAGTGTCAAGTGTGTGACAACCCTTGATATCTTGAGGAAGAAAATTTCAGGAGCGGGTAGAGGTTACTCTGAAGGAAGTAGAATTAGAGGAAGTGCTATGAAGAGGAATTGTTTCCAGACTGTTATCTTGTGAACTGTTGTCAATATTGTGGTAAGGGTAGAACTTCTCAAAACCGGACGCCAAGTAAGTAGGAGTGTAGGAATTCAGAAGCTTGAAATGTAATGAAAAAGAGTGCAATTAGCGTCCGTCAGTAAGACAGACCCAAAAGAGGTTTTTCAAGTGTTCGGAAATATAGTCATAACGGCGCATATTGAAAATGAATCGAACGCAACACGCTGCAGTGTCTGCAGCAAGTCATAGGTTTGATCATTTTATATACATCCACAGTAATTCTGCCCGAAGGCACGTCCTTCACTGCAATCATAGCATTTTCATGCTATGCTTGCAGTTTTACTAGGGAATTGTAGGTGTGGTAGCTTCCCGTTGCTTTCCACACCAGTGAAGGCTGCTGATGATGATGATGATGATACTGATAAGGATGATGATGATGATGATGATGGCCATATGATTTCGGGGACCGTTTGGGCCTTAACTTTTTCAGACATTTGTTTTACAGATGAGGAAAAACCCCGATAAAAACATCACCCAGAAAAACTGCCCCGACCGGAGATCGAACCCGGGCCCGCTGCGTGACAAGGCAGCACGCTACCTCGAGACCACAGCGGTGGACATTATTTTATATAATGTCACAATAATCGAAGTGTGGCAACACAAGATTCTGCACAAGGATTTGTTTTAACGAAACTGGGAGGAAATTCTTTAAACGTCTAAGAAAATGTAAGATGGAGAAAGTCTTTGTGATACACTTGTGTTTGCCACGTAAAATTTAGTCTAGTTGTGGTCCAAGATCTTTTACTGAAGAAGAATAAGGGATAATTATATTATTTATAGTAATATTTAGAAGTGTATATATGTCAATCGGCCGCAGTGGACTAGTGGTTATGCTCCTTGCCTCTGGTCCCGAGAGTCGCGGGTTCAAACCCAGTTGGGGTCGATGGGTTATTTAGGACGGAAAAATCCAAGAAGCAAGTCCTACGGGAGGGACTTTAAGCCGTGGATCCCGAGCCTGAAAATTTTTGAAGCTCGTAAAAGATCCTTACGACTGAATGAAATGCTTCTAAGCAAACTGTCCCGAATTTCCCCGTCCTAGTACTACCTTGGTGTCCTAGTTATCAGTATGAAGCGGAACGCTGACCACGGACCACTCCAATGACATCTATACAAAAACAAGTGTAACTAAATTATAATGGTTCAAATTCTTCGCTGTAGGGGGAGAGCGTCTAAATCTCGGTTAAGGGAAAACATGGGCTTACAAGAAGAAGAATATATGTCAAGATTGTAAGCTCTCTTTGTTGTCCCATTATAATTACTTGTGACTTGTTGGGATTTAGATTTAGACCAATACTTGAAGACCAGTTAAAGATGGATATGAGATCGTCATTCATTTTCGTCAAGCTGTTATAGAGGGAATCAGAAGTGAATGCAGGTAAATTTGGAGATCATCAGCATAGAGCTGATAACGGCAGTGCTGTAGTACAGTTGGTAAGTCATTTATGTAGATTGAGAAAAGAAGAGGTCCGAGAACACTGCCCAGGGGGACTCCCGCCTGCACGTTGCGCCAAGTCTAGAGTTTAGTGAAACATATTGTTGACGCCCGTGCAGGTATGAGCCGAACCAGGAAACAGTGCTGTCAGCCAAGTGTAAGTGATTGAGCTTTATCATAAGTAAGTCGTGGTCGCCTATGTCGAAAGCTTTGCTGAAGGTTAAAGGAGTCAATTCACGTCTGTCCATGGCTTAAGGAATGTCTTCAGTAATTTTTAACAAAGCTGTGGTTGTGCTATGACCAGATATAAAGCCGGATTGATAAGGATCAAGGACGTGATTTTCTTGGAGATATTTAGTCATTTGCTTATGCACAATATGTTCCAGGGCTTTAGATAATGTCGGTAGGATACTAGTCGTTCGGAAGTCATTAGAGTTAGTAGGTGTACTTATTTTAGGTATAGGCCGAACCCTAGACTGTTTCCATACAGTAGGGAAGATAGACGTTTTAAGGGTAACATTAAACATATTTGTCACTTTGGGTAGTATAATGTCAATGATTTTATTTAGCATTAAAATGCTGATGTCAACAGTTCCTAGTGCATTGGATTTAATACACTTGAGTGCTTTTTTAACGCCTGTAGGCGAAATGTCGTAAAATAAAACTTATCTCTTCCTATATGGGGGAGTTGGAAGTCTTTAAGAATGTCTATTTTAGACTTGTTGTCTGGAGGTGTCAAGTGTAATCAGGACAACTGTTCATTTGAATCATCTACAAAAGTATCTATAGATTCAGTTGGGGGATTCAAATGTCTATGTCCCATTGTACGGAGATTTCCCTAAGTGTCCCGCGCTCTTATTTCAGGTTCAATTATAATGTGGGTGTCGTTGTTTGGCATTGCGTATAGTTTGTGTAGTTGTGCATCTAAATTGTTTGTACGGTTGCCAGTTCTCTTCTTTTTTGTGTCGTCTGTATGTGCGGTATGCTTTGTCTCGTTTTGACAAAAGTGCATATATTAACTCATTCATCCAGGGAGCAGGGATGCGGGTAAATCGTCGGGTTTTTACTGGTGCATGTCTGTCATAAAGTTGAACGCGTTGTATTAAATGTGGCTGCTTTTTAACAACTGATCTAAGATTCCATATTGTGTACCAAGGTAGATCTAAAGCGCCTGATTTTAGTTTAGTCTCGTCCATGTTTTGTAAGTTTCTGTACGCAATCAATTTAAATCGTCTTTTAGGACATTGGAGTGAGTATTATACGAATAGAATGTCATGAGCAAATATGACGGGAGCTGTAATTTGTACATATGTCTGTACTTTCTGTGGATACAAGATAAGAGCTAGACATTTAAATGCATCTGTTGCGGCAGGTGCCGTCGTCCTCAACTTTGTTAAAATGGTGTATATAAAATTAATTCTCCTCAACGGAAATTTGATATGATTTTTATTCGTAGAATATAATGGTACTGTACATCAACTATATGTAGACTTCAAAAAAGCATATGATTCAATTAAGAGGGAGAAGTTATATAGTATCCTGCTGGAGTTCGGAATTCCTGAAAAGTTAGTTAGACTTATACGAATGTGTCTAAATGGCTCAAAGAGTAGGGTGCGTGTAGGCAAACAGTTTTCAGACACTTTTGAAATCCAGAATGGGTTGAAGCAAGGAGATGCACTATCTCCTTTACTATTTAATTTTGTACTAGAGCATGCCATTAAATCTTTAGAGAATGAGGAAGGCTTACAACTCAATGGTATTAATAAGCTGTTAGTTTATGCTGATGATGTAGTACTACTGGCCGGTAGCGAGGAGATACTAAAGGCCAACACGCACACACTATTGAGTAACACTAAGAAATTAGGACTGGAAATAAATATCAGTAAAACTAAATGTATGGTCACACCTAGAAATTCAGTATATAATGGAAGTGGACAGCTAATGAAAAATGAGGGAAATTTTGAGGAAGTGGCTGAATTCAAATACCTAGGAACAATAATCACAAATAGGAATGAGATGCAAAAAGAAATTAAACATAGGCTCAATTCTGGAAATGCATGCTATTATGTATTGCAGAGACTTTTGATGTCCCAACTCCTTTCAAAAAAACGTTAAGCTGAAAATATATAAAACTATTATTCTACCAGTTATATTATATGGATGCGAAACCTGGACTCTTACTTTAAGGGAGGAAAGGAGATTACGAGTATTTGAGAATAAAGTTCTTAGGAAATTTTTTGGATCAAAGAGAGATGAACAGACAGGTGAATGGAGAAGACTACATAACAATGAACTACATGGTCTTTATAGGAAGCCAGATATAATAAGAACAGTTAAGTCTCGTAGACTGCGATGGGCAGGACATGTTGCGGGTATGGGGAATGAAAGACATGCATGGAAACTTCTTGTAGGAAAGCCAGAGGGAAAACGCCCAGTTGGTAGACCAAGAATGAGGTGGGAGAACAACATCAACTATGATTTGAGGGAAGTAGATTATACAGGGAATGATTGGAAAGCATTAGCTCAGGATAGGGATGTATGGAGAGTTTATGTCCGCGCGGCCATGAACCTTCGGGTTCGATAGTGCCAGTGAGTTAGTTAGTTAGTTAGTTAGTTATTGGCTCATACGGATAACACACAATAGCTATTTTTGAATTTTGATTCATGCCAAGAAGATCGAGACAAGTATGTAGACCCTTGAGCAAGCGTAGCAGCGCAGGACGGGTATTCGTTTACGGATAAATCACAATAACAATTTTTTTACTTAAGCTCATTTATCCCTAGAAGATCGGGATGAGTAGATTCCAGAGCAACGCCGGATATTCAGCACGGGTATCTAAAAAATATAAATTTATATTTATTTTTTTTTTACTTATTCAACTAAACATAAAGAGCACATTAATTTTCATACACACACACACACACACACATATAATATATATATATATATATATATAGGCGCAGCAGCACATGCCGAGTATTAGCTGGTAAATAATAAAACATACTCTCACCTACTTCCTTTATGCCTCGATTTAAATATAACATTGACTTGTCGGAGTGAGAGACAAACAAAGAAGAAGGGATGTGTAAGTATATATATATATATATATATATATATATATATATATATATAAATTACCAGCAGGAATATATTTATTCCAATATTACGATTGTCATTAGAATAAATTATTCTTATCTAAAATATATAAAACAGAACATATCAGATTATATATATAATATATATATATAATATATATATATATATATATATATATATAAATTTGTTATAATGTGTAAGCAGTTAGCTTTCAAATGTTAATAGTACAACACGTAATATACACTCAAACATTTAATCTATGATAAATGTGGTAGTTCTAAATGTATTTAGTATATAACTGATAAAGGAATAGTTGCGCATTGTTCATTCCACAAATGTACGGTTATAAATATATTTATTCTCTGAAATATGTTATATTTCATTAAATTCCAATTAAAAACTTACTTTTTTCAATTTCACATTCAGTGGCGCTGCTCAGCAACATAAGATATTTAATACGTCAACATTTCTGTTATTGTTTTGTTACGAAATTTATAAATATAAAAAAACGTTACATGTTGCGTAGCGGAAATATTTATATGTTATTTATTAAATCAATGCACATACAAACACACACACGAACACCACACGCACACACACATATATATTCGTGTGTCGTAATTAAATTTTTGACGATGGGCAATAAAAGCTTAATATGACATGATAAAATATATATACATATGTATATCAGCTAATACCCGACGTACGCTGCTGCAAATAAATAAATGAATAAATAATAATGTGTTTTTTTGCATTTAGTTGAATAAGTAAAATGAAAAATAAATATAAATATATATCCTTATTATTTTTAGATACTCCTAATGATTACCTGGCGTTGCCCAAAAACTACGCATCCCGATTTTCTTGGCATCAATTAAAGACAAAAATGGAAAGATATTGTTAGTCATCCTGAAAACATAAAAACATATGCTGCCGCGGACTTTTCTGTACAGGTTTTTGAGATATTCAATTCTGTGTACAGTGGTAATTTCGTGTATTGGTTATGATTTAGTTAGCGTAAGCCATTTAAGTTTAAAAAAGGGACTTTTCACGTTTTACACGTCATAGGGTGTTTTTTGAAGGGAGTATGTTTGGTTATTTCAACTCTGTTATAGCCATATGTTTATCCCGGGAATTTTCTGAACATTGTACAAAATAAAAACATCACAATCGGATGAACGGTATGGCCGCGTATAAAGTACCAACAAACAAATATTCATTTTCATTACTTAGATGAAGTATTAGTAGTAGTAACTGTATATATTTTCCTGTCGTTCGTACTTTTTAAATAAATCGAAAATTGATATGCATAAATGACGTACTTATGACAAAACTTAAAAAAAATGTATGCTAGATTTTCTGCCGCTGTGCGACCTCTAGTAAATAATAAATATGAAACATTTTCTATTTTAAAATTCTTGTCTATATGTGAATATAAATTTTACCTTTGTAGTGAAAAACTTAAGAAATGTAGCTCTTCTGACGCTTAAATGGCTTACGCTACATAACTAACTAACTAACTCACTGGCACTATCGAACCCTTAGGTTCATGGCCGAGCGTATATAAGCTCTCCATATATCCCTATCCTGAGCAAATGTTTTCCAATCATCCCCTCTATAATCTACTTCCCTCAAATCATAGTCAATGTTATTTTCCCGCCTCTTTCTTGGTCTACCAACTGGGCGTTTTCCCTCTGGTTTTCCTACAAGAATCTTCCATGCACGTCTTTCATTCCCCATTCGTGCCACATGTCCTGCCCCTCGCAGTCTACGAGATTTAACTGTTCTTATTATATCTGTCTTCCTATAAACACCATGTAATTCAATGTTAATCAGTCTTCTCCATTCACCTGTCTGTTCATCTCACTGTGGTCCAAAAATTTTCCTAAGAACTTTATTCTCAAATACTCGCAATCTCCTTTCCTCGCTTAAAGTAAGAGTGAATGTTTCCCATCCATATAATATAACTGGTAGAATAATGTAACTGGTAGAATAATACTTTGTAAGGGGTAGTGACGTGTGTATAACCCCTCCTACCCAATTCTCATCCTCACCTTCTCGTGGTACAACCTGTTTTCAAAAACGATCCTCTGAGGATCGAGTCACGGCGGTATAACCGTTCCATCAGGTACTGAGTAAATGCGGTATCCTAATGTCTTTCCAGAGACTAAAAGGTAGCAGCCCTACCACTGGATTACTTAACGTCGGGCCAGTAACCTGTCCGAAGGAACTTCAAAACTACTTTCAAGTCTCAACACGAAAAAATCCAGAAGGAATGGCCTAAATTCGTGAATGTACTATGATGATGATGATGATAAATTTTCAGTTTAACGTTTTTTGAAAGGAGTTGGGAAGTCAAGAATCTCTGTAATGCATAATAACATGCATTTCCAGAATTGAGCCTATTTTTAATTTCCTTGTGCATGTCATTCCTGTCTGTCATTATTGTTCGTAGGTATTTGAATTGAGCCACTTCCTCAAAATTTCCCTCAATTGTCATTAGCTGTCCATTTCCATTATATAATGTATTTTTATGTGTGACCATATATTTAGTTTTATTGATATTTACTTCCAGTCGCAATTTTTTACTGTTAATCAGTAGTGTCTGCTTGTTGTCCTTTAGTATCTCCTCGCTATCGGCCAGTAGTACTACATCATCAGCATAAACTAACAGCTTATTAATACCATTGAGTTGTAGGCCTTCTTTATCCTCTAAAGATTTGATGGCATGCTCTAGTACAAAATGAAATAGTAGAGGAGATAAACCATAACAAATACACAACATTAATGTACACAGAATAGAATACCAGATAAAACTCCACTAAAACGTCCGCGACAGCATATGTTTTTCTGTTACGGATATAAGATAATAGTATGAAAATTAAATGTATCTGTTGTGGCAGGTGCCGTCGTCCTCAACTTTGTAAAAATGGTGTATATAGAATTAATTCACCTCAACGGAATTTTATATGCATTTTATTAGTATTGATTCTTACGGAAAAGTCACAATAGCCATTTTTGTTTTATTGATGCCAATACGATCGAGACAAGTAGGCTACGTAGATACTTGTGCAAGCATAGCAGCACATGACGGGTATTCTTTTATGGATAACTCACAATAACGAATTTTGTCTTTGAGCAATTTTATGCCATGAAGTTCGGAATGAGCAAGATTCGAGTGCAACGCCGGATAATCAGCACGGGGTATCTAAAAAGTATAAATTTATTATTATCTTTCCTCTTACTTATTCAACTAAACATAAAAAGCTCATTAATTTTAATTTATTTAGGTGTAGCAGCGCACGTCGCGTATTAGGTAATAAATAATAAAAAAATACTCGCAATTACTTGCTTGATGCCTCGACATAGATAGAACATTGAAGGGTCGGAGTGAGAGAAAAACAAAGAAGAAAGGATGCATATATATATATATATATATATATATATATATTATAATTAAATGTTTAACATTGAGCAATGCAAGCTAAATATGGAATGATAAGAAAAATAAATGCCTAGATGGGATTCGAACCCGGAACTCTGAATCTGTACCTCAGCGTGATAACCATTACACCACCAGGCGAATCCAATTCAAACACTTATTTTTCTTATATATTCTCCATTATTACTAGATGGGAGTGAAGACCGAGTTCTCGCGACATCTAGTGATAATGGAGAATATAATACATATATAAGAAAAATAAGTGTTTGAATTGGATTCGCCTGGTAGTGTAATGTATATCACGCTGAGGTACAGACTCAGAGTCCCGGGTTCGAATCTCGTCCAGGCATTTATTTTTCTTATCATACCATATATATATATATATATATATATATAAATTACAAGCAGGAATATATTTATTTCAATATTACGTTTGTAATTAGATTAACATATTCTTATCTAAAAATATATAAAAATATATAAAACAGAATATTTCAAACTTTATATTTAAGTTTGTTACAATGTGTAAGCAGTTAGCTGTCAAATGTGAACAGTACAACACGTAATATATTTTTAAACATTTAATCTGTGATAAATGTGGTATTTCTAAATGTATTCTGTATTTACCTGATAAAGGGAGAGTTGCGCATTGTAACAATCCACAAATTTACGGTTATAAATAGTTTTAATCTGTGAAAAATTTATATTTTATAACATTCAAATTACATCATTTACTTTTTCAATTTCACATTCAATGGCGTTACTCCGTAACGTAAGTTATTTATTACATCAACATTTTTGTTATTGCTTTATTTTGAAATTTATATTTTAAATTCTTCTTCTTCTCCCTTCCAAGTATTAGGCCAAGGCCTTTTACGATCCTATAGAAAATTTTCCCTTCAGCGTTTCATAGGAGGCCCAGTGATCTATTTATATTTACATTTATATTTATATTTATATATATTATAAATTTTTAATAATAACGTTAAATGTTTCTTAGCGGAAATAAATATATATATATATATATATATGTTATTTATTAAATATAGCATACGATTCAATGTTGTATATTAACTAGCTAATACCCGGCCTGAGTTGCTACGCCTAAATAAATGAAATATTATGGGTTAATTAAATTGAATGATATATACGATGAGACTAAACAAACTTGGCGGTTTCAAGTCAGTTTTCAACTTCAGGTTTCAGATATACCTCCACTTCTAATTGTCAGATTTCGATAATTGCCTCGGGTTATGTTAATAGGGTATACTGAATTTCGTTGTGAAACATTGAAAATTGAGACCGATAGAGTGATTTTTAAATTTTTACTCCAGGTGAACCTCTACACCTAATGGTTTCAGAGGGTCCAATTGTGAATCTAAAATATACAGGCACCGACTCAAACACATACAAACAATTAATCAAAATCGGTCCAGTCGTATAAGCAGTTTTTAATTTCGGATGTCAGGTAAACCTCCAATTCTAATTGTCGGAGTTCGCTCAAATTTTGCTAATACATACTTCCGTTTATTTTAACACGATGTACTGAATTTCATTGTAAAACATCGAAAATTGTGACTGCTAGAGAGATATTTATATGTTCATTCAGGTGCACTCCTACACCTAATGGTTATAGAGGGTCCAATAATGAATTTGAATCATCCAGGAACCCATTCATGTACACAAAAATTATCAATATCGGTCCAGCCGTTTAGGAGGTCAGTGACAAACACACATATAGTAGAATTATACATATGTAGGTCTATATGAAGATAAACTATTGGCATGTGCTGTTGAATGGAAATTTTAATTTGTGATGTTAGATTAAAAAATACATAATTTTAGATGACGATGTAGTATTGTTAGGCTATAGTCAGGAAAAACAAAAAACCAACAACCACACATTGCATTAGATAAAACCAAGAACTTGAGCTATAAGTCAATATTATCAAAACTAAACATTTACAAACTATTTCCTCCCTTGAATGAGGATGTAATTAACAATTTAGTGTGCCACGTTATAGATGGAACACTACCCTAATAAAAGTAAAGATATCCCACTACAGGCCTCAGGATGCCCTTGGGGTAGTCCACTTTTTCTGGACAATCGACACCTGTTGTTAGCCGGGTTGTCAGCCCTGCGTGACGGCCGCCTTTACCCTCAGAACAAGCGTCTGGTACTCATTTTTGTTATAGGCTGAGTCGACCCCAGTGCCATAGTGCCGCCAGAAGGTTTGGGTCAGTTTAAAAATCCTGTCCCCACCGGGACTTGAACCCTCGACCTTCCGGCTTGTAACTCAGTGCCTTAACCACTACGGCGTGCCCCACACTACTCTAATAGCCGAAATTCAATAGACAAGTAAATGATGTCATGTAGGGGCCTACATATAATTATGCCAACGATGTTTTGATTGTTTGAAGTTAATAGAAATAAGTTATGGAATATAATAAAACAGAAAGGTGTGCCTCAGCACTTAATAACTGCAATAAAATGTCTATATGTAGAAAATAAAATAGCAATACAAACTAGAGTAAAAAATAAAGAGAATATAACAGCAACAATAAATAGAGGTGTAAGACAGGATGTCCGTTTTCATCCTCCCTTTTTAATATTTATATTGACGATATCAAATATAATTGGCAGATAAATTTGGACTCTCGTTTCAAAATAAATAAGATCTTAGAAATCTTACTTTTCGCTAACGACCAATCTAGCTCAGAATATGGTCTACAGAAGTCACTCTTTCAATTAAGTAACATTATACAGAATTATAATTTCAAAATATCAATATGTAAAACGAAAATCTTAGCTTTTACAGGATCAGATACCGTAAGAGTTAAAATAATTCTGGAGGGGATATACCTTGGATTATGAAATCTCCTATTTTAAAAATGGAAGATCTTTTTAACAAACTTAATAAATTTCATTGTATGTGGCACAAGTAAGAGAATATTAAAAAATACAAGAAAGGAAACAAAACTAAAATTTTATAAAGTAATAGCAGTCCCCTTATTGTTGTATTGTAGTGAATTTTGGGTTTTAACTAGAACAGAAGAGGAGATTATACGTAAAAGCAGCTGAACTGAGATTTCTGGTAAGTGTAGCTGGCTGCTAACGTCTACATAAAATAAGAAGTGAATATATTAGAAATTAGCTAAATATTTTTAAACTTTTAGATAAAATAAAATAATAAAAAAACTGGAACGAACATGTTCAAAGAATGAAAAATGAACGCATACCAAACATTATACTTAATTACAAACCTAAAGGAGACAGGAATGTTGGTAGATCGAAAAAGGGATGGATTCAACTTTTTGAATGAGACTCTATGAGACCGGCACAAGCCACATGGGCTTAATCCTTGAATGTTGATGATGGCGACTTTTTGAGTAAGTTCGGAAGAATACAAAAATAATGGTAAATATTGCATAACTTACTTGGGGGACTGCTGAGGCAGTTAAATGTAGGCCTATAGTTCAAGACTGCGACTTCAGGTACGGTGGTAAATGTAGGCCTATAGTTCAAGACTGCGACTTCAGGTACGGTGGTATACTTTGATTTGAATAATTAACGCAACGATCAATATTTCTAAAAATCATAGTAATTACAAAATGTGTCATGCTATTAAATATTAAAATAGATTTTATATCCGTATTCCTCATTGAAAACTGATTTATTATTTGAAAAACTTCGTTTATTAGTTTAAAATAATGTAGACCTTGCAGAAAACGTTCCATCTTCGGAATGTCATTTGGTACTGCTATTGCTGTATAAATTGTATAACAGAACCCGTTATACAATATATTCTCCTTCTTCAATATGCCGAAGAAGGAATATGTTTAAGGAACCTACATGGTTTTAACTAATTAACGAAGGTTTTAATTAAGATTACATTTTAACTGAGGAAGACTGATACAAAAACGTACTTACATTACGATTTAAAAACAATACCTCACAATGTATAAAAAATATTTTTAAAAACTAGAATATTGCATTAATTTTAGAACATTAATATAATCTTCACAGGAATTGGCATTTTTCGAGGAATCTCTTCAAATACAAGAAATCGCATTCTTCAACAGTACTTATGTAAGTGAAAAGGAAATAGGGATATAATCCTCAATTAAGGACCAGAGGAGTTAATGGAATAACATCAAACGGTTATGTTCTTCGCCTCCGGTTCCGAGCGTCGTGGCCTCAAATCCGATAGGGGTCGATGGATTTTTTGGATGGCAAAATCCAAGGGATAAGTCCTCAGGGAAGAACAATAAGTCGTGTGCCCCGAGTTTGGAGACTTTCCGGCTCGTAAAATAACTGCAAGTTTGAATAAAAAGACATCTGACCGAATATAAACCGATTTTCATCCATCCGAGTAATACCTTAGTATCCTACTAGATGTCCCTTCGAGGAGATATATTAACCACATGTCCCTGCTGACATATGTAGGGAAACGTTCGTAACTAAATTTGTCTGGTTAGGAAACGTTCCACTACAGAAGCATCCGTGTTCCGCAGTTGGACGAACGTGGATCAACTAAGAAGTTACCGGACACAATGATTTCCTTACATCAAAACACTCACCCCCATGTCATTGAACTAAAACTAAGCAACTCACTGGTATTATCGAACCCGTAGGTTCATGACCGCTCGAACATAAACTCTTCATACATCCCTAACCTGAGCTACTGTTTTCCAGTCATCCTCTGTATAATCTACTTTCCTCAAATCAGGTTTAATATTATTCTCCCACCTTATTCTTGTTCTAACTGGGAGTTTTCTTCTGGTTTTCCTACAAGAAACTTCCATGCACTTCTTTTATTCCCCATTCATGTCATATGTCCTTCCCATCTACGAGAATTAACTGTCATTATATGTGGCTTCCTACACATCAATTAACTACTTATAAAAATTCGACGAAATACTTTGTTTCCTCTCTGTACATTATTTTAATTAAAAATATATTTGCACCAATGTGTGGGTGTCAGATGGAACACATAGTTCATGAATTAGATTAAATGAATCTTCCATTGTTAAAAAAATTGTGAAACACCGGATGCGGCCGAACGCACCTGTTGCTCAATCATAGGAGCAGATGAAATTAAAAGGATGATATGAGATTGTATAAACATTAAAATAAAAATCTGCTAGGGGAAAACGGGAGGAACTGCCAGAAAACCTACCTTGGTTATGACTTTTTCACAACGGACACCACTCGGCGTGACTGAGAAACGAACTCGGACCAAGAGTTGTTGGGCGAGAGACTACAACATACGCCACGGATCCACCAATAAACAAGCCGTTAATGATAAACAAAGTAAAATTATCCAAAAACCTGTACAATAGAGCCAAAGACTTTATGTCAGTTTGGAAATCTTGACCCCATCAGGAATTGAACCCACGATATTCCGGCTTGTAGCATATAGCCTTGAATCACTATGCTAAAAATTTACGCCATTAGTATGGATATTGGGGACACGCCGTAGCGTAGTGGTTAAGGCACTGCGCTACAAGCCGGAAGGTCGAGGGTTCGAGCCCCATGGGGGTCAGGATTTTTAAACTGACCCAAACCCTCTGGCGGCACTATGGTCCTGGGGTCGACTCAGCCTCTAACGGAAATGAGTATCAGACACCTGTTCTGGGGGTAAAGGCGGCCGTCACGCAGGGCTGACAACCCGGCTGACATTAAATGCCGATTGTCTAGAAAAGTGGGAGCCTTAACCTCCTACTACCCCAAGGGCCTCCTGAGGCCTGTCGTGGGATCACTTTACTTTACTTTTTTTTAGTATGGATATTTTAAAATAATATTTGTGTTCTTGCATATGGGTCTATTACATATTTTTAAACATTGATATCACTTTAAATATCAAACATCTGCGGAAACAAGTCTTACTAGTAACTAAATAACCCGTAGGTTTATGGCAGCATGGACATACGCTCTCCATACATTCCTATCTTGAGCTAATGTTTTTCAGTCATCACTGTATAATCTACTTCCCTCAAGTAATGGTTAATGTCATCTTCCCACCTCATTCTTGGTCTACCAACTGGCGTTTTCCGTCTGGTTTTCCTACAAGAAGATTCCATTCCCCTCGTTATTCTGCATTCATGTCACATGTCCTGTAAGTCTTAGTAGTGTTCGCAATTATTACTGACCTTGCCTCTAAGGTAATGTCATGGTGGAACTATTAGGTGGGCGTTGTCTGTCTTTCTTGTATCTTTAGCAGCGAGTGGAACGGTTGCTGTACTTGATTCTGAGGGGTGAGCAGAAGACCGGATCTTTTAACACAGTACTTAGTGCTGCACAGGACTTGAGTAATCTGCATACATATAATGTGAAGGAACGAACACCGAATTGTCGTTGAAGTTGAAGGCCTACAGTTTAGAGTGGCTCTATTTTTCCAAATTAGTTACATTTTTTTTAATACAGGAGTAACCTTCAGACAGATTTGTTTACATAGATTTTTTTAATAGGAACCAACAAACGTTAAAACAGGTATTACCCGTTCAAAGTATCTCTGCAGGCGGAAGAATCAGGAAGCTTTGTTCGTTGGTACACGTGACGTCATATAAGGCAGTGTACACCGTCAGCGTCCCACGTCCCATTCCCCTTTGCACTCGTAGATAGCAATGTCACGTGGTATATTCCCGCATAAACACGACTGCAGTGCCCTCCGTCAACAACTGCGCTTACTCCTTAAACGGGTAATAGGTTTAAGTGTGCTTGTAAATGAGAAATTAAACATAGGCTGAATTCTATACATGCATGCTGATACGCATTACAGGAACTATAGTCGACCCTGCATTTTTTTTTCAAAACACGTTAAACTGGGAATATGTAAAAAATATTATTCACCTAATTATATTACATGGTTTCGAAACATGGACTCTTACATTAAGGGAAGAGAAAATATGAGTATTTGAGAATAGAGTTCTTAGGAAACTTTTTGGACCAAAGAGAGGTGAACAGACAGACGAATAGAGACTACAAAACAGTGAGCTAAATTATCTTTATAGGAAACCAAATATAAAAAGAATAGTTAAATCTCATAGCCTGAAATGGGTAGGACATATGGCACGAATGGGGAATGAAAGAGGTACATGGAAGTTTATTATAGGAGAACCCGAGGGAAAACGACCGTTTGGTAGAACAAGAATGAGGTGGGAGAATAACATTAACCATGATTTGAGGGAAGTAGATTATACAGGGGATGATTGGAAAATATTAGCTCAGGATAGGGATGTACGAAGATACTATAACCGCGCGGCCATGAACCAACGGGTTCGATAGAGCTAATGAGTTAGTTTTAATCCATCTATATAAGATCGGAGAGTATTGGAATGAAGCATAATGTGGAGTAAGGCGGCTCCGTGGCGCAAGCGCATTTCTCACACTGGGGCCCGATCGAGACTCAGCCTCTACGTGTGGGTTTTGTGCTGGACGAAGCGGAGCATGAATAGGTTTTTTTTTCTGGATTTCTGCGGTTTTTCCTGCTACAAATTTCATTCCACAAATTCTCCAAACTCATCTCATCCATTTCATTTCGCTCATCAGCCCCTGTGACGGTGCGTCTGGGATGATCGACCGGCACCCTGTAGTTCAGAGACCTCTAATTTTAGGGGCTTCATCTCATCTCACTCGACCTGACCCTGAGTTAGACACGAGTTCAGGATATTATTTATATTTAATTAAGATTATTATGTGTTTGTTCAGTAATTATATATAATGAAGTTTGTATATCGGGTGCTTGGAAAAGATATGGAAATAGGTTAATTGAGCACGAGAGAAAGACTCCGATGAAATGAAAACACCGAACGGACAAGGTTACAACAGCGACCTTTGATACGTCGGATGATTCAGACACTATCTACCAACTGGACACAAGCAGCTGGTTTCAAGACTGATTATTGGTTTTGTTATGATAATTAAATATAGCTAATGCCTATATTAACGACTAAAGGGAAAATATCAGAAATTCTGTTAAAATGACCAAATCATATCATGTTTTAATGAACAATCATAAATAGAATTAACATCTATGTTAAATTTGGTACAGTATCATCTGCGGTCTCGAGGTAGCGTGCTGCCTAGTCACGCAGCAGGCCCGGGTTCGGTCCCCGGTCGAGACAGTTTTTCTGGATGAGGTTTTCATCGGGGTTTTTTCTCGTCTGTAAGACAAATCATATGGCCATCATCATCATTATCATCATCATCATCGTCACCATCCTTCACCGTTGTGGAAAGGAACGGGAATCTACCACACCTACAATTCCCTAATAAAGCTGCAAGCATAGCATGGATGGATATTCAATTTTTATATTTTTTTTAGTTACCTTTTTCTAATCCTCCATGGCTAGTCAGCCCTAGAAAACCCTTGAAACCTTTGGATTATCAGCACGTCGCTGGCGTCATATCCGTATGTACCATTTACAGAGGTGGGCGTCATCCAATATAAAGGTGACGTGTGGTTAAAGAATGGAGTCTCCAAGCATTTGTATCTAGTTATCTCTTCCAGAAATCGCTACTTCTCACAGCTACCAAATTTCCTCAATATGGTGGGCGGAGACCGGTTCCAATCTAGACGAAATTCCATGAGAATAATATCTTCCGCTATGAGGGCTGAAATCAGATGAATTTCCATAGCCCTAACCCATATTGTGACTGACAAGTCGGCAAGCTGCCGGGAATTTCCTTGTCAGTATGTGGTTATTATTTTTGTAAAAGGGTTATCAAAAAATCTGTATTCAATAAATGAGGGGTTTATAAATGTATATATTTAACCTTACTTTCGGTCATTCCAGAGTTTTAAATATTACATTTACCATATATTCTGTGATTAATATGATGTACTACTTAGTTGAGTGATAGCCAGAGAGAAAATATTTCTTGAGATTCATTACAGAAACTATACTTACAATTATCATGTTTGAACACCGTTGAAATTAAAACTATATCAATTAAAAAACATGTTGTACCTTATATAACACAATCATCATCATCATATGTACAACAAAGGTACAACAAATTACAATTGAAATCATTATAGAATTTATCTATTTAACTGAACATTAAATATCCGAAAATCTTAAAAGAATGAATTATTCAGGTAGGCTTTGGACCGCTTCAACTGAAGCCTACATATCTGTTCAAACATTACACACCTATAAATATCGAAACTTTTGCTGGTGTTATGGAATGCGTTTTAAAAAAATTAACAAAATTTGTTTTTTATTTATTTATATATTAAATCTCCAAGATTTGGAGCTCTATTTTACCTACGTGTGTTAGGACTGTAGTTATACACCGTGTCCACAAATATAGTATCACACTTTCAACTACTACTACGTCGCTTTGGATAATCATATCTAAATGAAATTGGTGACAATCAAAAGAGAAACTGAAAACGGTTTGTGCATCATAACAATGGAAAATAATGGACAACAATACTGAAACTAAACTAAATTTAATCATATTTTTTGTGGTCGAAAATTGTTCATTGTTGGATATTTAGCAGACAGGTTAAATGCGAATGTTTGCTGTTACTTTGAAATTGTGCTGTTTAAGAAGTTATGAAATAAATTTTAAGGAGTTATGACGAACACCCAAGAACGTAGTTGGTGTGTTTTGGAATATCACACGGCGGCTGGTCCAGCGTCCTTTTAGGCAAAGGTTTCAACATCAGGCTCCTACACACAAGTTAATTTTGAAGCGGTACCGTGATTTTGTCGATCGTGGCTGCATATGTATTCAAAGGAAAGGCCATATATCCCCATTGTGTCAAAATCTGATTTGTATCATTGCTGCCATCCAGTCCGTTTCTTCACATATGTAGGAGCGTGTGTGGCTTGAATGCGAATATCGCCTCGTGGGGGCCCAGATTCAATTTCTATGAGGTATAGCAAAAAACCTTTCGAGTTTCTCTTTTTAGTGTCACCAATTTCGTGTAGATACGATTATTCAAAGCGACGTAGTAGTAGTTTGAAGTATGGTACTATATTTGTGGACACGGTGTATATAAAAGAAAATTGAAGATTCGCATAATTACAAAATATAAATGAAATACATATAGGCTAACCAATGAACGAAACAAGAACAAATGATATTAAAACTTATAAAATAAGTAGTAATGAATTATAATGTGATAAAAATAGTATTTACAAATATTTTAAATGCTGCGTAACAACAGTTCTCTTTTAAAATACCAATTATTGGATGACGAAATACTTGATCACATTAAATTAATTTAATATCTAGAATGTATCGCTTATATTCATGAGATGGACAGATGTTCAACAGTTTGTTTATCGAACAGGAGCAGGTATATCCATAATTTATTCGCAGGTTAAAAAATGGCGACACAGTTCCTGTATTCGCGGCTAAACATTACTTTATTCGCGGATCCATTCGGTATATTAGAAGGATGTATCCTTTATAAACACATCAGCTAATTTTTTAGTGCAAGCACGTGCCAAGGCGGCTTTACAAAGAGCTATTCAAATCAAACGGACAAATTAACATAAAAGTAAAACAAATCTTATTGTCACTAAGGCTAAATTTCGTTGTTAAAAGTGACCGCCTCAGTATTTCACGTGCCGCAATGTCCGTTGATAAATGCCGCCGTCGCCACGATCGGTGTTCTAGTTTCAAATTGTCATCCGTTGCAATAACTTTGATTCAATAACACGTGTCTCTTCTACTTTGTTACCAATCTATAATGTTGAGTAAAAGGAAAGAAAATTAGTTCCGAAGCGGAAAAAAGTAGTGTTGCCGCTTACAGTAAAATATAAATGTTTGACCGTTTTTACGCATTGGTTTGCGTCCATACCACGCTGTTTCAATGTTAATGAATAATGATTCATCAAGAAATCCGTAGACAAATTAAGGAATCTATCGCTAAATTCACAGTTGAATTTCAATCTTAATTGAATGAACTTTTAAAAGCGGCAAAACAGGAAAAAAACATAGTTCTTTAAGTAGTTGCCTAAACCTAACAGTAATAATTAAGAAAAATTGTTCAAAATCTCATATTAATAGGTTTATTTTATTTTCTAACCTTGGAACATATCCCTCTTATACCCATACAACTTACCATTCCATATTTGCGGGTTCTGTATTCGCAACGCGAAACACATCCCCGCGAATAAGGAGCTTTTACTGTATTTTAAAATATATTTCATCATCAGTATCAGCATCAAGGATTAGATCATAAGACATATTCCGATCTCACGCTAGAATTGGTCTTCCTACAGTTCTGGCGCTTGGTGAGGAAAGGGGTGCCTCAAGGTGGCGTCCTCGCTCCTCTTCTCTTCTCGATTTATATTAATGACGTGACCAAGAAACTACAAAACTGCAAGCATCATCTTTACGCCGACGACCTACAGATTTACACACACTTTAGGCCCGACGAAATTAATGAATATATTGACAAAGTAAACACTGACCTCAGGCATATATCTTTATGGTCCAGACAATATGGGCTGAAACTAAATGTAAACAAAACGCAAGCAATAATTATGGGACATCCAAGGCTATTACACCTCATAAACAATGGCAATATGCCGGCTGTCATATTAGATAATGAACAAATTCCTTATACCGACGTCGTTAAAAACTTGGGATTTTACTTAGATTCTAATTTAAAATGGCATGAGCAAGTAAAACAAACATCTAAAAGGATCTTCTCCATAATGCATTCCCTAAAGCGACTTAAACATTTTCTTCCTACAACTCTTAAACGAATTTTAATCCAAACTTTAGTGATGCCGCATTTTGACTACTGTGACGTTCTACTAACTGACATAAGTGACGGATTGTCGGACAAACTGCAGCGTGTCCATAATATGTGTATCAGATTCATATTTAATGTTCGAAAATACGATCACATTTCTCCATTATTCCACGAATTGTCATGGCTACATCTAAAAGAGAGAAGAAAATCGCACTGTCTAATTCTCCTATTTAAGATCCTACATACCTCGATTCTCAATTATTTATCATCCCGTTTCCAGTATCTATCCTCAAACCATAACTTAAACACAAGATCACAACATAGTCTCTTACTTAATATACCGCAACATAGGACATCACATCACTCCATGTCACATACCATCTCCACTTCTCGCAACTGGAATTCCCTACCACAAGAAATACGGGGCTGCCGGACATTGGCATCTTTTAAAAGAAATCTAAATTTATATTTGCTATAAACTCGACTTCATTATTATCCAGTGTAAGATATATATATATATATTAATTGGTGTTTCCCGTATAATGTATCATATTTATATCATTATTATTATTATTATTATTATTATTATTATTATTATTATTATTATCGTATCATTATTGTTATTACCCTATAAAATGTTGTTTGTACATGACATTTACATTGCTACATTTATTGTATCTTTAACTGTTTTTAATTAGTATAGTGTATATCTATATTTGTCGAATATTTATTTGTATTTGTGCTGGTTGAGTGGAAGAGAGGGCCTTATGGCCTTAACTCTGCCAGAATAAAAAAGTATTATTATTATTATTATTATTATTATTATTATTATTATTATAGTTCTTCGTCATGGTGGTACAATGAGTCATCAAAAGATATATTTATGTCCCTTGGAGACGTTACTAGCTTCTCGCAGGGTACGATACCTGATGGGGCTGCCATCTACGACTGAATATCAAGCTGCCTGTTGTATGAACCCCAAAAGAAGGAGCACCTCTTCCGCTCAGGTGACCGTTGAGAATTTTCTCCTTGTTATCCCGGGGATGGGTTTTGATATTTGTCCCTTGAATAACAGGTGACTCTTCCGCATGGTTGTAATATCCGTTTAGATCTTCACTCGTATCCCTGGGCAGGGGCTCTGGTTATACCGCGAGAAACTGGATCCTTGACAGAACTTTCTCACTCCCGCCTGACAAGAGTTGCAGTTACAGCATATGCCCCAATCAAATTAAATTATATGTTAATGTAATATTTCCTAAATTAGTAGCAGTTAAACTTATTTCTTAACTAAAATCTTAAAATACGTACCTGTTATCCTCAAGTAAAACAAACTTCTCTTTAAAATTTCCTCAAACAAGATACAATTTAGGCCTTTCAAAAAACATCAGCATGTAAAATGGCACTGATTGCTACTCAAGCCATTCCATTTAGGTTTAAATCTCCACCAGTCTCTTTTCTCAAACCGTAAAGTATGACGATATTAAATTTATGCACGTGTATTTTAACAACACTAGACTATAACATAAGAAATCGGCGTATAGCAAGCTACATTTCTGTATATATTAAAAAAACAACTTTTTTCAAGGAACATATAAATATTTCACAGATATATCGGAATTTCATATATAATTCGTTGCCTATATTATGGATCTTCTGTCATGAAATAGATACGAACAGTCGTCCGAGAATAATATATTTGAAATTAATTTTTATTAAAGCGTTACCAATCGCATTATTTATAGCATAAAGTAGAATAATTATATTTTAATTAGATTGAAATTGTGTTCCGAGTTAAATGGCCGTGCTCCAGAGCTGTTACTACTCGACATTTCGATTAATGCTGCGGTAGACGGTCTTTGTCTCCTATAAACTGCTTAGCTTGTACCGAAAGTGCTTTTTCGGTACGAAACATCTGTGCTGTTATCCTCCCTCTACAGTGAGATTAATGAACTATGCCAATTTTCTTTCTCTTTGTATCTACTCCCACTCTCCTTCCTACCCCCTCCCTTTGCTCTGTTTGTAGTGCGCAACTTCCCCTCTACCTCGGAACTCTCAAATAGGCCAAACACGCGGTAAGCTGTATCATTCGATCTTACATTTCTTTCGAACAGTTGTCTGTCGTCTGAAGGACGCGAGCTCCAGGAGAGCTGCGTGTTTTGAGTTTGGTCCGGCAAGCCAGGGTAGAGTACCCTAGGCAGGACTAAAAAGGTATGCATGGGTGTTTGAGTGTATAAAGATTGTTACTTTTATTATTTTTTTTTACTTTTGAATTATCAAAATACAATTTATGTTTAATATATTTTCATATTTCAACTTCAGACGTATAATTGAAATATTAAATCATATTTTAAGTAAACAAGAATGTTTAATTATTGTATTTGCTAGCTATGCTACAGCTGTCTTGTGTAACTCCTGTTTACGAGCTTTCTCAAGGTTATATGAGCTCCCATTTCCCGTCTAGCTTTCATGATATACTGAATTTAACTACGAATCATAAAGTACTACAGTATTTTCAGGTATTATTATTAATGTATGAATCTACATAGGAAAGATGAATCAATCTTTGCCTCTGATGGGCCCGAGCAAAGAATTATACATAGCACTGATAGTTATGAGCTGGATGCTACTATGAGTGTAACTAAACATATGAGTAAATCCTCTAAAGAAACAGGGCAAAATGGTAACAGAAGTAATTCTGTAGATCCGGCGGCGCAAGCTGACGGCTGTAGACTCAGGTCGAGCTCACTGACCATAGTCCAGAGCTCTTTCTACTAGACGTTTCATCTACTGCTGTGATAGTAGTTTTACAGCTCGGGTGGCGGCCATTCAGTTCGGACGACAATTTAAAGAATCGTGAAAGCCTATAAAGTTATATTATATTAGTATGTTTTGTAAAATTCTGAAAATTCTATCATTAGATCGAGTTTAGCGTACAAATTAATAACAATTCGGTTTTACTAACGAGGGAAATATCAAAGTTCTGAAATCATAGCATATCTTACATTTATAACAGCACCTCCTTACTGTTGTAAGCCAAGAGACAATAAAATAGCTGCGAATTTTAACTTACGAAACCGAAATTGGAACCCCCATTACTTAAAAAAAACAGTGAACTTTAAATATTCCGTTTGAACTGTCCTAGTTGCAGGTGGGAATGAGTGCATGAGATAACAGTCCAGCGTGTGGGATTGTCCAATTTCACCTGCCGAGCTGCAATACTACAGATTTTTCCCGTCAAAAATTCAAGACATCTTAGCACTAGAACGCCTAATCGGGTCAAATTGACCCAACTGAGAAATGGAAATCATATTTTTTGTGTTAAAAATGTAAATAGGACTACATTCTCCTAGGACTTTTCCTCAACTTAGGGGTTCTTTACATTCACAAAAAATATATATTATGTTCCTGTAATTTTTAAATGTATTAGAGAATTTACTCTTAACGCCCAAACCAGGTCATTTCGACCCATGTGTATATAAGAGTTTAAAATTATGCTTTTGATATTTTTCAATGTTAATTACTATTTATTTCTCTGCTTACTCATTCAACCATGTCATTTGATGCAAAAATTTGTCTACAATGAAAAAAAATATTATTTGTTTTCAATTATTGACAACTGTAAAGATGACACTCATCCTACCAATGAGCGTGTTTCTGATCACGTTGTGATGAAACTTATGGAGCCATATTTGACAAAATGCAGAAACGTCACAACTGATTATTTCACATCCATGAACCGGGCTAAAAGTCTGAAAGCAAAGTCAACAAGGATCGTTGGCACAGTAAATAGAATCAGGAGAGAGACCCCATCCACCATCAAATCTCTGAAAGCTCCTCTGTACACTACCACCATATTGAAGCATGATGATACGACCCTGACTGTATATCAAGGGATGAAAGCTAAAAATGTGTTGGTAATGAGCTCTCTTCACTCAACAGTAAATATTGGCACCAAAGAAAAGAAAAAAGCCTGAAACCGTAATTTTCTACAATGCAACCAAGTATGGTGTAGATAAAATGGTAATGTAATGTACAGTAAAGGCCTCAAGCAGACGATGGCCTGTGCATACATTTTACAATATTCTGGACTTGGCAGTAATAAATGCAGCTGTAATATATAGATCAGTCACTGGCAAGAAAATTACAAGAAAGAAATATATTCAGCAACTTGCAGAAGAACTTCGACTCGAACACCTGAAACGTCAATCACATTCGACTCCGGACTGTGATCAACCAAAACGGCGGATGTGTGAAGTGAAACAGTTATGTAAAGACAACAAAAGTAATTTAATATATTTGCAAAGTAAATGGTGTGAGGTAAATGTACCAAAAAATTTGAATACACGTGCGCCAATTGTGTTTGAGATTCTTGTGAAATTCATCAGTGTTTTGTGAGAACACTATTTTTGTAAGCTTGTAATAAACAAGTTTGATTATTTCCTCATGTGAAATTTGTATTTTAAAGTAAAATTTTTATTATCCGCCTGCTTTTACTTCTAGCGGAGAATGAAGATGATTTGCAGAGATCAGTGTTTAAATTGCAGAATACCCTGGAAAAATACAACATGAAAATATCTGAAAATAAAACCAAATCCATGGCAATCACTGGAAAGGGACTTTCAAGAGTAAAAATAATAATAAATAATAAACCAATAGAACAAGTAACACACTTTAATTATTTAGGTAATAATATATCACAGTTTCATAATCAAAAAGATGTGGAAACAAGTTTAGAAAAATATAACAGATTAAATGGTATAATTAGGAGAAATTTTGGAAAACAAATGAGGAAAGAAATCCAATTGAGATTTCATAATGCCATAGCCAAACCTGCTCTATTATACGGAAGTGAATGCTGGACACTTCGAGCAAAAGATAAATCCCGCATTAATAGTTCACAAATGAGATTCCTCCGATCACTAACTGGAGTAACATTAAGGGATAGAATGAAAAGTGATGAGATAAGGATGCAGTGGAATAGTAGGGAAATGGTTGAACATATACCAAATTATCAGATTAAATGGTTCCAACACGTCCAGAGAATGTCAAATTCCCGTTTACCAAAGATGATTTACCACCTCAACCCTAAAGGCAAAAGAAACCTCGGAATACCCTTCAACCGATGAAAAGATCAGTTTTTGTAGTCGCAGAACGGGCATCATCACCCAATACTGCATTCGGAAGAAGAAGAAGAAGTAAAAGTTTGTTAAAGTACATCAAATAAAAGAATTGGAAACATTTGCTTTCCAAAGATGTTGAATCAAATTTAATTTAATTTAACTTTATTTTATTTTAATTTACTGTATCATTATCCACCTTACCCATATGAATTATCAGTAGTTGTAACTGAGATAAGCATATTTACAGTAATGTATCCACGGTTTACTTACATTTTAATATTTTCATAGCATGAGTCAAATTGACCCACTCAGATCGTTCTATGTGAACCTAAACTCCGGGCGTCCTAATGTTATTGGAATACGGAGCTGCGTTTTGTACAAATAAACCTTATTGATGACCTTTCGTCATCAAACATAGACACTGATAGTTACCTTGTAAGAAACGTATTCCTAGAGAAATTTTATTTCCCAAATATAATGTCGAAACAAGTATTTACTGTACTCTCGTATGGTTCCAAATGTCGGGAATTCAGAGATGGCGGCTGCTCTCGATGGATTTTTCATCGCAAGAAAAACAAATTCTGAATTTTCCTTCTTTCAGAAGGTGAGTAAAGTCGTGCATGTCAATTAACGTACATAAAATAAGCTCAAAAGTGAAAAAGAAACTTATTATTTTTCAGGAATGATTAGTTTAGAGCGAATATTTGTTTGAACAAAGTTAGGGAAATATCCTCATATCTAATTTCATTTCAAAATATTTTATAAACAAATACAACATAGTACGATATAAAAGGAAATTAATCACAGGTACTATAAATAAAACTAGCTCACTAACTAACTCACTGGCACTACTGAATCCATAGGTTCACTGCCGCGCGGACATAAGCTCTCCACAAATCCCTATCCTGAGCTAATGTTTTCCAATCATCTCCTGTAAACAGGTATTATAAATACTTTTATTAATAAAAAAAATGTCATTGAATAGGAAAATAAATATTGAAAGTAAGTTTTTATCATAACAGTTATGTTTTACGTATTTGAAACTCGCAAACTCCCAAAAAATTTTAGAAGACACAATAAGTCATTGATCTATTTCCATAATTCGAGTCGTAGATTTGTGGAAAATACATTAACCTCAAGCCTAATAAAAATGGCATCTGATTAAAATGTGCGACGCTAATTACTTTAACTACTTAAAAGCGTCATTAAATAAAAATAGTTCAAGTTAAATTGATCTCACTACAGGCTTTGTGATGCTCCACATTTCTAGACAAACACAGCATAAGATGTCAATTGAGTTGGCAGTCCTGCGGTAAGGGCACTTTTACTCACAGAACAAATTAGTGGTACTCATTTCCGTTGGAAGCAGAGTCCATTCTAAGAGTCATGGTGCTGCCAGAAGCTATAGGCCAGTTTAAAAATACTAACTCCCACCGGAATTCGATATCCCCACCTTCCGGCTTGTATTATATTGCCTTAACCAACTGCCCTATGGCGTGCATAATAACAAATAATACGTCATTGTATTTTTAAACTCAAAATCCAAAAAAAGTGTCTTAGGAAAGATACTTGACAGAGATATCCTTGCCTGTGATAGCGTATTATTATTTATACCACTCACTTTTGATATAACGATCATGTCAAGAAATATAACACATTATAAATTCAATAACAAACGAACTATAATTTTAAATCGATAAACGTGGCTTGTTGAGTTAGTAATATATAATTTGTGTTAAAAATGACGAGGTAATGTGAATAAATGTTATATAAATAAAAATTACTCCACGAAATTTGTATACACGAATATTATTTTATTTTTTATTTCTTAATTACTTTAGCGTGTTTAGAGTAGTCCTGTTAAAATATATAATGACGTAAATGTTCTACAGCAGATATTAATTATTTGACTTCCATCCGATTGCGTTGCTTAGAGCATTATCAGTAGTAAGCAAGACAGCTATAGACCTGGAACTCATAAATAATGTAAGTACAGTCAAGGACTCCACCAACACATCTCTATAATTTAACATTATATTGAATATATATATATATATATATATATATATATATAATTAATACCCTTAATGTATCATCTTCCTCAACTTGGCTAATTTTTATAAAAGAAGTACAGACCTTTCGGAATTAATTCCATAATTAGAAGAAGTTGTTTTACTACCATTTAATCCACCAAAAAGCAATTTTTTCACGTTTTTCACTACAAAGGGTTAGTTTTAAGGGTCACGAATTTGAGTATTACAACCCTATTATAACATATAACATTCCCGGGAAACTCCTGAACATTTTTCAAAAAGTTCTATCACAATCGGATGAACGGCAGGACATTAAATACGAAAACGAAACAAATATTCATTTTTATATCAATTACGAAGTGGTAAATATATTTTTACGGATTAATATCCCACAAACATGGTCAACATTAGGATTTATATTCGTAGTAGTTAATGAATAAAATAAAACAATAACTTTACACAATATGTAAATAACCATTACGACGAATAATTTTAATATGGAGTTATGTTTAAATAATTGTCAATGTAAATTAGAGTATCATATTAGTTAAAGTATAACTTTTCTAATCGACGGCGGTGGACTAGTGGTTATGCTCCTTACTTCCGGTCCCAAGGGTCGCGGGTTCAAACCCGGTCGAGGTCGATAGACTTTTTTAGGATGGAAAATTCCAAGGAGCAAGTCCTCCGGGAGGGACTTTAAACCGTGGGTCCCGAGACAGAAGATTTTCAGGCTCGTAAAAGGTCCTTAAGCCTGAATGAAAAGGCCTCTAAGCAACATTTACCGAATTGTCCCGTCCTAGGGCACGCGGTAGCGTAGTGGTTAAGGCACTGCGCTACAAGCCGGAAGGTCGATGGTTCGAGTCCCGGTGGGTCAGGATTTTTAAACTGATCCAAACCTTCTGGCGGTACTATGGCCCTGGGGTCGACTCAGCCTCTAACTGAAATGAGTACCAGACGCTTGTTCTGGGGTAAAGGCGGCCGTCACGCAGGGCTGACAACCCGGCTGACATCAAGTGCCGATTGTCAAGAAAAAGTGGGAGCCTTAATCTCCTACTACCCCAAGGGCCTCCTGAGGCCTGTAGTGGGATCACTTTACCTTTAGTATTACCTTGGTTTCCTAGATGTCAGTATGAGGCGGAACGCTGACCACGGACCATTCGAATTACATCTGTACAAAAACAAGTTTAAATAAAATTAGTTCCCTGTAGGGGTAGAGGGGAACATGGGCTTACATTACATTGCATTACTTTCCTAAGAAATGATAATTAACTTCGATCACTGGTCTAGGTGAACTAATTATGAGGATCGCCTATGGTCCTGAGAATCGTGGCTTCATTGAATGAACGATCATAGGTTTCACGTCATAGTATTACAGGACTTAAAACAACATCACGTCTGAAATAAGTAGCTTCTGAATAAATCAGTCGGTTCTTTCTCGACGTTAATTACATGAATAAATTATTCAGGAGCGGTATTAAATAAAATACTAACTAACTTCTATAATTTTTGCACCTCCGAAGGTAAGTAAAGCAGTATATCTATGGCTGGTAAAATCATTTGAAATATGAAGAAAAGAGTCTCAGTGTAAAATGTTTTTATCCTTTCTCGCTCACATTTGAATTGCTATTTAATGCCCTCTAATGTCATTGCCACTAAGAAATTCGGGCAGGAAGTAAACATTAATAAAACTAAATATATGATCAGATATAGAAACGCTTTGGCCAACTCCCAGCTCAGGGACTCTATTTTCGACCAAAAAATCAAATGGACTGTACGATACGTAGGTTGATGAACTTAACGTATTTAACAATTACATTTAGTAATAAAAGCTTAGATTTTATTTCTTAATCGCATTAAAACTTCACTTAACATCACATTTCACTTTAATGTATGGCACTATTAAAAGAACCCTTAAAACACAAGAAAAGGAAACAAAAATTAAATTTTATAAAGTAATGGCTGTTCCAGTATTGATATATAGATCAGAGTGTTGAAAAATTACTAAAAGACAAGAACAAAGATTGGAATCATCTGAGATGATATTTTTAAGAAACATAGGATATAGCCTACTCTGCTGGATAAGAAAATAAATGAAGATATAATAAAGGAACTAAAACTAGTTTCAAACTTACAGACCGAATAATTAAAGAACATATTGATAGAATGCCAGAAGGAAGATTTCCAAAATTATTGCTAAATTATAAACCGCACGGAAGGAGAAATGTTGGACGCCCACACAGAAGATGGTCTGAACAATTTTAACAATTCTAGCTTTCATGAAACCGGAACGAGCCAATAGGCTTAATCCCTGGATGATGATGATATAGAAGTTGGCTATATTTACAACAAATGGACAGTTAGTGACAAATGAGGGGAATTTTGAAACTTAGCCAAGAAAATGTCCTTACAGGGAATCGAAACGTTACTCGCTGCAGTGGATAATTTTAACGTGAATATTAAATACTGAGTTACGAGTTTACAGAACGAAAAAGAGTATTTACTGATCGAATAATAATTCAATATCTTGGGTAATCCGATTAGAGTTAAAGAAATTAAGTTATTTGTTACATAGTATTGTGCATAGGTACATTTGGTATTTGGTCTAAAATTGTTATATGGAAACTTTTTTTCCCAGGATGATCCATTTATTTTTAATCCATTTATCTGGTTCGTTACCCACTCCCTAAGTAGAGCGCACCTTAAAATGCGAAGTTGAGAAATGATTTTTACGGAAGTGATTAAAAACCGAGTGACAGCGAGGTTTTTAATTTCCGAGATTCTGTAAAACACTTTACAAACGTGCATTGTACATTATTTTTTTGCACGATGGCGTTTTCAAAATAAGTAATAATAGTAAAATAATAACATATTTGTTGGAAATATTTGCGTTCATCATGAACAACTGACTAACTTTAACACTCTGGCCAATATTTATATGGTAAATTCCGAAAATAATTTAATTGAGACTACACAGGCCATGACACCAATCAGGTATAATATGACGGCAAGTACGAATTTATTGTTTTATATTATTTCAAATAAATTTCAGTTCATTTAAAAAGCAGTGTCATATAATGTAGGTCCTATATTAACACTATCTTTTGGATATATTTTCGTACTACATTTTACGTAGTATAGGCTACATAAATGGCAGGTAATTTTTAATATTACAGTATAGTTATTTATAGGTTGGCAACCCGAGAATTTAGGAAATTGAACTACAGTCATGGTCCCCATTGCTGTAAGTACGATAGAACGCGCTATCGTGTAAAATAGTATATTCCGATGCGAGGTTAGAAATTGGTTTTTATCGAGGAAAATGTTTAAAATCCTAGCGATAGCGAGGTTTTTAATTTCCGAGATTACGTAAAAAAAACTTCACAAACGTCCGTTGTACATTATGTTTTGCGCGATGGTGTTTTCAAAATAATAAATAATAGTAAAATAATAACATCTTAGTTGGAAATATTTGCGTTCATCATAAACAATTATAGACTAACGTTAACATTGTGGGCAATGATTATTAGTTGAAACGATAGGAAGCCGTGAGACCAATTTAGTGATAGAATGGTGGCAAGTACGTATTTATTGTTTTATATTGTTTAAAATAAAATTCAATTGATTTAAAATGCAGTGATTTATTTCGTATAATGTATATGAACACTATATTTTGGATATTTTTTTGGATATACATTGTATACAATATATAAAAAAGAGGCAGTGGTTTTACTTCCCACACGCGTATTTGTACTATGTCACAGTATAGTTATTTTATTACAGTATAGTTATTTATAGATTGACAACCCGGAAATGTAGGAAGTTGAACTTTCAATCATGGTCGCCATTGCTGTAAGTACGACAGAACGCACTATCGTGCAAAAAATTATATTGGATACTGGTCTTAATCAAGATGTTCTGCCTGCCCGATATCCTGCCTATTCTTAGACGCTGGAGGTTGAAAACATAGCAACTGCAATGGCTTAGCGATACAGGTTGTAACTAAATTCCCATTACAGGCGTGAGTACATGTAATAGGGACTAAGACAGTTAAGTTTAGTAAACTATATGAACTGATGTACGAAAACGTACCGTTTACCTCGACACGCACTCTGTGACCTGCTGCTTATCGTCTGGGTCCACTTTACAGAAATACTCGATGTAACGACCACCGACATCAACACAGATAGGATCGTGTTCTGGTACATACGACCGCCAATCCCTGGTGGTTAATGAGAACTCATGTGATCCACAGATAGTACTCAGATCGGGATAACATACAAGCTAAGCAATCAGGTGCACGAGGACCTAAACAATGTTGCCCAAATCATTGTCCAGACGATCTCCAACCGCTAGTGATCGAGAAGGTGTGTTGTGGCGTGGAAGACACTCCGCATACAACTGAACCATTGCGCCGAGCTACATTAACTCTATGTCGCCGTATTCCACAACGTGTTGTTCACCACGGACAAACAGCAACCCACCATAAAATGAAATGTAGTGTGTACAGTTTAGCATAATATGAACAAAGACCACAAGTACGACAGAAGCTGTAAACATCTCTGGATGGATTACAAACTCAACAGAATGGCATGTGAACAAACGTGTAGTGGGCATGGTACATCAAGTGATCGGAGAATGACAGTAACACTCTAGTCTTTGGCACCGAAAATATGGGAGAGTTAAACGTGTGTTGTATTTTGAGTGTAGCGCGAAAATGGTACGTTTCTGGACATGCGTTCTTATGATGAAGGAAACGGTCTTCGCCCCCATTGCACGTCCTCAAAGCCTGTAAGGGGAATTTAAATGTATTCTGTATATTCCATATAATTGCTGTATATTCATACGACTCTGTGATTGGCACTTCTGGAAATGAGCCCAGCAGTAGATTAGTGTCTACTAGACCTGTCGCGCCATGGAACAAAAAACACAAGTTTTTATTTTGAAGCACTGGCAGAATCTAAAGTAAATTAAATTATTGTACGGAAAATATTCTGAAGAGTTGTCAAAATGTATTTACATTTAATTATTTTTTGCGCGATAGTGCGTTTGTCGTACTTACAGCAATGGCGACCATGATTGAAAGTCCAACTTCCTACATTTCGGGGTTGCCAACCTAAATAACTATACTGTAATAAAATAACTAACTGTAATGTTACATATTACAAACACGCGTGTGGGAAGTAAAACCACTGCCCTGTTTTTTTATGTACAATGAATATAAAAAAACATATCCAAAATGTAGTGTTCATATATATTATACGAAACAAATCACTGCATTTTAAATCAACTGGATTTTATTTTAAACAATATAAAACAATAAATACGTACTTGCCACCATTTTATCACTAAATTGGTCTCACGGCTTCCTATCGTTTCAACTAATAATCATTGCCCACACTGTTAACGTTAGTCAATTGTTTATGATGAACGCAAATATTTCCGATAAAGATGTTCTATTTTACTATTATTCATGATTTTGAAAACACCATCGCGCAAAAAAGAATGTACAACGCTCGTTTGTGAAATGTTTTACAGAATCTCGGAAATTAAAAACCGAGCTATCGCTTAGTTTTTAAAAATTTCCCTCGATTCCGTCATATACTATTATTGACCCTGCTGTTGTGAAATATGTAAAGAAGCAAATGTTTCGATCTTCATGCAGAGTACCATTTAATCCGGTTTATTTTAATTTTAATAAGCTACAGTTAACAATACTTAAATTTTTGAAAATAGTGTAACATACAAAGCGTCTCACTCAACCTGTGGCCCGCTAATGGGAAAAGTGACTGCGAGCAGTAAAGTGCCGGCCAGTACATCAACTGCACGGCACTTCTCTCACTTTGTTGTTTCTTGCACTATTGTTATTCTGTGTGGTTTAATATGTTACAATTTCGTATGTCGCCATGCTGTGCTCTTCAAAATATATGTTTCCTGGTCAAATCGCCTTAGAGGTTTTGTTGGCGTATATTCCAATATTTCTTCTATTTTGTCTAATTTATCCTCAGTCAGCACATTTTTGTTACCGTTGGTTTCTTATCGAGCACAGAACCCGTGTTTTCTAAATTTATTTACAAGTCGTCGAACGGTACCTCTATTTGGAGGGTTTACATCTGGAAATTTTGTTTTGAATCGTCAAACCACTTTTCTCAGGACTGTGTTTTCACATAATTATCGTGCATACATTAATTTTACTTTATAATATTTTGTAAATCTCTGTAACAGGAGAATATAGTATTGCAGTACAACGTGTGTTTCAACTTACAAACATGCAGTCGACTGACTCACTCCGCCAGGCGCTAAATGCACTGCGTGGGAGCGCTATTTGATACATCACTGCACGAAATCACTTTTCTCGTTTGCGGCCACAAGTCGAGTCAGACGCATAGTAGTAGTAGTAGTAGTAGTAGTAGTAATAGTTGGCCTATAAGTCCTGCCCAAAAGCAGGACTTTCACTGCAAACTCATCATTCTCCACTCTTTCCTTGACTCAGCCTTTCTTTTTGCATGCGCAAACAAACCGAGCGTGCGTTTGTCATTACTTTCCAATGCCAAGAGTCACCGAGACTGGGAGCATGATTCGTATCGGGTGAATGTGTGTTTGACCGGGTCTGGTGATTACAATAACTGGTACAATCGAACATTACAATTCATGGCCGTGCGAATATAACCTCTCCATACATCCCTATCTTTATTTAATATTTTTCTCCGCAGAATTCGTATCCTGTGTTTATGTTAGTGCGTTAATTCATTTAACGAAATATTCTATAGAGCTAAAGTAATTTGCGTCGAAATTCAAATGTGAGCGAGAAAGGGACGACAAATGTAGCTGAGAGGCCATTATTCTCAAGATTGAGGCTCTACTGAATCCACGGGGTAGCATTAAGGCCTCTGGAAATTCCATAATATTAAGTTGCAAAAATTATATGATTATAAAAAAGAGGGTCCCGCGCCGTAGCCGAGCGGTTAAGGTAGGAAACCTTGGTGCAGAGTTACGGGACTTGCGCTGGTTCGAGTCTCCATGGGGGAAGAAATTTTCTCATGGTATTTCGGCCAGTATGGGACCGGTGCCCACCCAGCATCGTGAGGCAATTGGGTAGCTACAATAAGTAGCGGCTCCAGGTTGAGGAACCAGCTATAACGGCTAGGGGGCTCGACATGCTAACCACATGTTACCCCTACACTGGCTGTTGATCATCTACCTCTGTGATTGACACATGTGGATGTGAAGGGCAGCAGCCGGCTGGTAAAAGGGCAACCGCTGAAAAGTGGAAAGACCCTCAATCGGATCGATAAAAAGTAGGAGTTTTCTATTATAAATAATATGAAAATAATGTAATTGCTAAATTATGGATAATCACATAATATTACTATTACTATTCAATTCGATGTCCTAAGTATTAAAGTTTAAAATATACGAAATGACTGTGAAAACTAAATTATGCAAATCATATTACAAATTTAAAAATTATTCTCAAGAACTTAAATAATGCGTAGATCCTTGAATTTATTTCACGTGGAATTATTACTAAACAAAATAAAAACCTGTAAGAATTTAAAGAAGTTATGTTCAATTTATATTAGCCGTGATTCATGCATTAAATTGGGTATCTGTAGTCAAGGTAGAAAGACTAAATTCTTCCAAAATTATAATTAAGCACGTTTTAGAATGCTGCACAGGTCTATATCTTCATATTCCCTAAATTATTATAATTTTATTTTCTTCTTCCACTCTCCTCTATCCCGGCCGGGGTAGATGGATATTTAGTATGAAAAAAAAACAACAGACATGTCTTCCGCCGTCGGTTCGAGTCTGAAAAATTTAGGGCTCATAACAGAATCTCAAGCTTAAATTAGTGTTGAAGCAAAAAGTACCTTAGTAGGCCACTAGATTTCTCGTTAAGACGAAGGCGGACCACATGTTACTCACTGATTTCTATATGGAAGTAAACGTGACTAACAGCTTTGTTAAGGAACTACCGCGCCGCTAGGGGAGCATATATGCCTCCACGAGGAACGCAAGGGCTAAAATAAATAAATAAATATAAATATAAATAAATAAATAAATATATATATATATATATATATACTCTTCTATGGATTTTAGATCCTAAAGTCATTTTCCTTCATTGCATCAACAACATAAAACTCCATCCGTTTTTCTCGGTCTTCCTTCTTCTCTCTTTTTTTTACGGTTCCTGTTCAAACATCGATTTAGAAATTATTTCCTATCATATTAATTTCATATATCGAAAGCATGTTAAAATTTATAAACCAGAAAACCTAATTGTTTTAATATCAATATTTTCTAATTCGGAATGTGTTGCCGATATTCTAAAAAGTTATCATCTCTTCCAAAATATGAATATTGATGTGAATGCAGTTCAGTGGAAGTAGATCGATCCTTTTCCATTATGAAAAAGTTCTGTCCAGTAGTAAACTCATTCTGAGAGTTGAGAATTAAAATCAAAATCTTGTTATGGCAAATAACCACGAAAAACATGACTAAGTAAATACGAAATGTTATGAAGATTGTATTAGAGTAGTCTACAAAAAAAACAAGAGGACGAAGATCACTGGGCCGTCCTATGAAACGCTGGAGGGAAAATTTTCTATAGGATCGTAACAGGCCTTGGCCTAATACTTGGAAGGAAGACGAAGAAGACAAAAAACAATGTATTGATTATTCAGATTATATTACTGCCAATTATTGTTATTTTAAATACCTATTTTTAGATCAATCTAATGGTCTTTAGGTCAGATCATCTGACTAGTTCGAGAAGTCATGGGTTCGATTCCCGGTCCGATCACAGGAATTGTTTTCTTAAATCCTGTGCCATCGACCATGGTCTAAAATTTATTTTTTTTGTCATTATGCTAAACTTATAAACCCTATTTCACCTAAGGTACATTAGGTTAAGTTTAGGTTTAAGGGCTCCCGTGATTCATTATCAGTGTATCGTATATTATGTATTAGGGGTAATGAAACTCCATTTCCAGTTCCCAAACCTCAGAAATGGTTCACAATTTCACAGATGCCAGAAATATTGTCAGGCGATCTAGTGGCACGGGGACAAAGAACACTGAGTAATCATCTCACATCGTTATAAAGGTAATAGTAAGCAGGACGTCTGACGTCCTCAGACATTTCAAGCTAATAGAAAATATTTGAGGTTCATATTTGTTTCGTAGAACTTAATTTTCATAAACTTCATTGTCTTTTCTATACAAAACCTTCCATTAAGATATAAAACGATACAAATGACCTCCCTTTCCAATGTCATGACCTCAGTGCATGATTACGTACTTATCAGAACTGAAATATAAATTTGAACTAAGAAAAATAATCCTGAGTAAAAATTAATAATATAGATTAGATAAGATATTTTAAACTGTATACAAGAGATTACAGGCTAATATCATGCAAACTTGTGTGACATTGAGAATCTGTAGTTTGTTACGAATTTCAGTTATGGCTAACAGACTCACAAGTCCCTTATATTAGCAGTCGACGATGGGCACCCATGTCCTCGTATCTCAATCTCTGAAAATGACGATCATATACCTAATATACGCATTATATAGGTCAGCAAATCATGTCCCACAACCGTTTATTTGGCGTTTCTTGAACCGAGAACCGCAAATTATTATAGGCATTCAAATTCTTAATGTTACTGACTGGACACCAATTCCATACACGGCCGAAATTTCACGATAAAATATGTTCCTGCATGAGGATTTTCACCAGTTCAGATCTTATAGTATTGTCACAAGTAATTTTTACCGTGATATGAGACAAACTTAAAAAATTTGTAAACACAGAAATTATATATGAAAAGTTATATCCCCAGATAATAATTCACATATTAAAACTTAACACCTTCAGCATTATTTCATACTATTAATCCCGGAGATTCTTTAAGCTCTCCTTACATCCGTATCCTGAGCTCATATTTTTTCTAATCATTCTGTGTACAATTTACATCTCTCAAATCATATTTAATATTATCCACACACCTTATTCTCGCCCCAACCAGTTGTTCTTTCTTTCTGGTTTTACTACATGAAATGTTGGCTTTTATTTCATTGCATACTCATGTCTAAGAAAGCTGTCCACGAAACTTGTCCGTTGTTGTGTTAACTGGTTTTCTATAAAGAAATTATATTTCACTGTTATTTGTCTTTTCGTCTCTCTGTCGATCAAAAAATTTTCTACAACATTAATTTCAAACCTAGTATTTTTCTCCTATCTTAAAAAAAAAGAAAAAAAATAGGTTTCTCATATCCCACATGCATAGGGTTACCCATGCCGTACTGGTCGAAGGTGATAAGCCAGACGAAAAAAGTACCTTGTCGAAAGACTCACGATTTTCACCGTAAAAATACAACCGTCAAGAAACAGGGACATGAGTTCCACTGGGGTAAAATTTTCCGGAGATAAAATAGTCCCGCAATCGGTTCTCCGGGCGGAGACTACTTCAGGGAATCCTTGCAAAAGGATGTCCGCGCGGTCATAAACCTATGGATTCGATAGTGCCAGTAAGTTACCTAGTTATTCCACATACTAAATAAAATTTAAGGAGAGTTCTTCAAGTGGAGCTGTATTGTGTTAGAGACCTAACTATGTTTTTTATTCCCCTGATTTAAATATGAATCTGATGATGGAAACACTGTATGAATTCATATGACCTCAAATGAGAAGAATGTACTTTACGTATTTACATAAATAATATGCGCTGCTTAATAAATTTGGTTATTTATACACTCAAAGGATTGTATTGCTATATTCTGAACTGAACAAACCTCTGCAGTGATAATATTGTTGCAGAGATGCCAAGAGGTCAGGTGAGCATGTTCTGACAGAAATAGTCTACTATATGTTTTCTTAACATGGTCAACGTTTCTGGGTTAACGTATACGATTTATGTCCTGTAGTTGTACTAGCTACCCCACCTTTTTGAGTTCAGCAGGTTGTTCAGCTCAGCATATAACAGTAAGTACACTTTTTATTTTTTTAGTTTACAAGTATAATCCTCAGAATCCTGTAATGTCAATCGCATGCACAACTGCTGGTGCAAGGTCATCAACGAGTGACGTAATTTGTTCACAACTTCTATCTGCATTGTCCTAGGATTACTCCAAAAAACATATAACTATGCAAGTCTTAGATCGCAGCACTCATATGACTGCTAGCATACCTGGCAGTATGTCACGGATCCTAGGCTATAAAACAGATTTTTGTTTAAATATAGGGTCTGAAACTAACTCGATTCAGTCTCACGGCGATAACTGAGTAAATACTTGATCTGAAAGATAGCAAAAGCCGGTTAAGAATATTGAACTAATATTCAGTGATTGCGTCAATCTTCTACGTGATTCCTATATCCGCTGGCCAGTGACAGCAGACTTTGCCATCCTTACTTCCTATATCTTCTGATCGTTATTTTGATTAGTTAATTACTTAGTAGTTTTTAGTGATGATCTTTAATAGCTCAGATCATTAAAGTCGGAATTCAAATGATCCAACAAGTGATGTCTCAACCCTTCTATTTCAGATATAAGATTTTTTTTTATGTGCCGTAAATTTACGACATGTCATTTTTTGCCTTTCAAAGGAAACCATACTTTGAAGTTTTACACCGTTAAAAATCCATGGACCCTGGCCATATATAAGTCGCGATCCTGGAACTAGAACCAATACGGTAATCACTGGCCCACTTTCACAGACTGACTGAGATTCCGTATCCTTTCTGTTCTAGTTAGTGAACCACGCAGAATGTAAACAATCAAGCCAATAACAGCGTACAGCTATTCACTAAATAGAAAATGTTTCAATAGTCTAATGCTGATGTATGATTACAATGCCTATTTACTTTTGAATCAATGACCAATCTAGTAAAAAAGTATCGAATTCCAATCTATCACAATAAAACATCTACCGGTAATTACTTATTCTATGTCTCACACAATAGCATAATCAGAATATTGGAATTTCTCTCTCTTTTAATTAGGGGTTAAAGGACAACATGGCACTGTAAAACGGACAATGATAAGTAAAACTTTGAGGAGTACACAATTGAAATTTTACAAAATTAGGGCAGTGCCTGTCTTAACATAATGCAAGTGAAAATTGGACTCTTAACCGTTCAGAAAGAAGAATAATAGAAACTGCAGAAAATAAGTTGTTACGTTTAGTAGCAGGCGTGACAATTGTGGACAGGAAAAGAAATAAAGATATTAGAAAATACTTAAATATTTTTAATTTTACAAATAAAATTGACAATATAAGAAATAACTGGCATGAACATGTTAAAAGATAGAATCTCCCAGCTGTTATTAAAGTACAAGCCATTAGGACATAGAAGTGTTGGACGGCCATTTACTAGATGGGAAGATTAATTAATTCCCACTTGATGTGAAAACAGGTCAAAAGGCCTAGTGCGAAGATGTTATTATGTTACTATTATTTATTATTTTGAGAACACCATCGCGCAAAAGTAATGTACAACGCACGTCTGTGAAGTGTTTTACAGAATCTCGGAAATTGAACATTTTCCTCGATTCTATAAAAAACAATCTCCAACCTCGCATCGGAATATACTATTTTGCACGATTGTTGATTCTGTCGTACTTACAGCAATGGCGACCATGACTGAAGTGCAAGAAAAATAATGACAGTAGAACATTTAAATTAAAAGTTTATAATTTTATAAGGATGTTAATATTATTCATAACTAATCTGATATCATGTTTTATTCAGACTTGAGTATTTGTATTCTGTCGTCGTTAGATCTAGGCCTGTATGTATTTGTCTTTTTCTTTAGAACTACTGTATTTATCGATATTTGTCAGTATTGTTATTTTACATTAAACATTATCTGTACAGAATTTATTTATAACATTATTATGTATTGTATATTGTTTTATTACTGACTGGCAGGAAGATATTTCATAGCCTTAATTCACAAATATAAATAATATAATTAATATTACTATTATTATCATTAACATTATGTTATTATTATTATTATTATTATTATTATTATTATTATTATTATTAACCATCGCCATAATTATATGGTTTTCATGTTATCGCATCAATGGCATTTTTATTGTAAATTTATTAGAGTGGTAGGGCGAAGTGAAATGCCTTTATAAACAAATATTTTATCTACGTCTAATTAAACAATGTACATATAGGCACGCAAGATAAAATTGTAGGCTAATATTAACTTACAAATATCAAGATTATAATACAATTATCAGCTAGAAATAATTTCAATGACTTTGAACAGCTTTATGCCATTTTTCTTTCTAAAATTTTAGTTCCCTATTAGATGTCTCTTTAGGCGATATGCCGACCACATGTTACTACCGACATCAGTACGGAAGTATGCTTAACTAAATCATATTGGTTGAGAAACACTAAAGGGGTGGCCACAACCCGCCTTGCGGTGTAATAGCCATAGGATGGATGGTTCCATGACAATTTACTTTTGTTTGTTCATAGAATAATAATTATTGATAATTCTATTATATAAACAGAGGATCTTAAATATTTAGAAGCATTGTATTAACTTAAGCAGAGAGATGCGGAATTATACCAACAAACTTTCACAGCGTGTCAAGGACGTTGGTCAGTGCTTTGATAAAAGAACCCATTGTCTCTGGTGAGCTATTACATATTAATGTGTTATGATATTTTAGACATGTGTAGCGAGCTATTTACAACAGTTGCCAATGCTTATAAATTGCTAACAGAAGTGTATGTTTTGTTTAGTTATGTGGGTTTTTCTCGTTACCCAGCTGAAATAGGGCTGTAATATAGGCCTATAGCCACAAATTGTTCTAAATACAGTATGTACAGTTTCAAGTAATAATATTATCAGTCAGATGAGGCGTAGAAAGTTGTGTATAGACTAAAATGAAACAAGAAAGAAGATGGTTTTAATTATGTGAGTGAGCGGTTTTTGTTTTATTTCTATCGCAACAATATTAACAAAGATGGCAACTCCACAACAAAAGGCGTTTGATGTTTTGCAGTTTGAGAGTTGTAAATCAGTTGTGATAATTCAACGTGAGTTTCGTAGGCAGTTTAATTGCGATCCCCCTAATGCCAAAAAACATCCGTCGATGGCATAATCAGTTCGCACCGACCTATTGCCTGTGTAAAAGCGAACGTGTGGGACGACCAAGAGTGTCTGAAGAGAATGTTGCTGCTGCAATATTTCAACCGCAAAGTCAACGTAATCAGTAGACTTTAGAGCCTGTAACAATTGTAAACGGTAAGGACGCATATGTAAGCATTTTCTTACGACCTTCCACACATTCATAACTGGATTGGTCGTCATGGTCCAGATGACGGGGTTTATCTCCAGTGCCCTCCTAGATCATCGGATCTCATCCCATGCGATATTTTTTTCATTTGGGTTTTTGTAAAGGACAGGGTCTACGTGCCTCCGTTGCCTGTTAACCTGTCCGAGTTGAGAGAGAAGATTCGACAAGCTGTTGCTGCCATCAAACCAGATGCTCATTAATGTATGGGAATAATTAGATACGTGTCATGTAACAAACGGGGCTCACATTCAACACCTATAAACTTATAATGTAAACTGGAGATATTTCTCTTCCTTTTAACAAGAATTTTGTTTTTTGTCATAGTTAAAATATAATTCGACACCTTTAAAATCGATCTATTGTGTTATGTATACTCGGTATAATTTCGAACAATGATAGCCAATTTGTAATGCACTGAGGGCCGGAATACAATAAAGACCATACTGGAGGGACAGGCAAATTAAACGTAATTATTGTCTAAATAAAAATAAAGAGCATCGGAAATTTAAGAGCACAAAATCATCATCATCATCATCCTTCACGGATTAGGTCTTTGCCTGTTCCGATCGCATATCTGTTCAGCCCAGCGCTTTCTTCGTCTTCCCATCGATCTTCGTCCTACAAGAATCAGTGCCATCTCTGGTATCTTATCCTCTGTGATTATGTACAGATGTTCTTATTATTAATTCTTATTATTAATTACTAAAATATATTTAAAAAAAGACATGTTTTATGCGCAATGATGGAACAAGAATTGTTTTCAATGTGAAGAGTAAGGTTTGCCAAATGTTTTTACAAGAGATTTGGAGTCCACCACTAGTTCTTATGTTGCAATATAAGAATTGAGTTAACATTGAATCAGTATATCTGTTTGTGGAATTTTTTCACTAGTTTTATCGTGGATAAGCCGGTTTCATAGATATAAGTAGGCTACTAGCGAATATGGAAGTACGTTGTCGTGAATTATATGACGATTCTCAGCTCCGGTAGCTCAGGTGGTCAGACGCGACCCTAGGGATAGTAATTTAAGCCGAAAGGGAAGTAAGAATAATTTGGACGAAAGGAAATAATGAAATAAAGGAGGGCCACTTCAATAACGAAGAACATATATTTACACTTTAATACTATAGTTTCTGCCTTGCACTTGTAGTTTGTTGAACTTTGATGTGGTAGAAAGTTTGCATGCGATGAGCACGTGTAATATGCGTGTGTGTTAGAGCCACACTTCACTGAACACGAAACTAATAACAATAATAATACAATCGGGTTTGAACCAAAACGGCAGGGTAATGTGGGCCCTATAAGTCAAATTGGGGTCCCGAAGATGCGTTGTGAGCAGGAAAAGAACCCAGCGTCTGCCCTGGACTAATCCTGGCAGAAGACTGTTGAGTTTGACCATGCGGCGAAAGCATGTAGAAGAGGGGGAACCAAGTCTAGACAAAATATCCCGTTACCTTTGACGAATCAGGCTAGACTTGTAGACGCCTAACTTGCGTGCAAGACAGAACTATAGTATACAATAGTTTCACATACTTGTACAAATAACATACAAATTATATAAATTGGAAGACGCATAATTGCGTCAACATACATTTAAAGTTCAATTTCTAAGATGTGGAAAATGTTCAATGAAAGGAGTTTCCAAAAGTTAACATCAGTTCCCTCAGTTTTTAAAGATAAATATCGTACTGGAACTCGCATAGTTCTAATTGCACTTTATGGAATATTTGATTAGTTCCATCTGTGGTCGAAGAACTTCAAAACCTTAAAATATACCATCAAGTTCTAAAATGAGGTATTCAATAAACTGAAATACTTCATAAAACTTACTTTTTCTTCATCATACATTTATTTAATACAGGAGAAGTGATACAAATTTTCTACCTTCAACATTTCGTGCATTATTTTTAACTTATTCTTGAAACCATCTACAAATTCCATCATAACAATTGTTTCTGTTTATTTCCTTGCTACTGTAAATTAAGTGTATTTAAATGTTTACGTAATATCTCTCAGCAATGCCATATCTAAAAGAAATGTTTCTTACATATATTAGCTTGTTTTGAAAGTCAAGTGAATTTGGAAGATTACCACATAGGAACTCTAAGATTTCATTCATTCCTCAGTCCAAAACAAATCGTAGGGTATTTCCCTAGACTTAGCTATAAAACTCGGCACGTACATGTAGATCACCTCACGTCGAGCCTATTCCGTCAATGAATGTAAAAGCCTTACAATATGTGAGACAATGCTGTCCCCTATAATTTAATTTGTTATTTTTACTACTCTAGCAATAACCTCAGACGAACGTTACGTAGGCCTATACAGTTTCCATATACATTGAAAGCCAGGAACATTACGTTCATGATTCAAGAGTCCAACTAAACAATTTTTATTACCTACCTTGGTTTTGCGCCATCCATACATACACCAGACAATTATCAAACCGACCATATTATTCCAGTGCGCCTTGAACAGCGTTGAATACGCTCTCCGTGATTGTGGTTCTATGTGAAGAGTAAACATTCAGCTACCTTTTTAAAAGCAGTAAAATATCCATTCATTATTTTAACATAAGTAAGTATTTGACATAGACCCCTACATCCGATATATATGCACTTTGATTAACAGCCAAGGAAAAATAAAATGAGTAAGATGTCACTTAACTTCTAACTACTATCCTCGGCTCTCCTGGTCGTAGTCATCTTTAACAAGGGCACTGATTGAAATTCTCTTTTACAGTTATTTCTGTACTTTAAAACATTATGAATAATTTGTTCCTGCCGATTTAGATTCTTCTTTATACTTTCAATCAATTTTGTAAGACTCTTAGGAATGGTCGTTGTATTTCTTCCGATGAATCGTGATGTAGTGTCATTTGAGATTATATTCCTTGAGAACTGACATTTGTAGACAAACTTGTCATTGATATTTTCTATTCTTATTAAGAACCCGGCGTGCGCTGCTACTCCTAAATAAATGTTAATGTGTTTTTACCACCAGCCTTGCGCTGTTATACTCTACTTTTTTGTAGAGTTTTTTTAGATGTTCAATTCTTTGTACATCAATTTGTGTATTTGTTATGTTTTAGGTAGCGTAAGCCATTGATGTGTCCAAATAGGGACTTTATTTCACGTTTTTTACTACAAAGGATGATTTTAAGGGGGAAGTTGTTGAGTATTACAACCCTCTTATAGCCTATGTTCATTTCCGGAATCTCCTGAACATTTTTCAAAAAGCCCCATCTCAATTGGATGAACGGTATGGCTGAGCACGTTTGCCCGGGAGTCTACTTATCCCGATCTTCTTGGTATAAAAAAAAACTCAAAGCGCGACGAGCCTAGAAGACTTTAGGCTGACCAGCCGGCTGTTGGCCTCACATCCACATGTGTTAATCACAGTGGTAGACGATCATCTAGCCAGTGTAGGGTGACATGTGGTCAGCATGTCTGATCCTCCAGCCGTTATAGCTGGTATTCTCAACCTGGAGTCGCTACTTATTGTAGCTACACAAATGCCTCACGATGCTGGGTGGGCACCGCACAGTGGGCCAGATTTTTACTAACTCTCGCCAATTCTTCTTTCTTCACTCTAAAATTGTTGCCTGATTACTGTTCGTCACTTATCTGCAAAGGAGGGTAGAATTTTAAAATGCGTGTAGCCAATATAAACATCAGAAGTTGCCGATAGTTAAGAACTTATCTGGTCCGCATCCCAGTTGTGTACCGAGCTGTAGAAATAAATACGTTTTGCATTAAAGTTCAGTGAGTTATTCTTCTTATTCTATATGGATACTTTACCTCAAGATTTGTACTTTTCATTGATATATTTAACATTTTTCTATACAACCAGAAAATTGTATTAAAACACGTGGAATCATAACTTCGAAACACTAAAAAATTACACAATCGTTTTACTTTAAATTGAGCTAGATAAAACAGTTCTGAACAGTAGTACACATTTTAGTTAGAATATATAGTGTATTATGGACTTCATTTCCCGCACAATAACTAGTGTGCAAATTATTATGTTTTTTGTTATTAGCTTTTTTATTAGAGGAGGCGGCCGGGTGCTGAGGCCTATCTTCGCTCGCAGAGAATTGTTTGATTTGATATATGAAGAAAAGTGATCGATAGAGGCAATATGTGATTCTCCATTAATAAATTACAGTTAGAGGATGTTCGGAGAATTAAAAAAAATACAAACTTTTTTAAAGCGATTTTCTATAACATAGGAAGTTGTGCGAGAGAAAAAAAAGTTAGATTTGTACTGAAATATTCTGATTGGCTAAAAGTAAATGTAAACTTTCCCGTTATTAAGAATTTAGAACGCTGATAGTCTTTGGAAAATCCTGTTCCATCTGCTTATGGAATTGTAAGACCCAAAATATCTTTTGAAGAGGCTGGAATAAAAACAGTCTTATTTCTTCTGAAATGTCTGTCTTGGGAAACGTAGCATAACAAATTTGCTTCCCTAGAAGCATTATAGGGTGGATAAAATATCACAACCTCTCTTTTTGACAACTAGTCTCATGATAATATATCGACATATTGATATTTTATTGTCAAAATAGGGGGGTTGAGAGGGGTGATTTGTATTTTTATTATTATTTTGAAGCTATTTTTTGTGATTTTGAGAAATGTCTTTAAAACATCAGCAGTATCCCGTTTACCATATGACCAAAGTGATATTTCTGTTGCAAGAGCAAGTTCATCGCGAGAGAATTACTGCTTAAGTGAACATTTCTTTTATTCCAGCCTCTGCGAAAGTTATTTTGGGTCTTCCAATTCCATAAGCAGATGGAACAGAATTTTCCAACGACTGTCATCGTTCTAAATTAATTCTTCATAACGGGAAGTTAACATCCACTCCTAGCTAAGCAGAATATTTCATTAGAATTTTGTTTTTTCTCGCACACACATTCGTACGTTTGAGAGTCGCTTTTAAAAAAAATTGATTTTTAATATAATTTAAAAGATTCTGCTAATATCCGCCCACCGCTAATTTGTTTACTAAATGATAACTTATTGCCTCTATCTAACATTTTTTTCTTCTATATTAATTCAAACAATTATTCTCTGCACGCAACGATAGGCCTTAGTTGCTGGCTACCTCCTGCAATGAGAAAGCTAATTAAAAAACACAATAATTTGCACACATGTTATTGTGAGGGATTTAAAGCCCATAAGTCACTCTATATTATAACTAAAATTTGTACTATTATTAAGAGCTGTTTTCTTTGCAGCTCAATTTAAATTAAGACGGCTGTATACATTTTTTATTGCATGGAAGGCATGATTCCATATGCATTAACATAATATCTGTTGGTTATATAGGAAAACATTAAATATATCGATATAATTACAAACCTTGAGGTGAAGTATCCATATGGAATATGAAGAATAGCTCACTGAACTTGAACACACATTGCTAATAACACAACTGGGATATAGACCAGATGAGTTCTTAACCATCGGCAACTTCCGATGTTTGCGTTTCTAACCATGGCAGATACAGTAGCAGCAAGTGCTCCGGCGACAGCTCCAGCTCAAGCTTCGTCTTCGTAAACATTAGAATTGTACCCTCCTTTGCAGATAAGTTCAGAACCGTCATATATCAATTATATTAGAGAAAAAAAAGATAAATCGATGAGGGTGAGTGAAAATATTATTTCCCAACTAGATTTCATTTCTAGCCCAGTGTTCACCTGTCCCATACTGGCCGAAATTCCACGAGAAAAATTTTTTTCCTCTCGGAGACTCGATCCAGCGTAAATCTCGTCGTTCTGCGCCAAAAGACTTCTTGCTTTAACCACTCGGCTACAGCGTGGGACTCTACGTATCAGTGAAAGATAAAAATGGTTATAGCGAGTTATCCGTAAGAGATAAACATATGCTGTCGCGGACATTTTTTTAAAGCGTTTTGTGTTATTCAATTCTGTGTACTTTAATGTTGTGTATTTCGTATGGTTTAGGCACCTTAAGCCATTTACGCGTCCACAGAGCTACTTTTTTCACATTAGAATAGTACCCTCCTTTGCAGATAAGTTAAAAACCGTCATATAACAATTACATTGGAGTGAAGGAAAGAAAGAAAATTGATGAGGATGGAGGATGCGTGAAAATAGTATTTTTTCAGCTAGATTTCAAATCAGGCCCACTGTGCACCGGTCCCATACTAGCCGAAATTCCACGAGAAAAAAAATTCCCCCACAGAGTCTCGAACCAGCGTAAGTCACGTAGTTATGCGCCAAGCTTCTTGCCTTAACCACTCGGCTAAGGCGCGGGACTCTTGGTATCGACAATAAAGATGAAAGGTTGACCGGAATGGGCATTATTCCCTTAGTATCAATGAAAGACAAAAATGGTTATTGTGAGTTATCCGAAAGAGATAAACATATGCTGTGGCGGACATTTATGTAGAGCATTTTGAGATATTCAATTCTGTGTACATTAATTTTGTGTATTTCTTATGGTTTAGGCAGCGTAAGCCATTTAAGAGTCCAAGGAGCTACTTTTTTTCACGTTCTCCACTACAAAAGACGATTTTTAAGGGTGTCCCAACTCTCTTATAGCCTATGTTCATCCCGGGAATCTCCTGAACATTTTGCAAAAAACCCCATCACAATCGGATTAACGGTATGGCCGCGCATAAAGTACGAACAAACAAACAAACAAACAAACAAACAAACATACAAACTACAAACAAACATTACTTTTTATATACAAGATAAACAAATGGTGAAATTCTCAATTTCTTTAGACAACTAATTTAGTTATCTGCTTTCCTATATTTCTAAAATATGTTATGAACGAGCTCGCATGAATAATAATAATAATAATAATAATAATAATAATAATAATACTTTATTTATTCTGGCAGAGTTAAGGCCATAAGGCCCTCTCTTCCACTCAACCAGCACAAATACAAATAAATATTCGACAAATATAGATATACACTATACTTACTTACTTACTTACTCACTGGCACTATCGAACCCGTAGGTTCATGGCCGCACAGACATAAGCTCTCCATACATCCCTATCCTGAGCTAATGCTTTCCAATCATTCCCTGTATAATCTACTTCCCTCAAATCATAGTTAATGTTGTTCTCCCACCTCATTTTTGGTCTACCAACTGGGCGTTTTCCTTCTGGCTTTCCTACAAGAAGTTTCCATGCACGTCTTTCATTCCCCATGCGCGCAACATGTCCTGCCCATCGCAGTCTACGGGACTTAACTGTTCTTATTATATCTGGCTTCCTATAAAGACCATGTAGTTCATTGTTATGTAGTCTTCTCCATTCACCTGTCTGTTCATCTCTCTTTGGTCCAAAAATTTTCCTAAGAACTTTATTCTCAAATACTCGTAATCTCCTTTCCTCCCTTAAAGTAAGAGTCCATGTTTCGCACCCATATAATATAACTGGTAGAACAATAGTTTTATATATTTTCAGCTTAACGTTTTTTGAAAGCAGTTGGGACATCAAAAGCCTCTGCAATGCATAATAGCATGCATTTCCAGAATTGAGCCTATGTTTAATTTCTTTGTGCATCTCATTCCTATTTGTGATTATTGTTCCTAGGTATTTGAATTCAGCCAATTCCTCAAAATTTCCCTCATTTGTCATTAGCTGTCCATTTCCATTATATAATGTATTTCTACGTGTGACCATATATTTAGTTTTACTGATATTTACTTCCAGTCCTAATTTCTTAGTGTTACTCAATAGTGTGTGCGTGTTGGCCTTTAGTATCTCCTCGCTATCGGCCAGTAGTACTACATCATCAGCATAAACTAACAGCTTATTAATACCATTGAGTTGTAAGCCTTCCTCATTCTCTAAAGATTTAATGGCATGCTCTAGTACAAAATTAAATAGTAGAGGGAGATAGTGCATCTCCTTGCTTCAACCCATTCTGGATTTCAAAAGTGTCTGAAAACTGTTTGCCTACACGCACCCTATTCGTTGAGCCATTTAGACACATTCGTATAAGTCTAACTAACTTTTTAGGAATTCCGAACTCCAGCAGGATACTATATAACTTCTCCCTCTTAATTGAATCATATGCTTTTTTGAAGTCTACATATAGTTGATGTACAGTACCATTATATTCCCATTTCTTTTCTAAAATCTGTCTTATACTAAAAATCTGATCTGTTGTAGACCTGTTTCTTCTAAATGCACATTGATGATCTCCTAGAATGTCATCAATATAGGGAGTAAGTCTGCTTACTAATATATTTGTTAGAATTTTGTACGAAGTTGAAGGTAATGAGATGCCCCTATAGTTGTTGCAATCAGTTTTATCTCGTTTCTTATAAATTGGTACGATAATTGATTCCTTCCATTCATCTGGAAGAGCTCCTTTTTCCCAAATCATAGTAAGCAACCAGCGTATCTTGTCCATCAATTTTTCTCCCCCTGATTTTATCAGTTCTGCTGGGATCTCATCTGAACCTGATGCTTTATACATCTTCAATTTTTCAATTGCCATTTCAACCTCTAATGCACTTGGCTCTGCGACTAGCATTTCTGCTGTCTGTAACTTATCCTCCTCAATGTCCTGTTCTGTATGTACATTTAATAGCTGATTAAAATAACTTTTCCATCTATTTAATATACTCTTGGAATCTGCAATCATATCCCCATTTTCATTCCGAATTATGTTTGTTCTAGCCTGAAACCCTTTCTTCTCTATACTAATTCCCTGATATAATTCTCTAATGTTCCTATTTTTTGCATTCATTTCAAGATCATTAATCTTCTCTCTCAAATATTCCCTCTTCTTACTCTTTAGTAACTTGGTGGTTTCCCGTCTAACACTACCCAATTGCTCTAAATTTACCTCATTTGGCTCGTGTAACCATTTCATTTTTGCTAGCTTTCTTTTCTTTACGATGTCGGCACATTCCTCATCAAACCATTTCTTGTTTTGCCTCTTTTTTAAACAACCAATGCTTTCTGATGCTGACAATTTAATAGTATCTCTTATAGCCTCCCATTCTTTATTATATCAGTTTCTTCTTCGTTTGCCACATTGTCATCTGAAGATTCCAGTACTTCAAATCTATTAGCAATTTTGATTTGGTATTCTTGCCGCATTTCATCATTTTTCAAGTTTTTTAATTCATATTTTACAGAATCATCTTTAGCGTTTGTTCCTCTCATAAGCGATAGCCGTTGTCTGATTTTCACTCTGACCAGATGATGATCCGAATTGCAGTCTGTCCCTCTAACTGATTTAACATCGATGATGCTACTGTGCCAGCGTTTATCCACTAATACATGATCTATCTGGTTCCGAGTTTCTCCATCTGGGGACGTCCAGGTGTATTTATGAATATCCTTATGCTGAAATGTTGTGCTCTTAACAATGAGATTCTTTGATGTGGCAAATGTGACTAATCTAACCCCGTTGTCGTTACTATCTTCATGAAGACTGAATTTGCCTATTGTTGGTTTGAATATATCTTCCCGCCCCACTTTTGCATTAAAATCTCCTAAGACAATTTTCATATGATATCGTGAAAGGCTATCAAATAAGCATTCTAATTCGTCATAGAACTCATCCTTGATCTTGTCATCTTTATCTTCTGTGGGGGCATGTACATTTACAATTATAAAATCATGTCGTTTACCCTTTAGAATTATGTATGATATCCTATCACTATCAAACTTAATATCTCGGATAGCGGATAGGATCCTCCTTCTGACTAAAAAACCCGTTCCAAATGCAGGTCTTTCTGCACCCCAATAGTATAATGCAAAGCTTCCTGATTCCTGACTACCTTCTCCTGGCCACCTAACTTCCTGTAAAGCGACTATATCCAAGGGCGATTTATCCAATTCCCGCGTTAATATCTCTAGTGCCCCGCTATTGTATAAAGTCCTAACATTCCATGTTCCTAGGAACATGTCCCTGTGTTTGAGCCTTTGGCATGGGTTCCCTGAAGTAGTCCCCGCCCGGAGAACCGAATGGGGGACTATTTGACCTCCGGAAAATTTTACCCCAGTAGAACCCATGTCCGCATTTCTTGACGGTTGTATTTTTACGGTGAAAGATCGTCACTCTTTCGACCAAGGTACTTATTTCGTCTGGCTTATCACCTTCGACCAGTCCGGCATGGGTAACCCTATCGGCAGCAATGCTACCGCCGGCATAGCTCTCAGGATCATTTAAGCACACAAGCCACTCCACCACGACAAGGTAAAGATACCATGGAGGGGATATACACTATACTAATTATAAACAGTTAAAGATACAATAAATGTAGCAATGTAAATGTCATGTACAAACAACATTTTATAGGGTAATAACAGTAATGATACGATAATAATAATAATAATAATAATAATAATAATAATAATAATAATAATAATAATAATATAAATATGATACATTATACGGGAAACACCAATTAATATATATATCTTACACTGGAATAATAATGAAGTCGAGTTTAGAGCAAATATACATTTAGATTTCTTTTAAAAGATGCCAATGTCCGGCAGCCCCTTATTTCTTGTGGTAGGGAATTCCAGTTGCGAGAAGTGGAGATGGTATATGACATGGAGTGATGTGATGTCCTATGTTGCGGTATATTAAGTAAGAGATTATGTTGTGATCTTGTGTTTAAGTTATGGTTTGAGGATAGATACTGGAAACGGGATGATAAATAATTGGGAATCGAGGTATGCAAGCGAGCATCTGATTTCATAGAACTGCAAGACATTGCCTGCTTGTGAAGGATGCGAGATCCAGTATGCAGTGACTGGAAGTGTTAACAGTGTTGCCATTACATTTTGAAGGAAGAACTTCGCTTGATAAGTAGCGTGCTGCTTTGTCACGCAGCGGGCCCGGGGTCGATTCTCGGTCGGGACAGGCTCTTCGGTGAAGTTTTTTTCGGTGTTTTTCCTCATCTGTAAGATAAATGTCAGAATGAGTAGGGTCCAACGGTCACCGAAAATCATCCGGCCATCATCATCATCCTTATCATCATTATCATCTCTCACCGGTGTGGAAAACAACAGGAAGCTGCCACACCTATAATTCTTTAGTAAAGCTGCAAAACATAGCATGATAATGCAATTTTTGCAGTGAAAGAACTGACACGGGCAGAATTACTACTGAATATAATATAAGTAGGTAAAAAATCCCATAACGTGTAATACGCAATATATGAAGTCGAAAAAAATTAATATTGACTCAGGTACATTATGATGGACAAGAACACTAACTTATATGGAGTTGAGAAAATAAACGAATCATATTTCTTCGATGGACGGATGAAATATACTCCCATGTCGCCATTAGAACATCAATGATTTAGAGCGATGCACAAATATTAATAATGTCTAAAGAAACAGAGTGAGTACCATCCAAACTCTTTTACATTTTTATGAGTAGTGGTGTCTGAAAGGCATTATCCGCCGCAAATATGAATTTTAAATATTGTGGTTTAATGAGTCCATCGCTGTGTTCGCGGAGTAGCGTCGCAGTAAGCCCGGGTTCAATTTCCGATCGGGACAAGTTTTCTGGGTGAAGTTTTGAAGTTTTTATTTTCAGGGCCTTTCCTCGCCTCTAAAGACAACAATGAGGAAACTTTAATGCACACACGGTCTCCGAACATCATCTGACCATCATAATCATCGTGATCATATTCGCCATGTTTAATATGAATGTGTGTGGGTGTGTGTGTTCCAGCCATTAAGCTTGTCGCTCATTCGGGGAGGCCCTCCATGTACGTGTGTCGTCAAAACATTATGTGTGAGATCAACAGTGTAAAATACCTCTCGTGACAGGTCGCGTCACCATAAAAATACAAAGAATGGTGGGTTAATGAGTCCACCTTCGGCCGCGGTGGACTAGTGGTTATGTTCCTTGCCTCTAGCTCCGAGTGTCGCGGATCCAGTGGATGGATTTTTCAGGATGGAAAAATCCATGGAGCAAGTCTTCCAGGAAGGACTTTAAGCCGTGGGTCTCGAATCTGAAGATTTTCAGGCTCGTAAAAAATCCTTAAGCCTGTATAAAAAGACCTCTAATCAAAATTACCTACCTCAACATCCTAGCAATACCTTAGTTGCCTGCTAGATGTTTTATTGGGTCGGTGTGTTGACCGCATGCCATTAATGTTATCTACGGATAAATGAGGTAATTAAATTAAGTCTTAACAAAGGTGAAGCTACGGCTCAACGCTGGCTACGCCATTATGGATAGAATGAGTAAACCGCTGTGGTCTCAGAGTAATGTCGCTACCTCGTATGCAGCAGGTCCGGGTTCGAATCCCTGTCGGGAAAATTACGTAGGTGATGCTTCTTGAAGATATTGATCATCTGTAAGACAAGTGCCATAATACTAACTATATATATTCCCGGAAAATCATATGGCCATCAAGATCATATTCGTTGTGTTTGGGACCGATGCTTACCCAACATCATGAAGCATTTGGGTAGCTACAATAAGTAGCGGCTCCAGGTTGAGAAGACCAGCTATAGCTGCTGGGGGACCCCACATGCTCACCAAATGTCTTCCCTACACTGGCTTGATGATCTTCTACCTCTATGATTAACACATGTGGATGTGAGGCCAGTAGCAGGCTGGTAGGTAAAGGGCCTTTTAGGCCTGTCGCGCTTGGAGTTTAATATGAATGTGTAAGTGATCAGTATGTTGGTCTTAAACTGTCCTCCATCTCAGAGGAGACCGTGAATTGAGATGATCATTCATTTTATGTTAACTTCCATGTCCTTGTGCGGTCAAAAAGCAGGTGTGTGGTACAATGTATATAATCCCTCTCCCAACAGGTGTTGCCACTGTCAGACTCCGGTAACGTGAGGCGTGTTAACATAATAAGGTGACTATATGAACTACGCTTGAGAAGGAAACTTTAGTTAATGAATGATATTCTCAACAAAATAATTAAATCCATGATACAACTGATGTCCCGGCACATGCTGCAGGTCATTGTTCCTACTGTTTCCAATTTCTTGTGTCATCTGCCTCATTAGTTGAGATTTGAAAAACAAGACTACAGTTTCAGTTTATAGAGAGCTTTCCAGTGTTTCTTGAGGTTCAAATATTTGAGTGATATGGACAACTCATCTACTTCAGCTTCTGTGGTAATGGCAGGCGCAAACTATTAACTTCAAAAAAAAAAAAAAAAAAAAAAAAAAAAAAAGGCGAAAACAACCGAAATAATGGATTAAACGTTTTCTAGCGAAAATATATTTGAAAGAGTTTGTCTTTTCTATTGTAGTATTTTCTCTCAAGTACTGAGACCTCAGTGAGAGAAGTTTCTTCTCATCGTCTTGAAGAGTGCATTCCGCACCATCAGAGATACGTTGCAGGCCATCGTTTCTATTGTTACAGTTTTATGGCTTCAATTTGTTATATTCCACAGCACTGTTCATGTAGTTCTTTAAGTTTCTCCACTTTACATTTAGACCACTCCATCAAAAAAATTATACTCTGACGGCACCCAAAATACCACAACCACAAAAAAGGAGAGGACGTTTGAACTTATATAATCGCCGCGCAGGGTCTGTAAGACAGCGAATATAGACCGTACTGGGCATGCGCGTGTCCTTGGGACATATTTCCGTCTGTTTGCATTTTCTGGGGCACAATTGTGGCACATGTTGACCGCTGCAGGCGCTTGGCACATTTTTGACCTGGCACTTGTGCTGCAACATGATGCACACTGTTTCCATTTCAACGAATTTCAGGCACTTGTGACAGCACATGACGCTCAACATGTTGCGGGACAAATTTGTAGCAATGGAAACGAGCACGATACAATACAGAGAGTTAAGTTTGACGCTGTTCCCCAGCCTTGATTTCAGTTTTGTTCATCGGAGTCTATTTTCCACGTTAGACTAAATAGTAACTCAGTTCGGTGTACGCCATAGAATAGTTGTCCAGCTCAATTCGCTACAAGCCGGAGGGTCTCGGGCTTTACACTCGATGGAATCAGGACTTTTAAACTGGCTAAAAACTCGGCGGTACGATTTTCTCAGGGTAAAGCCGGCCGCCAAGCAGTGCTGAAAATCTAGCTGACATATCGTGCCAATTGTCTAGAAATAAGGAAGCATTAGGTCTGTTCTCCTACCTCCACAATCACCTTATTATGCTTATAGTGGGATTAGTTTAACTTTTTTTACACAGTTATAATAGTACATATCAGTGGATCCATTCTAGACTCTATAACAATATAAATATTTCTATGGTGTAGCGTTGTCCGCCTCTGTGGACCAGTGCTTATGTTCCTGGCCTCTGGGTTAGAGCATTACAGGTTCAAATCCGGCCGGAGCCGATGGATTTTTTAGAATGGAAAAATCCAAGAAGCAAGTCTTCCGGGAGAGACTTTAAACCGTGAGTCCCGTATCTGACCATTTTCAGGCCCGTGAAAGATCTTTAATCCTCATTAAAAAGGCCTCTAAGCGAAATTTATCGATCTCTACATTCAAGTAATGCCTTAGTTTCCTGCTAGATGTTTAATTGAGCCGGTATATTGACTTCATTATATTTATGCGCAAATAAGGTAACTGAATTAACTTGATCTAGTACCTCCTAAGGAGAGACTATGTCTTAAGGGGACCGACTGGTGAGTTTCAAAAATGTTTTTGTTTTCATCTGATTGTACTGAAACGTTTATCACATACATTATGTGCTTATAGAAGCAATGCTGTGAATTGTGGTGTTTATAAGTAGAATAATTCCAGAATTATGATTTTTTAAAATATTTTTTTAATGTTTTCTAAAACATGCTCCTTACGATGCATTTTTAAACATTCTCTCGTGAAATCTGAGATTCGGTGTCTTTATGATTCCACTAAACATATTTGCTATAAAAAATATAAAGGAAGGATATTGCTTTTTTTAAAATTATAAAATTATTATTACTTATGTTTTACCCAAAATAATGCATTTCCATCTCAATTAAAAGGAACACATGTATTTTAGATCATAAACTGCATAGCAAGTTTCAATAGCATATATTGGGGAGTCTAACCACAAATTTCATTTTAGTAGCATAAACATTGCATCGTAAGGAGCATTTTAAGTTTTGAAAATGTCAAAGAAATGAAAACTGGGGGGGGGGATTAAAGTTTAAGTAGTAATGGTGACCACACGTGCAGGGGTATTTAAACTATTACGTCACGAATTCAATTTTGCTCCTACAATAACAAAACTACATCCTAAAGAATCAGAGTTATTAAATGCAAATAAACAAAAGTACATTTGTTTGCCATTTTTTCAACATTTTCTCCATTCGGTGCCCTTAGCATTGGGTTACGCCATTATATATAGATGTTTATATGATATAACCTGGAATCGTAATCGGGATCTCTGTTCATGATGCCATACTTTCCCTTTCAATTGCTTTCCACGCTAGGTATTGTTCTCTGTAATTTTTGTGACAGGGCACAGGATTTAATTAACAGAAACTTTAAAATCGGCCCGCAGCTATTTACAATTTCAACAATTTTTTATCTTCATTAACCTTCATTTAAACCATGGCCTCAATAGTTGTTAACCTTGTGACACTTCTGAGGTCAAATTTTGGCATCGAACATAGCTGAGTCTTCAGTAATCCAATTTGATGTATTAACGTTTTAATCAGTTGATATAACAGATATTGCGTTCTTTACTTCCATAGAAATAAGGAATTCAGAGTTTTTTAGTGTTAGGTTGAATGTGCAACTGATAATTATGTGTAATTATCCAAACCTTGTGATACAAGTATGTTGTTCCAGATGTCAATAGAAGCTTTACCTCTCGTTAGCGAGAAATGCAAGAGCGACGTAAGAGCGGAATTAAATTTGGATCAGCATGGAATTACACAAGCAGTGGAAACAATTAAACTTTGGTTAAGATATCAACCTCATCTTCCAGATGACGAAGGTAAGGGCAATTCTTTTTAAATTTAAACATATAAGCACTGAAATAAAAAAGTTATACAAGTTGTATTTATCACCTCACTATAATGGTTGTCCAGCGGTTCACTTCCTTTGTTTCCCCGCAGCTGTTATATATACGAGTAATTCAATACAAAGGTGAGACTACCGCCTCATGTCAAGCATTGTCGCGCGGCACCCGCTTTTATATAAACGGACAACCAACATAGTGAGGCGATAATAATACTTATAATATCCCGCGCCGTAGCCAGTCTATAGTATAAGGCATGATTGCTTTGTGCAGGGATACGGGACTTGCGCTGGTTCAAGTCACTATAGAGGATGAACTTTTCTTATGGAAATTAGGGCAGTAAGAACCGTTCCCATCTAGCAACGTGAGGGATTTGGGTGGCTAAAATAGTAAGACAGAAGGGACAGAGGGGAACAGGCGTCAGATTAAAAACAACTTAGCATGTTAGTTCTCAATATGCCGTTCGTAACCGACCTTTGTGAATAATATATATGTGTTTACAAAATACCCATGTCTATATGTGTGACTATATGGTCCATCTTGTACAGTCTGTTGCTTATGAAATAAGTTATTAAACTTACATTCATAGGTTGAAGAAGAAATATTATGACCATTTGAGAATAAAATGCTTAGGAAAATCTTTAGCCAAAGAAAGGATAACAGACAGGCGAGAAAACTGGATAACAGAGAGCTACAAGATTCTTATAGGAATCGTGATGTAATAACAGATAAGTCTCGTAGATAAAACATGTTGCACGAATGGAATATTGAGAGTAGGATTGAAAATTGTAAGGACACCAGAAACAAAGCACCTATTAGGCAGACCAAAAATGAGGTTGAAAAATAACATTGATCATGATTTCATGATTTCACTGTACATGAATGATTAGAAAATATTAGCTCAAGTACGGATATACGGAAACAGAGTCCACTAATCATTAACCTGCGGTTTCGTTTGTGCCAGACAGGGGCCTAGTTACTTAAGGATTGTTATACAATTTAAGGCCACTTAAATAGCAGCTCGAGACAGGAGCCCATAAACGCAAGTTAATCTAATATAACTAAACTCACTCACTGGCACAATCGAACCTGTAGGTTCATTGCCATGCGAATATAAGCTATCCATACATCCCTATCCTGAGCCAATATTTTCCAATCATATCCTGTATTATCTACTTACTTCAAATCATGGTTAATGCTTTCTCCCACCTAATTCTTCATCTACCAATTGGGCATTCCCCCCCCTGCTTTTCCTACAAGACGCTTCCACGCCCCTCTTTCATTCCCTATTCGCACCACATCCTGCCCATTGCAGTCTACAAGACTTAACTGTTCTTATTATATCTGGCTTCTTATTGAGGTAATGTAGCTCAATGTTATGTAAGTCTTCTCCATTACCTAACTGTTCATCTATTTTTGGTCCAAAGATTTTCCTAAGAACTTTATTATCAAATACTCGTAATATTCCTTTCTTCCCTTAAAGTAAGAGTTCATGTTTCTCATCCGTATAATGTAACTGGCAGAATAACAGTTTAATATATTTTCAAGTTAACGTTTTTTTGAAAGGAGTTGGGACGACAATGCTCCTTCAAACGCATAATAGCACGTATTTCCAGATGTGAGCCTATGTTTAATTTCTTTGTGCATCTTAATTCTAAAAGTTTTATTGTTCCTTGATATTTGAATTCAGCCACTTCTTCAAAATGTCCCTCATTAGTCACTATCTGCCCATTTCCATTATATAAATTATTTCTACGTGTGAAGATATGTTTAGTTTTATTGATGTTTACCCCCAGTTCCAATTTATATGTGTTACTCAATGGAGTGCAACAACTACAGGGGCATCTCAAAACATTCAACTTCGTACAAAATTCTAACAAATATATTAGTCAGCAGACTTACTCCCTATATTGATGACATTCTAGGAAATCATCAATGTGGATTTAGAAGAAACAGGTCTACAACACATCAGAATTTTAATATAAGACAGATTTTAGAAACGAAATGGGAATATAATGGTACTGTACATCAACTATACGTAGATTTCAAAAAAGCATATGATTCAATTAAGAGAAAGAAGTTATATAGTATCCTGCTGGAGTTCAGAATTCGTAAAAAGTTAGTTAGACTTATACGAATGTGTCTAAATGGCACAAAGAGTAGGATGCGTGTAGACAAACAGTTTTCGGATACTTTTGAAATCCAGAATGGGTTGAAGCAAGGAGATGCACTATCTCCTCTACTATTTAATTTTGTACTAGATCATGCCATTAAATCTTTAGAGAATGAGGAAAGCTTACAACTGAATGGTATTAATGAACTGTTAGTTTATGCTGATGATGTAGAACTATTGGCCGGTAGCGAGTAGATACTAAAGGACAACATGCACACACTATTGAGTAACACTAAGAAATTAGGACTGGAAATAAATATCAATATAACTAAATATATGGTCACACTTATAAATACATTTTATAATGGAAATGGACAGCTAATGAGAAATGAGAGAAATTTTGAGGAAGTGCCTGAATTCAAATACCTAGGAACAATAATCACAAATAGGAATGATATGCACAAAGAAATTAAACATTGGCTCATTTCTGGAAATGCGTGATATGCATAGCAGAGGTTCTTTGTGTCCCAGCTCCTTTCAAAAAACGTTAAACCAGAAATATATAAAATTATTAGTCTACAAGTTATATTATATGGGTGCGAAACATGGACTCTTACTTTAAGGGAGGAAAGGAAATTGCAAGTATTTGAGAATAAAGTACTTAGGAACATTTTTGGACAAAAGAGAGATGAACAGACAGGTGAATGGAGAAGACTACATAACAATGAACTACATGGTCTTTATAGGAAGCCAGATATAATAAGAACAGTTAAGTCTCGTAGAATGATATGGGCAGGACATATTGCACGTATGGGGAATGAAAGACTTGCATGGAAGCTTCTTGTAGGAAAGCCAGGGGAAAAACGCCCACTTGGTAGACCAAGAATGAGGAGGGAGAATAACATTATCTATGATTTGAGGGAAGTAAATTATACAGGAAATGATTGGAAATCATTAGCTCAGGATAGGGATATATGGAGAGCTTATGTCCGCGCGGCCATGAACCTAAGGGTTCGATAGTGTCAGTGAGTAAATAAGTACTTAATGGAGTGTGCGTGTTGGTAATTAGTATCTTCTTACTACAGCCCTATACGGAGTAGTAATACTGCATCATCAGCATAAACTTATTAATGCTTTGTGTTGTAGGCCTTCTTCATATTCTAAAGATTTGACGACATGCTCTAGTACAGAATATAATAGTAGAGGAGATTATGCATCGGCTTGTTTTAACCCTTTGTGACTTTGAAAAGTATCCGAAAACTGTTTGCCTACACGCACTCTACTGTTTGTACCATTCAGGCACAATCGTAAAAGTCTAACGTTGTGGGAATTTTAACTCAAGTAGTGTATGATGATGAAATTATGTGGAAAATATGTACTACATTCCAAAAATCGCGAAACTAACATAATGAAGAAATACTTTGGCAACTCTAGAGTACACACAATCTCTACTCCTTACATACACTAGAAATATAGGCCTCATAAGGCTAATTAATGACTACACATATATCAATAACTTTCTTCAGCCACAAGTATTAGATACAGTAGTCTGACGCTATGAAGTAAGTTGCTACCTTACTCTCCGATGAACTGTAAATTCTACTGATTCTAATATACCCCACCAAGAGAACATAGTTACTGTTAGTTTCCAAAAATTGCATTTTAAATCTCTATGATAATATGAGATATCAAGGAGATAATGGAGGTATATTGTTCAGGCGGTCTAGACCAGTAAAAGGCTTTAGGATCTATGACGATGATGAATCTGTATTTGGGCAATATATTTTAATTTCCATAAACTATTTTTCTTTCTTATATCTTTTTTTGCTTATGACAGTTTCGATTTTCGACTAGTTAAGTGATTTTATAGTTCCATCTTGGATATAATGTTTTGTACTGTTTTCGATTTTGACACTGGGAATTTCCTCGCCACTTATGAAGGGAGGCCCGCCACTATGTACGTTTATAAATAAGGTGAGGAGAATATTTTCTACAATGGCTATTTGTTCTTCCAGCTGCTAACCGTGGAGAATAATATTAATAACTGGGACAAAATATTACTAACAAAATTGATTTGTTGATGTTTATAAATGCTTATGTTGACCATTAGCGCTTACTTTTAAATAAATGCTTATTTAAGCCACTAAATGTTTTCTTTATTTATATGTAACACATGTTTATCCTGGTGAGTGGAAGAGTAGGCCACATGGCCTTAACTCCACCAGGCTAAATAAATCTATTCTAAATCAATTTAAATTTAATTTATATATATATATATATATATATATATATATATATAAGGGGCACGCCGTAGCGTAGAGGTTATGGCATTGAGCTCCACGCCGGAGTGGGTTCAAGTCCGCTTGGGATCAGGATTTTTAAACTGAACCAAACCCTCTGGCGGCACTATGGCCCTGGGGTCGACTCAGCCTCTAACGGGAATGAGTATCAGACGCTTGTTCTGGGGGTAAAGGCGGTCGTCACGCAGGGCTGACAACCCGGCTGATGAAAAGTGCCGATTGTCTAGAAAAAGTGGGAGCCTTAACTTCCTACTACCCCAAGGGCCTCCGGGCCTCTTGTGGGATCACTTTATATATATATATATATATATATATATATATAATTCAAGTAAGGTACATAAAAAAACAATGTTATAAATGTAAATTAGTACTATATCGGAAATAATTTCCTACTTGTTTAATTTAATATTTTAAAATATTTATTTAATTTTCAATTTAAACTTACAATTTTTATAGCTTAATTAGCTAACTCAGGATATATGTACTTGTGTTGCTAATGCCCCGTACTGCTCTGTAGGTACTCAGCTTCCTCTCTGTATAGACAGATGATATTATCGTTGACTATTTTAAATTTACGCACCAGTTCGGTACTTTATGTATACAATTTAACTCATGTCTCAAATGGGAGTCAATGACCAATGATCTTTCAATGAATTTGATTTATATCAATCATAGTCGTGTTTCACCTCGAACTTATCATCATACATAAGTTTATCATATTAGAAAAAGATGCTCATTTTTAACATTCTGAAGAAGTCAGAGCATTATTTTGCAGTGACTAACACTCTAAGATATACGTTAAATATAGCAATTTATATATTAAGATGTAAGAATCCTAGAATGCAAGTGGCTACCAGATTCTATACGTAGTATACAAATGTAAACAGGTACTTCTTGCTGGATATAACAGAAACACATTCGTAGTAACTGATTATACCACAATAAAAAAGGAATCACTGTTTTCACTTTCTTAAACATATTATTTCCCAGATATTTACGTTCCAGAAAAAAATAATCGAAATATTTACATCATAGGACATCAGAAATTAATTATTAACCTATAATGTTCGTTAAAAACAGTTTGATGTGTTTCATTTTTATCCACCAGGGTGCATTTTTATAATATTGCGATCCTTTAGCAATATACAGGGTGATTCACGAATTGTGAATGCCATTGTTCTATGATAACCATATATTTTATCATGAATTTGATACATGAAAGGTTAATCGCATAATGGTGTGAGTATGCGGAGACACATAGGAAAGTTTTCTGTACATTTATAGAAAATATACAACATTGGCCATTAATATTTTAAATGCAACCTCCTATATTATTTTAGACGGAATTAAAGATATGTTTATTGGCTTTACAACACAATTTGAATAAATGGTTATGCCATATTAGAACAGTTCCTACAGGATGTTGAATTGGCAGGAGCAGACGAAGACCACTTTAGACATGGGCTGTGTACCAATGCATAGATCTCCTGTTTCAAAATACCTTATCCTATTACTACAGGAACAGGTGTCTAATCACCAAGTAGATGTTCACAAGTGCCACCGTTATTGTTTACGCATTCTCGAATAGATTTCCAAGAGAAATTTCTCACGAGAACTAGTTGGTGAACTGAAAGAGACTGGCATGCTTCCCTGATTTGATGTTTCATATCGTCACGAGTGGTTGATTCTGTGGCATAGACGAGTTGTTTCACATATCCCCATAAGAATTAATCCAATAGGGTTAAGTCGGGTGATCTTGGTGGCCAATCATGAAGACCTCTACTACCAATATATTTATTAGGGAAAGTCCTGTTAAGCACACGAAGTGCCACATTACTAGAATGGGCCGGCTAACCATCTTGCTGGAACCACATCGTCTGCCGGGTATGTATATGTACTTATTCCAGTAGTTGAGGTACATGCCGTAGGAGAAAAAAATGTATAGCTTCGTCCTGTTATATTTTCGCCCAAGAAATACGGCCCTATCACGTAGTTACCAATAAGCACGTACCACACATTCACTGACCACCTTTGTTGATAAGCAACATGTCGCACCCAGTTAGGATTTCTCGCTGCCTTGTAATGCATGTTGTGGCGGTTTACCTCACCACGATTGGTAAAAGTAGCTTTATCTCAAAACAGTATGAATGCTAACAGATCTTCGATACAAGGTGTTTGATTCCACTCACAAAACTGCAATATACGAATGAAATCAGGTTCATACAGTTCTTGGGCTAAGGATATGTGATATGGGTGGTACACATTTATGTAATATGCGCCATAAAGACGACTGACTGATACCCGCCACTGCAGCAATATCACGGGTACTTACAGCCCCCTACGCAAACACTACATTTGCTGCACTACTGTAGTAGAAACTGCACGTCCTACGTACTGTACAGTATTCCTGTCGATAATTCCATTTCTGAAGTTTAGTTCTGTCCTTCGAAACGGCACTGGTACAGGATGCCATCTGTCAATATATCGCAGTGCATAAACTCTGCTCTCATTTTTTCTTTTTCTTTTTCTTCATTATCGTGACATTCGCCCAAAACAAGCAACATATCGACTTTCACATTTCTTGTGTAGCTCATTTGCCACTAACTCAAATTCAAACATGTGTGCATACAGGATGAAGATACAGTAGATGCGTAGAGCTTGTAACCAACCACATGCTACCACTCAGAAAGATGCGCTGTAGACCAGACGAGTCACTGCTGTACTTCGAGGGGTGCTGTGTTAGTCTTTACCCAGTAGGGCGCTCGGTTTCGCGATAAACAACGGACAGGACACCTGCAACGTCCGCGACCAAATATCCCCACCTATGATTAACTTCTGCTCTCCTCCTCTCTCGCCGTTCTGAAACTACCGTACTGGTGTATCGTCTTCGTAACTGATAGTACTGTACAGTGTTTCCTTCTGCTAAACAAACACGTTCAATCAGCAAGCTAATATGAACATCTCAACAGAAAGACATTGAACCGATGTACTGAACGTGTTTGTATGATACGCTGTTTTATTTGTGTTATTTGTTTACATTTAGTGTGACGCCTCCTCCTACGTCCCTTAATACGACTCATGAATACAACTTTAAAGAATACAGGATCTAGAACGTATTACACAAGGCTAACGGTTATACCAAGTCGCCGAGATCGTGAATGAAAGGTGCAACATTCGGACGGGGTAGCAGTAGCAAGCGTTAAATTTCACACTTTTGTAACACATTAACCTATAGAGATAGAAACCTCATTCGAACGGCAATTAATTTATTTTTCAAGGACAAGGAAATACGTCATGATCTATTTAAAATAACGAAGTTCGACGCCCTAGCTTAAAGACGAATAAACATCATAATGTGCTGAGAATCTCCGCATAGAGGCACATAAACCATTTACATATTTCCACAATTGGTTTCACGCTCATGTCCATAGTTTTCGTATAATGAGACAAAACAAAATTTGTGAATCACACTGTATAATATTATCTGTTTGTAGTGATGAACAAATCAAACATAACAAACGTTTCTCTTTTGTTTTCAAACATCGCCGTTCACATTAAATATATAAATATTTTAAAATAACTATATTTAAATAATGATTTGTGAATAAACAGCTTAATGTTATTCGTTAAATAGTCATAACCAATGCCACTCTTGATTTCCAAGTTCTGTAGATAAATTGGGTATAACTCGTGACATTACTTATGATAATGTATTCTTGTATTGTGTACAGAGAGAAGCATAGGATGAGTAGGCCCTATATGTTTGTGTAGTGTAAACGCATTGTTTTAGGAATGATGATGAAGGCAAGGGAGAATGAGAAATTCAGCCGGCGCATAGCTTAACCCTGTCGAAAATATCAGTGATTAACTTTTGCACCAATAAGGAGGCCTAACTAATCAATATTGCAGAAGTTGAGTGTGTTCTTATTATTATTATTATTATTATTATTATTATTATTATTAAAATTATCAAGGGGACAGCCCATCCGTCGGATGATAGTTCACGATGATAATCTCTACCATACATAAAAGCCACTTAACCCCGGTGGTTATTTGTAACTGCAAGGTGATATACATTCACTTACGGGTGTTTGGTGATCAGTGGTAGGTGTTCGGTGGTCGGAGATTGACTCGCACACCATTTCACACATCAAACCTGAAAAATGCCGATAATTATAAGTAATGTCCAAAATTGTGTTGAACAATTTGTTCGAAATATGTGAAAATCCCCGAGGTAGACCACTTTCAACCACCATATCTCCCACACCACCATAGCTTAACCACCGCACTGTACGACGGGAGGCTACTAACACACACAAAGAGTAGTGGGTGGTTGTGGTAGCATGGTGAAATATACAGTAAGGACACACAAATCGTTTATACACATATATTGATCACAATTTCAGATGAACGAATACTGGAAGCGTGGTTGATACGATGTAAGAACAGCATAGAGAAGACGAAGGAAACATTAGATATGTATTTCACTCTAAGGGCTGAGCATTCCGACATTATGTGCGGATGGGAACCGACAGAATCTTGGTTCGAAAAGTCTTCACAGTACGGGTAAGTTTATACAGAATTTTCAACAAGTTTGAACCTCTACTATTTAAAATAGTCTATGAATTTCGTACAATTAATAATTTCATAAACTATAATCACAGTAATTTTACTACGGCCTCAAAGTAGCAGTCAGTCGGGTAATAAGCCCTGTCTGGCGGCCCTTTTTATTCCCAGAATATAGTCTGGCATTTATTTCCTTAGAGAATGAGTCTATCCTAGAGTCATGCTGCCGCCGGCAAATATAGATAAATATAAAAATTTTGACCTTACCGGGACCCGAATCTTTAACCTTTCGGCTTGAAACACATTCATTTAACCAGCTAAGATCACAAAAGAAGGGGAACAAGGACGAGCATCTTCCATTGGAAATTAAAACAATCGTAAATAAAAAATACTTAATTTAGGCCTAACTGGAAACAGAATTCACAGACCAGCTGCTGCAATCCAATCACTGCCAGAGACTGTTTTATGTTTTACACAATAAACTCAAAAATTGTTCACCGCTGTGATCTCCAAGTAATGTGCTGCCTTGTTACGCAGCGGACCCGGATTCGAGTCCCGGTGGGGACAAGTTATCAGGGTGAGTTTTTTCGGAGCTCTTCCTCACTAGTAAGACAAATCTCAAGAAATTTTAAGGGCCAAACGGTTCCCGAACATCATATGGCCATCAAAATCACCATCATCCATATTCGCCTTAGACTAAGTTTAGGATTAAGGACCCTCCTGGCACATTTTCATCATCAGCATCATCATCACCCATAATTTCAACGGAGCAGCCGTAACCCCGAATTTCAGGCGTCCTAACTTCAGAAGTTGGTTACAATTACGCAAATGCCTGGAGAAAACACCAGAAATGTAGAAATGACAATCTGGGACATTGGATAAAAAATAACTCAAAATGAACAACACATTCCAAAATTATGCCTGGTGAATTGTGTTTTGGAATCCGAAATATTCTATTGCGCGAAGACCAAAGATTTATTCATCGTTCAATGTTCAGATTGCAATGTAGACTATCTTTATTCTTTAGTTAAGTACTATCAAATCACAAAGTAGAAAGGACAAGGACCGACCTCTTTCGCGGGAAATAAAATGTTTCAGAATATAAAAGAAAATAGTTTAATCCGAAACAAAATTATTAGATTTTATGCCACAATTGAATCATTGGCAAGGTTCATTTTACACAATACACTAAAAATTGCTAATACATTCCAGAAATCTAACGGCACAAACGGATTTTGTCTTGGAACCCGAGGTCCCCTATTGCAAGATGATCAGGTCGCAGGGTTCTGATCTGTATTTCTATTGACATGTAGCCATATTTTCAAACTATTTCTGTTACTTCTTCTGGGGAGAAGTCATAATAATGAAGCAGCTAGAACTCACAAATATCATCAGTATCACATGCATCTCAAGACAAAAGAACTGTACAATATGTATTGACCAGAACTCTAGTATCTATCGGATTGTAAAGTTAAGAAACAAATTATTTTACGCATGGACTAACTTTAAAATGTGAAACACGCCATTACCCAATGCAAATAAGTTACATGCCGGAAGATCGCGGGTTCGAGTCGTGGGGAGATCAGGATTTTTAAAAAATGGTCAAAAGGTTTTGGCTGCACCAAGGAACTTCAGCCGACCCAGATTTTCTTCTGGGGATAAAGACTACCGTTATGCATGACGAACAATAAGATTGATATGTTGCATCCATTGTATAGAAGTGTAGGATACTTGAATTCAAACTACCCCAAGAGCGTCCAAAGACCTGTTATGGGATCATTTACCTTTAGCTTTTAAGAAATTTAAAATGTAATTTTCCTCGTGAAAATAAGAAAAGATAAGGTGGTTCATAAGATTCGAAATCCAACTGATTTTGTGATTTTTTCAGGTACATTTTCGCTCTACCAAAACTGACTCCAGATTTGAATAGAGTACTGCTGTTTGGATACTACACAAAGGAACTTGACGACGACTACAGCGTGTGGGATAGTGTGAAATTAATGCTTATGGTTACAGAGATAAGGCTCGTTGAAGACTATAATCTTAAAGATATCTACATAATGGACATGAAGAATCTCAGATTTGATCATATAAAACGTATCACATTTACAGTTGTCAAAAAGCTTGAAGCCTGCTTTCTGGTAAAATGTTGTTTGGTTTATGATGGCGTATTTTAGAAACTGAGTTCGGCTGCGATGGGTTAGGGGTTATGTTCCACGCTTCTAGTGCCGAGGGACGCGTGATCAAACCGACAGTAGTCGATGGATTTTTAGGATGGAGAATCCAACGAAAAGTCTTCCGGTAGGGACTATAAGCAGTGGGTCCCGAGTCTGAAGAGTTTTCATGAAGGCCTCTGTTCAAAATTTACTGAACGCTTTCGATCCAGCAATACGTTAGTTACCCACTAGATGTATCGCAGATGCGGTAGGCCGACCCCCTATCACTCGCTGGCATCTATGGGTAAATGAGTGTAACTAAATTAACTTGGTAAATTAGTTTTCATTAGGGAGCACCTTAATCCTGGTACAGGGAAGGAAAGAGTTTCTAAACTTAATAAAAGCATTACATACCGACGGAGTTGACAAATACAGTAGCGTTTAAGACTCGAGATCTTAAACAAAATTTAAGTAGTAGTAGTAGTAGTAGTAGTAGTAGTAGAAGTAGTCGTAGTAGTAGTAGTAGTAGTAGTAGTAGTAGTAGTAGTAGTAGTAGTAGTAGTAGTAGTAGTAATAGTAGTTGTAGTAGTAGGACTGTTTTAGACTAAAAGTAAGACATAAACAATGTTATTTACAAATATAGGTCGCACGGGCAGCAAGCCGTACGTGCAGTTAAAAGTCCGATACACTGAAGTAATATTTGGTAATAGTAGGAAGTAAAACAAAAACAAAACAATAATATTACAATATCATAATAATACAGTGGCATTATACATTAATTAAGTTATGTAGAATTAATAAGAATTATTATTTTGATAACACTCATTTATTCATGAATGAATGTTGTTCTTATTTCCCGCGTTTTGTCCGGATATTTACCTACGTTTATCCAATTTTCTGGATTTACCATTAACTCGTAGCATGCCAATCTTTTACGACTTGAATTTAGAAATCTCTCCGGTGATAACAGGCGCCACCAATATTCTAAATCATTACCTGTTCGTAATATATTTATCTCGTCTTCAAAGTTCCCGCACATTGGACACATTCGCCCATCGTGATCGTCACTAATATTTAGAAATGTCCATGCCAGAAGCAAGCCCTAATCTCTCTTTAAATCCTAGGTTGAGTATATAAGATTCCTTTCCCCAAAGAGTCCACCGCTGTGGTCTCGAGGTAGCGTGCTGCCTTGTCACGCAGCGTGCCCGGGTTCGATGCCCGGTCGGAGCAATTTTTCTGGGTGAGGTTTTTATCGGGTTTTTTCTCACCTGTAAGACAAATGTCAGCAAAACGTTAAGGACCAAACGCTCCCCGAAATCATATCGCCATCATCATCATCCCTATCATTATCATCATCATCATCATACTTCACCAGAGTGGAAAGCAAAAGGAAGTTACCACATCTAAAATTTCCTAGTAAATCTGCAAGCTTAGCTTGAAAATGCTATGATTGCAGTGAAGGACCTGCCTTTCGGCAGAATTACTATGGATGAATGGTTTCCCCAAACATGTTTAGGTCTCTTTGTAAGACCAGCGAGCGCGTTCCCGTATATTCGGCGGAAATATCTTGTTGGCTTATATATAAGTATCTCCTCCTTATTTTTCTCCATACATTCGTGCAATTTTCAGTAACGTTTTCCCATACCAACCCATCCCAATCTTTAGGAGTTCTCTCCTAACCTCGTCGGCCCGGAATTTCATATCTAATTTGGTGGTCGTAACAAATTACTCTGAGCATTGTATGTTGACCTTGGATTACCCTCAACCAGCACTTGAGTACACGAATTTTGCATATTATATCGTCCTAGAATGACCCAAATTCATATAAAATTCCACAGTTAGAAACGGCCTTACGGAGTCCTGTAATATATTTTAGAAAATGTGTACATACCTCATTTAGTATTTCCGTTCTTTGTTGTCCCCAAATCTCACTACAATAGTGCATTACTGGCCTGACCATTGCTCCATACATTTTTTGTAATGTGCTGACTGGAATATCAGGCACTCGCCCCAGAATGCCGAATATACTGTTAAGTTGTCCTCTCCCTTTAAATAATGCTGTATCAATATGTTTCTTCCACTTGCCGTTCATTTTCAATGTCGTATCAACATATTAAAAATGATTCACGTTTTGTAGTACTTGATTTCTGTATTTTCATTCATCTGCTCTACCAAATACCGTTCCATTTTTGAATGTCATTATTTTTGTCTTACTAACATTTACAGTCAATCCCCAATTCCTACAGTATATTTCCAATCGGTAAAGACCTCTTTGCAATTCCTTGATTTTCGTGGAACAGATAATTAAGTAATCTGCATACAACAGGACTGGGAATTTAACATTTCTTATCTCTGGAGCCTCAAAGTCTCCTTCTTGCAATACGTCTGCAATATCATCAACAAAAAATTAAATAGCATTGGTAATAAAATGCAACCTTGTCTTACTCCCCGATTGGCTTCACTGCTCTCTGTGATGTGCCCTTGGTCTACTCTTAAACAAAATTTAACATATTTATAAATTAACATTAAAGTGTGTAACATTTTAAGAGACAACCCTTTCCGATTTCATTTTTGCCAAAGTGCGCTTCGGTCCACAGTATCAAATGCCATCTTAAAATCAACGAATACACAAAAAAATTTAGTACTCTTGTTTTTCACATTATCATCAATTAATGTTCTCAGTACGAATGTGTTGTCCACAGTGGAGTACCCTTCTCTAAAACCTGCCTGATATTCAGAAATCATATTGTTCTCTTTAGCCCATTGTTTCATTCGTTCGTAAAATACTTTATAATATATTTTTCCAAACACTGACAAGAGGCAAACTCCCCTATAAATTTCTGGTACCTGTGTCCCACTTTTTCCTTTGTACGAGTTGGATTACACTTGTCGCTCAGGCTTCGGTTTAATCTCCTCCATTAAAAAGTTTGTTGAACGCAGTTTTTTAAATTTTCCAAATATTTATTGGATGATATATATTTCAAGAGTTCCCCTGGTATTCCATCATTTCCAGGTGCTTTACCATTCTTTAAAATTTAATTGATAAAAAACACTTCATTTGTTGAAATATCCTGATCCAGTAATTGAATATATATTGGGTCGCGGATCTCCAATACATGTCCTTGATTATATCTCAACCCCTCCTTTCCCAGCATCCTATCAAATTAGTTTTTCCATTCCCGGGCGTTATTCTTGTCCGACTTATGGACTTTACTTAGAGTTACCTTATCGCTTTCCATATGTCCGCAATTTTCCCACTTTCAGTCGCGAGTTTCATTTCTTCCGATTTCTTATTTTGCCATTCTACTTTCGTTTCTCTTAATAATTCATTATATTCCTTTCTCTGCTGCGCATAATGTTTTCAGCTTTCATTTGTGCTTTATTTTATAAAATTTAAAAAACTACTTTCGACAAATTAAGTAAATAAGTAGCAAAATATTAATAGTCTAATTAAGTAAAATTACAAAGTTAAATATGATAGATATAAATATGAAAGTTGCCAATATTTTGTTCAAAATAATTAATGATATATTGAACTTAAGGTTAAAACTATGTAGATGATAGAGAAAGGTAAGTGAAGTATTTTATAATAATAAAAATAATAATAATAATAATAATAATAATAATGACGAGCGCACAATGTGCATAACGTTAAGTTCACCATGGTCCACCGTTCAGTCCCCTCCACAGTAAGCCCTGAGGGACATGTCTCGCCTCCGACACGACACGATATGGAAACAGCCGCAGTGTTAAGCGCATAGCTCACAGATGTACTGGGGGACTGGTTCGTGATGTTTCTTGATACTATAGATCCTATGATGTAATCTAGGTCTTGCCATCATCGTCATAAGATGTCTGAGGTCGTATTCTGCTTGTCGCCAATCCGTTGTCATCGTAGCGTCCGTGGAGTAGAATTCCATCCAGATTAAGTCTTTCTTCCACCTTTAGATCTGCTATTGCGATGTTGTATTCGTCTGTGGACTACAGATGTATATCATGTCGCAGCTCTTCAATATAGAAGGGTTTCCTCGCCAGATCATATACGAGGCTTGACAATGTATATTTCGACTGACAGAGAGCCTTTTTAAGGTACGTAGCTTTCACCTCCTCTATTTTTAAGAGATGTGTCTTTGTTATGTGAGTCCATATGTTGTCCAGTCCGTATGTGACAATCGGTGTTATCTTTACTTTGAGAAGCGCTAGTGCTGTGTCCATGGAGAGTTGGTGTATGAGGTTGATGTCATTCATAGCTAGTGTTGCCGCTGTCGTTTTGTCTGTGATATGCATGTTAAAAACTGTTCCGCGTGTCTGAATGGTGGCCCCTATGAAATTAAAATTGTTTACCCGTTGAATCATCTTATTGTTGATGAAGATATCATCTTTCGGTGTTGTTCGTCCTCCTTTCCTTGATATCATCGACACCGTTTTACTTTAATTTATGTGGAGATCGTTTTGACTTGCCCATGCTTCTAATTTGGTACATGCGAGCTGTAGTTGTTCAGATGATGTTGACATCAGCACCATATCATCCGCGTAAGCAATTACTTTTACTTCGTCTGTCGTGATGGCTTGAGCGACATCCATTGTGGCAACTTAGAATAATAATGGGCTCATTAGACCCCCTTGCTGTACTCTGTTGAGTTGTGTTATCGGTGCTGAATTCTCTATGTGGTTGTCCATGTGGACATAGTTACATATCAAGATATTATTCACAATTCTTGTGAGGTAGGTGTCTTCTCCTAGGAGACTACTCAATTTCTTGATGATGTATTGTCTGTTGATTAAGTTGAAGGCTTTACTATTATCCACAACGACAGTGTGAAGCTTCCCACTTTGGAGTCTTAGTGCCTCTTGAATTTCGCCTTGAAGCCATATTATGGCATGCATGATGAATCGACCTTTCCTAAAACCAAATTTTTCTTCCGGTAGTTTTCGTCGAGTAGGTTGTTCATTCTCTTGGTTATTAGTTTGGCGAATATCTTAAAGGGTGTGCATTCTAGCGCGATGCCTCTGTATTGGTTTGGGCTTGCCACGTCTCCTTTTGCTTTGTAGAGTATATTGACTGTGGCGGTTCTCCACCTGTCTGGGATGGTTAACTGAAAAATGCATTTGTTCATGAGGATAGTCCAGGGTGTCTTTAAGAGGCCAATAATTAACAATATTGGATCACCAACCTACAAAATTTCGAAATGGCTGAATAATCAATTTAAAAGAATTAATAATTTTGAAAGTCTGCACATTGAAAATTCATTGGAATTAGTTAAGAAATTAGAAAAAGTGGAAATTGATCCCACAGATAGGTGGGTTTCGTTTGATGTAGTTTCACTATTCACAAATGTACCGAAACAAAAAAACTTTGGAGATATTGAACAATTGGTTAAGAAAAAACAACATAGACAGAGAGATCAAAGAAGATTATTTGAAATTAACTGAGTTATGCATTGACCAAATGTTTTTTACATTCAATGGGAGTTTCTATAGACAAAAATCAGGGCTCTCAATGGGAAACCCATTATCACCTTTCCTGGCAAATTTATTTATGAGCGATTTTGAATGTAAAATCACGAAAGCACATCCCACTATGTTTAAATTTTGGAGTAGATATGTTGATGATATAATTTGTATTGTTAAAGAAAAACATGTAGAAGATTCCCTAAGACTATTAAATTTACAGAGTACAAACATTAAATTCACCAAAGAAATAGAAGACAATAAACAAATACCTTTTTTGGATCTTAAATTGGTCAGAAACGAAGAAAAAAGAAAAATTGAATTCAGGATTCATAGGTAAGAAACTCATACGGAAAAGTTTATAAAATCAACAGGGTTCAATCCAATTGGACATAAATTAGCAGCATTTAATAGTTTAACTCATAGATTGGCAAACTTACCCTTAAACGAAGAAGATTTCAAACATGAGAAAAAACACATAATCAAAGTAGCAAGAGAAAATGGGTTTGATGAAAAAATGGTACATAAAAGGATAGAAAAGTATAAAAAACAAAAAGTGATAAACAGAAATAATCTTGAAAAAGAAGAACCACCTATGAAAAAATATAGGAAATTCACATATCACCCCTGGGTACATAATAAATTTCAAAATATATTTGAGAAGTTTAATATTAAATTAGCACTAAAAAATAACTACAGTTTAAATAAACTAATAAAAACCAACAAAAATGAAAAAACTGATAAAAATAAAAAGTCAGGAATACATCAAATTGAATGCATGGGTTGTGAAAAGATATATATAGATAAAAAAAAAGAAACCTAAAAATTTGAACTAAAGAACACATAAGAAATATTAAAAATGGAGAAATTGAAAATCTGCAGTTGCTGCTCATGTTTGGTCAGAAAAACATAATATAAATTCAGACACTAAATTATTAAAACAGTTAGAAAATACAAAAGAGCTGACTATTTGGGAAAAAATTTATATTCAGAAGAACAGAAACAGAGTTATGAATTTTGATATTCCGATGGAGGGTGACCTTGTTTGGAGGTTCTTTGGCCAACCACAGGATGGAGCTGACATCAACATCCAGGTGGTGCAACTTAATGCAACATAAATAAAACCAGTCTGGGAAAGCTGACGATAAAACAGAATTGTTTTGAAACATGTTCAAGAACAAATCAACATTAATATTTAGGTAAGATGTCCAGACCAAAAATAATATAATGTCTTTAAGAGTTCAATAGTGCTAGGAAGATGTTCGTTGAATATATGATCTGATCCATATACTTTCCTTTTCTTGAACTGTGCGATTGCATCTTCAACGTCTAAGTATTTTATTATAGAGAATTAGTGGATGAAAATGCACGTTTCATGCGCCACCAGATCCTGAATGTAGAACAGATTTGCGTTACTTATTTCAAATAGATCTAGTAGGAGTACTACATGAAGAACTCTTCACACATTATGTGAACTTACTGTAATGAATAGTGTGATAACCATCAACTTGCCCGTAAAATAGACATTCTAGAGGATAGTGTACACAGATTGTTGAGGGAATAGCAATTTGTATTCAATTAGTAATAATATGTTATGTAGAAGTTCATACTGTAGGTACATCTACTTTCTATATGTATTTTATAAAACAGAAATTTTGGAATTATGTCAAAATATCTTATCATTCATTGACCAATGAAATCAAATATATAAAAAAATTATGTACGTACAGTGCGATAATGTGCTAAATTAAAATAGCTTAGATTACGGATGTAACGTTGAATTCAATTTCTGAAAACGTAGGAATCAAATAATTTAGAAATCAATCAATGTGCATAGCATTCAGTGTCGTATCCTCCCTAATATGTATTACTCAATGTTAATGCAAATCTACGTAAGATCCAGCTATTTGATAGCATGAAATACTAATTCGCGATCATTTGTTCCTTATCTCAAGATGCACATTTTACAGTGTTCTAACATGTGTGTAATTTTGAGAGTAAATACTAATATATGATTATAAATTATTTATTTCAGACTGGTTATAAGTCAAGAATGAAAGCAATCCATTTCGTCAATACTCCTACATACGCAGAAGTCTTGGTCAATGTACTTAAATCTGTCTTGAAATCTAAACTTGTTTCAAGGGTGAGTAGAATCTAGTTTAGTATGGTATAGTATATTACTATGCGAGGTTGTGAAGTGGTTTTTACAGAATCGAGTAAAATGTTTAAAAACGGAGCGAGAGTCAGGTTTTCCATTTCCGAGATTCTGTGAAACAGTTCCCAAACGCGCAGTATGTTATTTTATGGGCGATGATGTTTTGAAAATGATAAATATTAGTAAAATAATAACAACTTTGTTGAAAATATTTGCGTTAATTATAAACAACTGACCAATGTTAACAGTGTGGGCAATGGTTATTAGCTGAAAGTGAGACAATATTAGTGATAAAATGGCGGCAGATACGTATTTATTGTTTTATACTGTTTCAAATAAATTTCAGTTAATTTAAAATGCATTGACTAGTTTCGTATAATGTGTATTAACATTACCTTTTGAATATATTTTGTATATGCATTGTAAGTAATACACCTAGAGGGCAGTGGATTTACTTCCCACATGCGGTTTGTAATAAGTAATATTACAGTTGTTATTTTATTACAGTATAGTTACTTAGGTTGGCAACCCCGAAATCTAGGTGGTCGAAATTTCAATTAACGTCGTCATTGCTCTAAGTAAGACAAAACGCACTATAGCGCAAAAAATGTATTTTCGACGTCTAATAACAAGTAACCACCGCAGTAACTGTGGTGATAAATTGCCTTCTTCTTGATTACTGGATCCATTGTTCTAATCCTAGAGAGTCGGAAATTTTAACTGTACAATTTCCAATTGCGGAGCTAGGAATTTAGGTGTTATGCAAATTTTAAACTCCAGATTGTACATAAGATACCTGGATTCATTACCCAAGGTTTTCTAAGTCTATATGTTGAGAAGGAACGTGGTTGTGTTAATAGTCCGTCGGATCGGGACGTTAAACCAGGGCGTCCCTTTAGAGATTTTCGTTTGGAATATGTTATTTTTGGACACCGAGTTTTGTCTTTTTGTTTTCTCTTCAACTTTATCTCTAACACAGGGCACATATACTTCACACAAACATTTAAACATACTTTTATCGTTGGTCTTCTCTGGACACAACAGCATAATCAGATAGGAAAAAGAGGTCTGCCGAAGTGGTGAGCATATAAACACCAGTTCACAGTAGCACAGTGTATTCGACTGGAGCGGAAACCGAAGTGAGAAAAAATGGGTGGTATTGAAGCAGAAACTTTAAAACAAATTCAACATCATCAAATATAAGTATGAAAGCGTATAGTCAATTACAATTTAAATTTACTTTAAAGGTTAAAAGTTATTTCGTACAAGTTCAACATCATCATCGAGAAATAAGTATGAGAACGTATAATAAATTGCTATTTAAATTTAATTAAAAGGATAACATTAATTTTACATGGAAGTGAAATGAAAGCTATGTATAATTAGCCACAAATTCGCATATATTAATTAACTTTGTTTATTTGAGAACAATGCAAGATTTTTCTTTCGCCTCTTTTTAATACGCCTCAATATATATATATATATATATATATATATATATATATATATATATATATATATGATATGAAAAGAAAAAAGAATGCTTGAGTCGGGATTCGAACTCGAGTCTCTAAAGTCTGTACCTTTAGCGCTCTAACCAACTGAGCTACTCAAGAATTCCAAGACAAACATACAATTTTCTTATACATGTAGTATTCTCAATTCACACAAGAGGTAGCGGAAATATCATTCAACTGCCATCTAGTGGCTAACCTAACAGTTAAGCAAATTATTAAAGAGAATATTTTACTTTATAGCAGTAACGCTTGTATAATTGTATGTTTGTCTTGGAATTCTTGAGTAGCTCAGTTGGTTAGAGCGCTAAAGGTACAGACTTTAGAGACTCGAGTTCGAATCCCGACTCAAGCATTCTTTTTTCTTTTCATATCGTATTTGCCTTCATTGCCAAATGTCAAAAATATATTTATAATATCTATATATATATATATATATATATATATATATATATATCTTCCTTCTACACAGAAATTAAACACAATATTTAAAATCATGTGCCGATTCATACATTGCATGCTATTTTTCCAATTATGTTAATAATATATTACCATATTCAAAACTGGTTATTATGAAAGCGCTTTGTATGACACCTTAAATTCTTTAATGATCGTCCTGTTGCTCCCACTAACTTTATTTCACTGAATGTTATTCTATCTGTTCTCTATACATCTCAGTATCTACGGTTCACTTCTGTTATATGGCTCTAAGATGGCACTGTCAACTTATATAACACTCATGTTTGGACACACGACAATCCGCTTGCGGAAGTAATTAAAGTAATCAGCACGATTGGGTGGGTTGGGGAAATTCATGACTAGATTAATGGACTAAATACTGCCAAACTAGCAGGACCCACTACTTCATTTTCCTCAGAGAAGCTTTACCTATTCAATTGGACATGGACCATCTAATGGTTCCTCAGGTAATGTGCCTGCTCATGTTAATGTAAATTTCGGATATTACCTGGACGCTACACGCCCAAATCGAAGGATTGGAACAAATGTATAAAATGTTAACCAGTACTCTCTCTTGACTATTTTATGTGGAGCTCTGTGAGATTATCGTATGTATATACATGTTAATACTGCAATTCCACGGAGGTCCTTATCGCACGAATGTACGAAAATACAGCCACTTCATTTGAACATGTGCGTCAGTTTCTGCATAGTTAATACACACTCAATAATATATCTCCTCAACTGAAAACATAAAAAATAAAAAGTAAAAATGTCTACAGTTCCAGCCCCTTTGTAATGCTCTCTTGATGGGTATCTTAATGAAATGTGGAAAACACACCATTCCATATGTCTGAACTTACTTACTTACTCACTGACACTATCGAACCCATAGGTTCATGGCCGCGCGGACATAAGCTCTCCATACATCCTATCCTGAGCTAATGCTTTCCAATCATTCCCTGTATAATCTACTTCCCTCAAATCATAGTTATTGTTATTCTCCCACCTCAATCTTATTCTACCAACTGGCCGTTTTCCCTCTGGCTTTCCTACAAGACGCTTCCATGCAAGTCTTTCATTCCCCATACGTGCAACATGTCCTGCCCTTCACAGTCTACGATACTTAATTGTTCTTATTATACCTGGCTTCCTATAAAGACCATGTAGTTCATTGTTATGTAGCCTTCTCCATTCACCTGTTTGTTCATCTCTCTTTGGTCCAAAAGTTTTCCTAAGTACTTTATTCTCAAATACTTGTAATCTCCTTTCCTCTCTTAAAGTAAGAGTCCATGTTTCGCACCCATATAATATAACTGGTAGAATAATAGTTTTATATATTTTCAGTTTAACGTATTTTGAAAGGAGTTGGGAGATCAAGAGTCTCTGCAGTGCATAATAGCACGCATCTCCAGAATTGAGCCTATGTTTAATTTCTTTGTGCATCTCATTCCTATGTCTGAACACTTCTCAAAATTCTACTCCTACAACGCACAAAACCATGACTTACCGGGTATGTCCATCCCATAATAAAAAATTAACTACCGTAACTCTTATATTTAGTCATGAGTTAATTTAGTTGTACTTAACAGAATTTGATATTTTATTGTGAGTTTGTTAATAATATACGTGCGTATACGTATTGATTTAACCTCATTAAGTTTACCGGTATCATTGCCAGTCAAACGTTAGTCCAGTGTTATTTTTGTATGCGAATTACTGTTTCTATTAGGGACAGGAATATGGTTGATTGTTGTTTAAAATATAATAATATGTATACAACAGAGTCTATTTTATTTCTATCTAAGTCTTTGTGTGAGGATATCCAACTGAAGTTTTTATTTATTTATTTTCGTTTTGAGTTCATTGTGTAATATCTAGGTATCATGGAGTGATCTATTTGTCGTCCATGTATTTATGAAAGTCATTATGAAATCAGAAATATAATAAATTATTCATTAAAACTGTTTTATATATAGAGTTATGTTACACAATATAGTCATGCCTAATTCCATATAATTCGCGTGTAAATTTGGAGAGAGAATACCGAGGAACATTACAGGATATCACTTCGTTATCAGAAATTAAAAACAACTATTTTCAACAGTACATATGAATCATGCATATACATTTCACTTTAATCTTCATACATTTTTTATTAATATATATTTTTTCAATATTTACATATCTTTCCGTGCCTAAAGTTTTATTTTCCTTCTCCACTCGTCCCTATGCCTTCACTCCATGAACTCCGGTCATCTTGTTCTCATTTTACGAGGATCGTTCAAATGTATAATGTCCAAAACATTTTTAAAGGTAATTAATATATATAGGCCTATAGATACACGTCCATATAGGTGTTTCACATTTGATGTTTCCTCTGTGCGCCTGTGACGTTTCGAACAATTACGGCAGATGGCAGAATCGTAGTACAGCGTCAAATTGCGTCTACATAGGACTGTCGTTACAAGCAATGTGCCGTTAGAATTATTGTCTGTGGAAAAAGAAACGATGGTGAAGTTCCATAAACGGTTGTGCGCAGTGTAAGGTAATGATGCACTTGATAGGAGTACAGTTGGGCGATGAGTAAAGGAAGCTAAAGCATCAGAAAATGCAGAAACAGATCTCCATGATGAGTCACGCTCGGGACGATCTGCCACAACCATTGCTCCAGACATGCTAAATCGCGATGTGATGCCAAGAAGGTAACACCATTAATTCAGAGACATACGCGAAGACTCTGAATAAACTCAGGAATCGTTTCCGACGTGTTCGGTCTGACAAGAATCCAACAGAAATCTTCCTCCAACACGATAGTGCACGCCCACACACAAGTCTGAGAACCCGAGAATACATCGCCTTATTGAGTTGGACACTATTGTCTCACCTATCCTATAGTCCAGACCTGACACCCACGGACTTCACATCCCTTTGGGCCGCTGAAAGCTTCTCTACGAGCAGATCACTTTGAAGATGACGAGAGTGTAATTGATGCAGTGAAAACATAGCTATGCGTACAGTACAAGAGCTTTACATGTTCTCATACAACGTTGGTATACGGTCGTAGAACGTAATGGAGACTACTCAGAGAAAAAATGTGGGGCATTATATATTGAACGACTCTCGTAGTTTATATATATACACAAGTATACATCTGATTTTTGATTGTGTAAAATTTTGATTTGTACCTTTACGGTCTCATTCTTATCGTATTTACTCATATCCAAATGTATTTGAAGTCTCGAGTTAGTGAACACTTCTACTTATTGTTGTTGGATGACTAATGTAATGAATCTGGAGACTCTAAGAAGGGAAGATAGGTCTACTTAGTTCTGTAATGAATCTGGAGACTCTAAGAAGGGAAGATAGGTCTACTTAGTTCTGTAATGAATCTGGAGACTCTAAGAAGGGAAGATAGGTCTACTTAGTTCTGTAATGAATCTGGAGACTCTAAGAAGGGAAGATAGGTCTACTTAGTTCTGTAATGAATCTGGAGACTCTAAGAAGGGAAGATAGGTCTACTTAGTTCTGTAATGAATCTGGAGACTCTAAGAAGGGAAGATAGGTCTACTTAGTTCTGTAATGAATCTGGAGACTCTAAGAAGGGAAGATAGTCTACTTAGTTCTGTAATGAATCTGGAGACTCTAAGAAGGGAAGATAGGTCTACTTAGTTCTGTAATGAATCTGGAGACTCTAAGAAGGGAAGATAGGTCTACTTAGTTCTGTAATGAATCTGGAGACTCTAAGAAGGGAAGATAGGTCTACTTAGTTCTGTAATGAATCTGGAGACTCTAAGAAGGGAAGATAGGTCTACTTAGTTCTGTAATGAATCTGGAGACTCTAAGAAGGGAAGATAGGTCTACTTAGTTCTGTAATGAATCTGGAGACTCTAAGAAGGGAAGATAGGTCTACTTAGTTCTGTAATGAATCTGGAGACTCTAAGAAGGGAAGATAGGTCTACTTAGTTCTGTAATGAATCTGGAGACTCTAAGAAGGGAAGATAGGTCTACTTAGTTCTGTAATGAATCTGGAGACTCTAAGAAGGGAAGATAGGTCTACTTAGTTCTGTAATGAATCTGGAGACTCTAAGAAGGGAAGATAGGTCTACTTAGTTCTGTAATGAATCTGGAGACTCTAAGAAGGGAAGATAGGTCTACTTAGTTCTGTAATGAATCTGGAGACTCTAAGAAGGGAAGATAGGTCTACTTAGTTCTGTAATGAATCTGGAGACTCTAAGAAGGGAAGATAGGTCTACTTAGTTCTGTAATGAATCTGGAGACTCTAAGAAGGGAAGATAGGTCTACTTAGTTCTGTAATGAATCTGGAGACTCTAAGAAGGGAAGATAGGTCTACTTAGTTCTGTAATGAATCTGGAGACTCTAAGAAGGGAAGATAGGTCTACTTAGTTCTGTAATGAATCTGGAGACTCTAAGAAGGGAAGATAGGTCTACTTAGTTCTGTAATGAATCTGGAGACTCTAAGAAGGGAAGATAGGTCTACTTAGTTCTGTAATGAATCTGGAGACTCTAAGAAGGGAAGATAGGTCTACTTAGTTCTGTAATGAATCTGGAGACTCTAAGAAGGGAAGATAGGTCTACTTAGTTCTGTAATGAATCTGGAGACTCTAAGAAGGGAAGATAGGTCTACTTAGTTCTGTAATGAATCTGGAGACTCTAAGAAGGGAAGATAGGTCTACTTAGTTCTGTAATGAATCTGGAGACTCTAAGAAGGGAAGATAGGTCTACTTAGTTCTGTAATGAATCTGGAGACTCTAAGAAGGGAAGATAGGTCTACTTAGTTCTGTAATGAATCTGGAGACTCTAAGAAGGGAAGATAGGTCTACTTAGTTCTGTAATGAATCTGGAGACTCTAAGAAGGGAAGATAGGTCTACTTAGTTCTGTAATGAATCTGGAGACTCTAAGAAGGGAAGATAGGTCTACTTAGTTCTGTAATGAATCTGGAGACTCTAAGAAGGGAAGATAGGTCTACTTAGTTCTGTAATGAATCTGGAGACTCTAAGAAGGGAAGATAGGTCTACTTAGTTCTGTAATGAATCTGGAGACTCTAAGAAGGGAAGATAGGTCTACTTAGTTCTGTAATGAATCTGGAGACTCTAAGAAGGGAAGATAGGTCTACTTAGTTCTGTAATGAATCTGGAGACTCTAAGAAGGGAAGATAGGTCTACTTGATGTTTTCTGGTGATTCATAAAATATTTCTAAAATAATACTTTAATAGGAAGAACAATAACCTGTGGCAGTCACTTTCATAATAAATCTGAAGATTAATTATTTCCGTCTTGTTATTAATGATATTTAATCAGCTTCAATTATAAAACCAGGAATAGGTGCTGGTTTGAATGCTCTAGGGCTGTCCTAAGATCCATAATCTGTACATAATGAAGCATTTTATGAGCAGTTGGTGAAGCTAAATTGTTAAATATAGCCCCATAATCATGTTTATTTTTTCTTATATTAGCACCTTGAATGTATGGATTAGAACTGAGTAATCAGCTACCCAGTTGTTTTACCAGTGTTCTTAGAATATTTAATTTTTTTGCACAGTTATTTTCAAGATTTTGTAAGGTTCAATTTAACTTTATTTTGAAAGAAACTCCAAGCAGTTGCAGTGTATAAATCGTGTATAGTTTTTCCTTATAAATGAATAGATTATTATCAGAAAATTGACTTTTTAATTTGCTCAAACCGAAGTTTATTTATTTAGATACTGAATCATTGAAAATTGTACTGTTTTATCGAGGAGAGCCTGAAGGAATAAGTTATTTTGTGCGGATTTTAAATGTATTCTACAATGTTCCATTGGTTCGTACTTGAATGCTTCAATTCCATAGAACTTTTTAAATAAAGTGTATCACATTTCTTCCTAAATTTACTTTAAGCATTACGTTTATGTACGTTTCTCCCCAAACATTTCATTATCTAAACTTACATCAGTTAAATATGGGGACAAAAGATGTATCCTTCAATGAAATTGTCGGAAATCCTTTTGCATTCTAGAAAAAAAATTCTAAGTTGCATCTTAAATTGTAATTAGCTTTTTTTTAAAAATATTGCATTGCATTATGTACAATTCAAATAAATTGTGTGGTAGCATTTTAGATTAATTAGTGGTCTCCCTATTAGACTTTACTATAAAAATATAATGGATATTCTCTACTGAGAATGAAAAATAGTAGGGATGTAAACATGTTTATATCATATACTGTATGTGAAAGAGTCAGTTAAGAATTTTTGACGTATATGTTTAATTGTTCCTAGATGAAGTCCAGGATTGCTACTATTACATGAATCTGTTTCTCCAATCAATTCATCCATAGTTATTAGTTCACTCAAGTCGTTATTGCTATTAGACTATGCAATTTTGTTGCGTTCTTTATTTTTAAAATATTTCATTATAATTATTGTTTTTAGAAAAAGTTTAAAACATGTTAGCCATTAAGCCAGCTATTTTATAAGGAGAAGCTATTGAAGGATATTTCCCAATAAATTTAAAAATAAATTACGTTTAACCAATGTTATTGATACATTTATACCAAAATATTTTACGAGATGTTTGATTATTTAAAGCACATAAAATTATAAATATCTAATTCTGAAAACTGTGTCAGGAGGTTTTATTCCTTTTATGCAATAAAAGTTAAAGTTTTATTAGAATATTCTGTTAAAAACACAAAAGTTTCAGCATTAATAGGAGCAGATTCAATTAGAGCTAGATTGTCTTGGAAGGAATAATCTCATTAATAGTTTAATTTACGTATGATTCAATATTTGAATTTGATGTTAGTATCGCAGTTACATTTTTTACATTGTTTGGGGAAAAAAAAGCCTAAAGGGCATGACAAAATGAGATAAACCCATTCTCAATATCTGCAATATCTCATGCATTAATGCCTTTCAAAATGCTGTCGTTTCATTACAAAGTAAAAGTACAAACCTCAAAATCCTAGAATTGATCATTAAATCATCTATTTTTGTACAATAATACAGCAGAATATTCATCACATTCCTGACAGGTAATATAATACGAATTCTTACATTGCAGTAAATAATAACTTCTCTAAAAACAAAATCAAGCGTATTATGTAAGAAATACCATACTCCTCATATGAATTCCAACAGAGTACGAAAAAAATCTCTGTCGAAACCATAAAGCAATTCCCGGCAAACAAAGATGTTTCTACTAAAAACAATGCAATAATAAAAAAATTAATAAATCTGTATAGCTATGGTAAATATATATTAACATTTTACTATTAAATATAATTCTAATATTAATTCATGAACGAATCTCAAAGAAAACCACAATACATATTAACATGAATTATGTCGAATTATTTTAGGACTAATATTAACATCTGAACCTAACGCCCCGAAGCCATTCTTTTGCGGGCTTATATATGTATATATATATATATGTGTGTGTGTGTGTGTGTGTGTGTGTATACCGGTATACCTATAGGAAGAGAAAGGGAGAGAAGTAAACCAAATAAATATATCCGGTTAAGAAATCGGTAAAATTGGCGGCAAATAAGGAAATTTTAAATCTAAATTTCGGAAATGTGATTTACTAGATCTTAGTAATTAGTCTTTATAAAATCCCTAATTAAGGTTTCAATTATATCTCTTCTTTCTACATCCCTACATAGTTTTACTATTGGATTAGGAGTATAAAAATTAAGTAATTGTAACAAGCGATACTTGTATATTCCAAATAGTCCCCTAAAATATCATCTGGCCATCATAATCATCTATATAATATTCGTCTTTTTTAGTATGTATGTCTCTAGGCCCATCCGTCCACCCCTTGGGATACCTCGGTCGTCATGACCATACTCACAAGTCCTAGTTCTATTCCTCCCTATCCTATTTTCACGTCCATGTTCAAGTTCACGGTCCTTAAACCAACACCCCAGGGAGAGAGTGTTGCAGTTTGCAGTTCTGGGAATTGCTGAGCTACATAGTACATCAGGTCGCTCAATCCTGACGACCCCACAGTTGGTCCACGGGCTCCATGAGCCTAGCCGGGAGGACTGCTGTCGCAGATCCACCGACCATTCCCCTGTTCTGCCTCCAGGGACGTGTCCTGCAGCCGTTGTGAGACCGGCTAGGGCTACAAGCCCAACAGTGTGAGACTTTTAGTACATCCAGGTGCTCATCTCCTGGCGACCCCACAATTTGTCGACGGGCCCGTAGGCCGAGCCAGGAACCAGTACAGTAGCTCCCCTCTGGACTGGTCCGAGTCGAGCCCTGGTGTGCCCCCAGGGACGCCTTCTGCAGCTGTTGTGGGCCAGCACGGAGCTCGCAAGCTCCAACAGATGAGCAACTAGTACGACAAGGCGCTGAACTCTTGCCGACCCCACTAATGGTTCACGAGTCCCTTGGACTTAACCGGGAGGACTGTCTAGCAGATCCACCGATCTTTCCCCCAGTGCACCAGCTGGGGACGTGTTTGGTTGCTGAAGTGGGTCCAGCCTGAGCAATATTACGTCAGGTCGCTCAACTCCTGACGACCTCACAGATTGTCCTTGGGTCACTCGGTTCCAGAGTCGGCGCTAAGTCCCAAAAGCCAAAAGACCGCGCTCCTCTCCTCCTTTCTCGAGCTTGTCGACCTGGTGGTAATTCCCAGCATTACGCCCGGTATTGTCCCAACCAGCCCGTTCGCAAGGCTAAGCCTAGTCGTGCCGCTGCTGTGAGTCAGCCCACTGAGCAATGTAGGCATACAGGGAGCTCATCGCCCATGGTTCCCCCACAAAGGACCTCGGGATTTTAACCAAGAGAAGGGAGCTTCTGATCTCCACAATCTCCCACCGCCTCGCCACGACGGCCGCTGATCCCGCTGTGGGCCGGGATATTTGAGCTTTAGTACAACAGGGCGCTCGTCTCCTGTTGACCCCACTTATGGTCCGCGAGTCCATCGGACTTGGAAGGGAGGACTGACTATCAGATCCACCGACCTTTTCCCCACTACGCCAACGAGGGGACGCGATTTGCTGCTGAAGTGGGCGCAGCACGAGCTATGTAGTACATCAGGTCGCTCGAGTCCTGACGACCTCACAAATGGCCCGCGGGTCCGGTCTGGACCTAGCCGGGAGGAGTACAAGCAAACCACCAATTGTGTGCATGTTTTAATGTTCGTGTTTCCCCGAATGTAACCTGGCATTGAGCTGATCAATCATCCTTGGATGCTCGCCATTGTCTTTGTGTGGTTAAAAAAGTATGAGATGTGTTTAAAATGATCTACTGACAAGTAGTGTCTTTGTAAGAGCCATGTGGCAAGCGGTATGTAAATGTGCCTACAAAAGGAGAGATTAAACTAAGGTAAAAAAAGAAAAAATATAGCTAGAATTTATTTTATTTTGTCTGGAATCCTGGGTTACTTGTAACACATTTCTCGTCTGCAACTCCTCAACAACCAGGGAAATTTGGTTTGTATAATTCATCTTGACTCTGTACACACACATAAAATAGCCCCACATAATATAACTTACTGTCCTTGGAATTTGATAGTTGGCCTATTTATTTTCTATTACAATATAAAATGGTATGTGTATATATTATATGGCAAACATGCAAGTGTACAAAAGAAGTCACCAGCAATTTTCGAGGATGGGTACAGAGAGAGTGGTAAATTTGTATATAGAATTAGATTGTTTTTTCCTCAGTATTTTTTTTTGTATTCACTCTATTATGTTCATGTCAGATTACGTAACTTACAAATATGGTCAGTGACTCTCATTTTTGTTATATTTAAGGTGTTTGTGCATGGTGATGATTTAACAGAACTACATAAACAAGTTCCCAAGAGTATTCTTCCCATGGAACTTGGAGGAGAGTGCGCAACATTGGATCAGCATTGGGGTAAGAAACAACCTTTTGAACAATCTATTGACTATAGACATGACGTAATTTAAGAATAATGATTTTTAACGATTTTTTATATTTAAATAAGCTAATAAACATTAATAATGTAGAAAAATGATTTCTTCAAAATGTTATATGTGGCTGCTTAATTGACATAGTCGATTCAACTGTTATAATTTACAAATATTATGTATTAATTAATTAAATTCTGAAAACGTAATATGACACTTTTTCTAAATCTGTCAACATACGGGCTAGTGGTTAGTGCTTCTAACTACAGGTCATAGGGTTCGTGTTCGATTTCCGGTCTGGCCACAGGAATGTTTTTTTAGGAAATTATTCCTGTGGTCGCCCATGGTCTGGATTTAGACTAAGTTTAGGTATAAGAATTATCTTGGTGGTTAATAATTTTTCATCACCTTTCACATCATCGGGATAACTTAATTCCACCTTCCAGGCTACCCAACTTGAGTTAAAATTATGACAGGGGAGAATACCAAAAGTGTCATAAAGACAACCAGACGGCATGGGTAGAAAAAATAACAAGAACTTGTGCAATTACATTTAATATACTAAATGTGTGGGTTTATTTAATTACTTTTATTAGTGAGTTAAATATATTAGACCTTCTCATCCACTTAGGCAAATAATGAACATTTATATTTAGCATAATTTCAAACTAAATAATCCATACAATTAAAAAACTACAATATATTAATTAGTAACTTGGTATATGAATGCAATAATGTTACACTATGATAAACATGTGTGGTGAAATTTAAAATGTAATTGTAAGGCTGTATACGGTTGAACTATGTATGAGGCTAATTCAGTCTACGCTATGGTAAATACAAATAATTAAAATAATAAAATAATTAAGATTGAAAAAAGTAATAATAAATTCGTATGATATATTAATTTTTTACTTATTTAATGAATACCTTTTTATTTATTTTTATTTTGATTGAGTCCGACAACCTCAATTCAAATATTTAGCAACTACAACTGTGATCTGAGAAGGAACGGCCAAATAGAGGATAGATGAGATCAAGTGATGACTTCATGAAAACTATAGAATTCATTAAAATGATTAAATAAATTATTGGAATGTCTGTATTTAAGATATGTAAGAGAAGTGACAAAGAGCAATCGAAGCCATAGGAATGTCCACATATTTTAAGGTTGACACATTTTAAAGGCTAATTATCTACATTATTTGTGGAGGAATTTAACAATTTCTGGATTATAGAAGATAAGATTTGTGTTCATACTTTTTTTATTTAACTGAGTAATATTTCGAGGTTTGCATATAATTATATTTTGTATAATTAACATGTTTTACTTTACATTAAAAACCGTTCTAAATTATAATTTGAACTTTAAGTTACCGTCTAATTAATTATATTATTGAATATGTTTGTTTCTTGTTATTTTCTTATGACTATTCATACAATATATTATTCTGGGGGGGGCGATTATATATTATGAGAAGACTTCTTGAATTCGTGAGTTGCTGCATGAGACAGTTTTGAAATTTACACAATTATCATATCTTTTGTCAAAAAATCACAGTCTAATTATTTAACTGTAGGGCCAATAGCATGGTCTTGTGTCAGGGTACATGCGTAGACTACACTTTGTTAGATCTCGGATTCGATTCCCGCTCAGTACACAGACATTTTTCCTTAAAGTGAAAAATTCATATGGTTGCCCCTGGACTCGAATTTAGGTTAAGTTTATGTTTAAGGACTCTGCTAGTATTTTGTTAACATTCATCACTCATCACATCATCGGAGTAATGCACCTCTGCCTTCCAAGCGATCCCATCTCATAATAGCGCAACAATTCCTCCAATGCCAGGAGAGAATATGTCGTAAGACAACCTGTTACCATTGAACTAAACAAATATTTTCTGGTGATGGTATTACAACCTCGATCAAATTGGCGGATATTATGGATAAAACGAATACACAATTCTGTACGTCTGGGTCTATGAGCAAGTATATTTTTTAACTTAGACTAGGGCCACGTTAATCTATAGAGAGCAGTTATAACATTTGCACTAAAATTTACCGTAAATCAACTGATATGATATGAGATTGTAGATTTGATACGACTTAAGTAAGGATCAGTACACATTAGGGTGGGCCGAAAAAAAACGCATTGTTTTATTTCGAAGTTGTAATAGCGCGGAAAGATTGCGAATTATATAGACAAAAACATATACATATATATAAAATATAAAAATCGGTTGACATCTTCCGGTCGCGCAAAGGCTCTAAATTGTGAAAAAATATGAAAACAAAAATTCATTTTTGCGATCATTTCTTTAATTTTTTAATTAGATGTTTTCGTAATGTAAAAGTTTGTAACGTCTCCAAATATAGCCTAAAAGCAATGTGTTTTAATTTGGTTCAGAAGACTGGATGGAACCCCTGTAAGACCTTCGACACGCAGTGACAAGACTAGCGACGCACGGTTTCCACTTCAAAGTGTGTAAGACCAAGACATATCACCAACCGACGAACGAGTGTAAGTGCGAGTGGTGCGGGAAAAGGTGTGACAGATACCACGCCATATGGTGCGAGAACAGACAATCATCCCTGACCCAACTGAGTGACAAATGAGCTAGATAAACTATATACTAATAATGCATATTTTGTGTTTTACATTATTTAATTAATTAATTTGGTTCAGATCAGTTGATACCTTCCGCTCGCTCATATGCCCCAAAATTTGCCTAAATAATGAAAACGTTATATTTTTACGCATTTTGTATTTAATAAATAACTTCCAGAGTATTGATTGTCAGATCCTACAGATAGACAAAAAGGCAATAAAATCAGGAACCTGTACGAGATTCTGGGCACATAACATTCGAGGTGGTTGATAAAAGCAAATAGAACTCTCTGATTGTACATAAGTGAAGAAAGCCCTCACCTGAACTTCAAATTATACATGCCCATGTGGTTTACTATCAAAACAAGTACACCCGAAACTTGTTTACCAAGCAATACAATCTACCAGGTATTTGCCAAAACCTTACCTGGATGTTATCGACCCTGTGATTGAATGGAATATTTTTTTTCGTCCACCCAGAATACGTACTGTTAGCTATGACTCAAGATGACAAGAGCTCCGACTTCTAATCATTCTGAAGGCAAGGCAGATAGATACGAGAAGGAAAACGGTAAGAAAATTCACGCTATCAAAAATCAACTTCAATGCGCAAGAATACTCAGATATGATCAACTGAATGGACTGTCAGTTATTTCTCTCCCATTGTTGGCAGAAATCAGTGACGAGATCAAATCGCACATCGACAGTGACTCGATCCCTGACTGAAACTATACTTTCAAGCAATTCCCTATTTCGGCTAATGATTAAAAATATTATAGACATAACAAATGTCAAAGGACGAAAAAAAGAAATCGATTAATATTTAAGTCCCCATGCATGTAATCTCATACGCTGTGTAAAACTCGTCACGGAAGCCTGAGGAAAAGTTTGTGTAGCTGAATCTCGAGACGGATTATAAGAACCACTCTGCTGTCCAGATCATCCACGTCTAACTTCACCAGCAAATCAGTCTTCAAAGTACCTTCGGCTACAAAATAGAGAAAAATACTAATTGACAGGTTCAACTAAAATTGACTATTTATTTAGAACTCTGTTTTTCTTTCTATAGTAAGTTAACTTTTAAAAACTATACTTTAACTTAAATATTTAAGCTTTTTAAATATAGGGAAAATCGAAAAGTATCATGCCCGTTGTTACTGTTATCACCCTTCATGTCATAGGCCTAACGATCTTTTCTCAGGTACTGTTTTTCTATAGCATTGGGGTCATTGCGCGACCGAAAGTTGTTAATTTATTCACACCATAATAAAACACAATGTTCTTATGTTCAAAAATAAAAATACTGTAACACATTACGTTTAAAAAAGTATACTAAAGATATAAAAAACTTACTTGTAAAAATGTGAAATTTTCAATATTTTGGGAAATTCAGGCCCTATGCGAGACTGAAGGATATAAAATGATCTAAAACAAATTATAACACAGTGCTTTAGGTTCTATTTGAAGACGCTAAAAACTATTAGAATACGAAAACATCTAATTAAAAATTAAAGAAATAATTTTAAAAATTAAGGTATTTATTATTTTGTCAAAATTTAAAGCCTTTCCGCGACCGGGAGATGTCAACCGGTTTTGATATATTTTATATATTTTTTTGTCTATATAATTGGCAACGTTTCCGTGCTATTACAACTTCGAAATAAAAAAATGAGTTATTTCGGCCCACCCTAGTACACATACTGTGTAATTTGTGTATTCCAACTATTATCGTCATCTATAATTATAAATATTACAATTATTAACTGTATTATATAATTCATAAGAAAACCGTTCTTTATAGATTTGTCAAGCCCAAATAAACAATTCCCAACAGTCGATAATGAACCAAAATAATTTCTTACCACATTCCGGAGTTGCATTTCAGATAAAAACGTTTTGTAAAACTTTCATCGAGGTAATTTAAATTTTGTGAGTAAATTGTTATTTTGCCCCTTTCTGTAACTAAAAATATTTACAAATCTTCCGCAAAAGGTGGTATTTGCTATATATCATGCAGTGAGATGTAATGTATGTAAATTGTAAGCAACAATTACCTTACAACCGAACCTTGCGGAACTCCAACTGTGCAAATATTCTACCATATGAATGTGTTACTTACAACGCAAATCTAGCATTCGTGAAGATAGAGAAACTGAACATTTGGGTGAAATGTTCAGATAAGAATATTTTGGCAGAAAATATACTGTAGAACAAGACAAAACCATTTGAATCTGAAGCCAAATTATAATCTAGTAAAGTCAATACAGTTACATTTCGACTTGCATGGCTTCAGGTACGACCGCATTAATTTTTAAAAGTGTTTTTGCAACGGTTTGATCATCCTGAAGCGAGAATGGTGTTTGTGAAAAAAGTCATGGCCAAATTATGATATATACTTAATATTAGAAATTTTTTATATTTTAAAATATTTAGTAATGCTTCAGCCAACAATGTATAACCTGGGATGCAGCAATTTAATTTAATCACGAATTTTATTATTATTATTATTATTATTATTATTATTAGTATATTTTTTACATATAATCCCTTTATTCTCTGCAAACTCCATTATAAGAATAATAGTACATCCAATATAATAAACGTTTTTATTCACATAATATGGTTTCCTTAAGGTTAACATTTACAAGTTGATATTATTAGTACGTATATTACAGTATGTGATTATTTTGAACTGGACCACATTTTCTCCCATCCCATACCTCATGGGCTAGTGGTCTGCGTTCCTGACTGCTGTTCATACGTTCCGGGTTCGATTCCTGGTCATACCATAGGAATGTTACCTTAAAGGCAATTATTCCTATGGTTGCCCATGGTCTGGAATTTAGGTTACGTTTAGGTTAAGATCTCTCCTGGCGCTTCATTATCATTTATCATCCATCATACCATGGGAGTAGCGTAACTCCGTCTTCCAGGTGCCCCAACCTAAGACATGGATTACTATTTTGCCAATGCTAGGGGAGAATGCCGGAAATGTCATAAATGGCAACCTTGTGGCATTAGACAAAAAAAAATGTCATAAGTTATATTACATATTTGCTCATAATATTTTGATGTTATTATTAAACTTATTATTTATAATATTCATTTTCAGATCTTTGGAAGGGAAAGATGAAAAACTACAGTAGTTATTTTCAAAAAAGAGAGACAATGAAATCAGATGAGTCGAAGAGAATTAATAGGAAATCAGACGACAGTGTGCTACTTGGGATAGAGGGATCATTCAGAACACTAAATATTGACTGATGAGAAATGTATCCTCAAGATAGATTTCACAATTGTAAACACAGTAATGATAGCCCATTTTATAAGTATAGGTTAATTACATTTTAAAACAAATTATCCTAACAAAAATTGTATTAATATAAATATATTGTCTTCAATCTTGTACCATTCTAACACCTTCAGCTTCACGTGATGTTTAAATGCCAGATACTTTAATTTACCTATTTACTATGGAGAAAAAATACACACTCTGGAAGTACCTAACATTTAAAAAAAAACAACAAAATAATTTATACAAATTTATCACAGATAAGTATTCTCAATTACAGAATTTTTACAGTGTTTTAATTTGTTCCACACAGGATGTGTCTGCAAAAGCGTGTAAAACTGAAAGAGAGTATAGAGGTTACTCTACTGAACAATTTAAGGCAGGATATCTATGGCCTGTAAATCCAGGATAACGGGACATAGTAACAAATAATTACTGTTCGTTATTACTGTTTTCCGGTTAAGTGCAACGATGTTAGTTTGCGGCAAAATTTTTGTACTTCGATGTATGATATACAACATAGTCGTTAATTAACTTGTGTATTATTGTTATCATTATTATTGTTATTGTTATTATTATTATTATTATTATAATTATTATTATCAATGATAATTGAAATTACCTGTACACAATCAAAATGTACGCAATAAATAAGAAGGTACATGTAAAAAAACAATACTATACATGAAAAAATAGATGTCTTGTAATGAAGCTGGAAAACTGTAATGGTGGAGAAGACTTTGACTTCCAAATATCCGTAAGCTGGTAAGTTCGCTGCCTTGAGTAGTAGAGTAGAGAATCACCTTCGTTCTGTTTACTTTTTGTACGCTTTTAGTGAAACATTCCCTATAATAAGATAGCAGGCAACTACAGAGAGGATCTCCCGACCTACCGCCGGGCTAGCGGGAAAAGCGCATGCGGCCGCTGAGTCTTCACTCCGCGTCACGCGGCAGAGCAACTGCAGGGCTCTTTTTCTACTACTTTCACATGGTTCGTGCATGTTCCAGACATTTTCGGCACCTTGCTAGGAAACCCTAATTCACACGCATTAGTTGCTGTTTTATTATTCAGTTTATTTGTACCTTGATATAATCTTCCAGATCGTCTAATGTGAGGGGGTTTCCCGTCCACACATTATTTTTTAAGTATCCCCACAAATGAAAATCTCAAACAGTTAAATTTTGAGACCGTGATGGCCACAAGCCCGCACTAATAACCCGTTCTTCAAAATTATCACTAATTAACTTCAAATGTAAAAATTCCCTAGCTCGTAATGCTGACGCCTTCGAAACACTACTTTTTGTGCAAGTCGTCTTAGGGATTTTGTTAGCGTATGTTCTAATCTTTCTCTTATTTCATCCAATTTTTCCTCAGTAAGCACACGTTTTGTTACCCTAGGTTTCTTATCGAGCATAGAACCCACTTCTCTAAATTTGTTTACAAGTCGTCGAACGCTATATCTATTTGGAAGACTTACATGTGGATATTGTTTTGAAATTGTCCACCGATTTCTCTGCAAGACTCTATTCTCACAATCCTACATAGATGCCCTATGCTGTACTGTAAACACAGATTGAGGCATAACATCTATTAACTAAGACCACTAATACGAGAATACACAACGCTTGTTTCACCTTACAAGCATGCCACTCAATTACCCCATCAGGCGGTTAAGTTTCAATATCTCGGCGGCGCTAATTCATGACACAAAGTGAGTAGTGCAGTTACTATGCCGCGTGACGCGGAGTAACGTGTCAGCGGCCGCAAGCACTTCCTCTGCAAGCCCGCCGCAGGTCGGGATATCCTCTCTGTTTGAGAATATAATATAAATTATAGTGACAAAAAATCAGGGTAGAAGATACCCAATATTTTCAGATCAATGCACGGAAAACTGAATAAAATATATATATACAAAATTATTTCAATTCCTTCTGGATTTTTTCGTGTTGAGACTTGATAGTAGTTTTGAAGTTCCTTAGGACAGGTTACTGGCCCGACGCTAAGTAGTCCAGAGTGCTACCTTTTAGTCTCTGGACAGACATTAGGATACCGCATTTACTCAGTACCTGATGGAACGGTTATACCGCCGTGACTCGGTCCTCAGAGCCTCGTTTGTGAAAACGGGTTGTACCACGAAAAGATGAGGATGAGAATTGGGTAGGAGAGGTTATACACACATCACTACCCCTGCAGATGACCAAATAATAATAGCAAATTCCAAAGATAATCTACACTAAGATCTGTATGAACTTAACAAAATTACAGAAGACTATGGATTAAAGATATCTACAGAAAAAAACAAAAATTATGGCATTTCAAGGTGTAGATCCTATCAGAAGTAAAATTGTACTTACTTACTTACTTGCTTACTCAATGGCACTATCGAACCCGTAGGTTCATGGCCGCGCGGACATAAGCTCTCCATACATCCCTATCCTGAGCTAATGCTTTCCAATCATTCCCAGTATAATCTACTTCCCTCAAATCATAGTTAATGTTGTTCTCCCACCTCATTCTTGGTCTACCAACTGGGCGTTTTCCTTCTGGCTTTCCTACAAGAAGTTTCCATGCACGTCTTTCATTCCCCATACGTGCAACATGTCCTGCCCATCGCAGTCTATGAGACTTAATTGTTCTTATTATATCTGGCTTCCTATAAAGACCATGTAGTTCATTGTTATGTAGTCTTCTCCATTCACCTGTCTGTTCATCTCTCTTTGGTCCAAAAATTTTCCTAAGAACTTTATTCTCAAATACTCGTAATATCCTTTCCTCCCTTAAAGTAAGAGTCCATGTTTCGCACCCATATAATATAACTGGTAGAATAATAGTTTTATATATTTTCAGCTTAACGTTTTTTGAAAGGAGTTGGGACATCAAAAGTCTCTGCAATGCATAATAGCAGGCATTTCCAGAATTGAGCCTATGTTTAATTTCTTTGTGCATCTCATTCCTATTTGTGATTATTGTTCCTAGGTATTTGAATTCAGCCACTTCCTCAAAATTTCCCTCATTTGTCATTAGCTGTCCATTTCCATTATATACTGAATTTCTACGTGTGACCATATATTTAGTTTTACTGATATTTACTTCCAGTCCTAATTTCTTAGTGTTACTCAATAGTGTGTGCGTGTTGGCCTTCAGTATCTCCTCGCTATCGGCCTGTAGTACTACATCATCAGCATAAACTAACAGCTTATTAATACCATTCAGTTGTAAGCCTTCCTCATTCTCTAAAGATTTAATGGCATGCTCTAGTACAAAATTAAATAGTAGAGGAGATAGTGCATCTCCTTGCTTCAACCCATTCTGGATTTCAAAAGTGTCTGAAAACTGTTTGCCTACACGCACCCTACTCTTTGAGCCATTTAGACACATTCGTATAAGTCTAACTAACTTTTTAGGAATTCCGAACTCCAGCAGGATACTATATAACTTCTCCCTCTTAATTGAATCATATGCTTTTTTGAAGTCTACATATAGTTGATGTACAGTGCCATTATATTCCCATTTCTTTTCTAAAATCTGTCTTATACTAAAAATCTGATCTGTTGTAGACCTGTTTCTTCTAAATGCACATTGATGATCTCCAAGAATGTCATCAATATAGGGAGTAAGTCTGCTTACTAATATATTTGTTAGAATTTTGTACGAAGTTGAAAGTAATGAGATGCCCCTGTAGTTGTTGCAATCAGTTTTATCTCCTTTCTTATAAATTGGTACGATAATTGATTCCTTCCATTCATCAGGAAGAGCTTCTTTTTCCCAAATCATACTAAGCAACCAGCGTAACTTGTCCATCAATTTTTCTCCCCCTGATTTTAACAGTTCTGAGTAAAATTGTACTGGACAATAACATTTTGGAGCAGGTGAATAATTTTACATATATAGGATGCTATATCTCATATGGAGAAGAAAAGGATGTAAATGCAAAAATATCTAAATTTTTAAGAATTTTAGGGTTAATAAATTCTATCTTCAAGCCACAGTTAGTCCAAAAGCATTCAAGACTGAAAGTGTATAAAACACTGGCTCTTCCAACTCTTTTGTATGGTAGCGAAGTATGGACTTTGAAACAGAAGGATATACAGAGACTTAGATCTGCTGAAATGAGATAATTTCGGAGGACTGCAGGATACACACTACTAGATCACAAAAAAAATGAAGACATCTTAGAAGAATTAGGCTACACATGGAATCTTTAGAAAACAAAATGTCTGATTATACGATTATAAAAATGAAATTGACTTGTTAAATAAGGGTTTTAAATTTAATTTTAATGTTGACAATAGTAATATTCTACTACAAAATTTAGGTGTGGAATGTGAATTGATTTTAAAAGATAATAACACATTATCTGAACCAGTTAATGTTGAGTCAGAAAAATATGCTCTCACGAAAATGATCAAGGATGGTCAGAAAACAATATCAAGGCATATATTCTATAATCAGATAGCTAAAGATGTAAAAAAGAAAACTTTAAATGATGATATTTTTATTACACGAGCAGATAAAGGACAAACTTTAATAGCTTTAAATAAGATTATATCTCTAAAACTGTAGGTTTTCTAAATTCAGATAATTTTCAAATTATTGATAAAGACCCAACAGAGAAATATCAAAAAGAAATTATAAATATTTATAAAAATAGTATAATTTTTAATAACTTTTTTGAATACTCTGTAATACAAATGAATCCCCAACCACCCAAACTGTACTCCCTAGTTAAATTACATAAGGAAAATTATCCTATTAGACCAGTAGTATTCTTTATAAGTTCTCCATCATACAAAATGTCTAAAAGCTAATAAATATAATTTCATCTAATACCAAGTTCAATCCAATTTACAGTATAAAAAACTCTATTGAATTAATTGACAATATAAAGAACATTGATTTGCCTAATAATTTAATTTTAGTTTCTTTTGATGTAAAGAATCTGTTTCCCAGTATACCTACTGTTGATGTGATGGAGATTATTAATAGAATGTTACTAACTAATAAAGTGGATGGTTTTGTAGTTGAAGAAATATTACACACTCTTAAAACATGCTTACATCAAAATTACTTTGAATTTAATGACAAATTGTACATAGCTAAAGATGGTTTGATTATGGGTGATCCGTTGAGCCCTCTTTTGGCAGAGATTTTTATGGATGCCTTAGAACAAACCATACATAAGAATGTATTAGCTAGAAATGTTCTATTTTGGTGTCGGTATGTAGATGATGTCATAGCAGGCTTCACAGGAACCAAAAGACAATTGAATTCCTTTTTAAATTTTATTCATAACATTCACAGAAGTATTAATTTCACAATGGAATTAGAAACAAATAATAGTATAAATTTCTTTATCAATAAAACACATTGATAATAAGTTTGAGTTTGGTATCTTTCACAAACCATCTCATACTGATACCACTATCCATAGTTCTTCTCTTCACCCATATACTCATAAGATGGCAGCCTTTAATAGTTACATTCATAGACTTTTAAATATCCCTCTTTCACCCTTGGAATATAATAATGAATTGAATATTATTAAACAATTGGCTGTTAACAATGGCTACGACCCTGAAATTATAGAATGTTTAATTAAGAAGGTTCATTACAAAAAAAAATTAACAAAGTTTTTCCTTTACCCAAAGAAAACATAAAGAAATATGTCGTAATGTCATACATAGGCCCACTTTCAAATAAAATATCTAAACACTTTAAAAAGTTGAACATTAATGTGGCATTTAAAACTAATAAAACTCTACAAAATATAATAAAAAACAATAAAACCAAAACAAAAAAAGAAAAATTATCAGGTGTATATAAATTGAAGTGTGGCACATGTGACAATGTCTATATAGGACAAACTGGTAGACCTTTTATCTCTCGGATAAAGGAACACATGAGAGCATATAACAGAAATTTAGAAAATTCAAAATATGCTAACCACCTATTCCAATTTAATCATTGTTTCGATCCAAATTTTGAAATTTTACATATTTGTGATAAGGGTAAGAAGTTAGATCTTTTGGAGGCTGTAGAAATTAATAAATTTAAAAGTAGTAAAAAACTGTTAAATTCTCAACTTGATTTGAATGAATCCCCTTTGTTAAATTTAAAAATTTAAATAAATATTGTTGTATTGTTGCTTAGATCAGTTGGAACACAATTCATAATTTGTTAACATGTCTGAAGAAGGTACAGTATACCGAAACAGCTGTCATTGAATTATATAATAAATATGAAAATCAAATAAAACTACGTTTTATTTTTATTTAATTAATAAATATGGATTTTCATCAAGTAAACACCAACTCAATTGATTAGTTAAGATATCAACCTGCAGGAAGAAGAAGACCAGGACGTCCACTGAAAAGACTTCTGGATGGTGTTTCTCTTGAGGCCGAACAGGTCAACAAATGGCCTAAATTCGTGAATATACTATGATGATGATGATGATGATATACAAAATTAAATATATGGTATATAACATAAAGAAATATCATGCACATTTCGAATTAAATGACCAAAAATGTGATAAAATATTAAGTGTAAATATTTAGGTTTAAAAATTATTTTTAATATTTACATAGAGACAGACATTGCCTACGTGAAAATATAACAGCAGATAACCGTTGTCTCTACGATATGAGTAATATATGAAAATTAAAATAAGATGTATAGAAAACAACATGACATGTGAATCCCCAGTGTTGTATCTGGTCTTCTTAAATTTTAGCCTCAATTTATCGTAGCTTTCCAAATTAAGCGAAATAATGAGAGGGTGCCGCACCAATTCACTATACAAAAGTCCCACATTGAGATTCAAACTGACAGGAATGAGGAAAAGAGATTACTTAATCCTTGGACAATTGTATTAAAATGTAGAACAAAAATGCAATTAATTCAACTCGATGAAAGCAATCAATGGTCGATCTTAATAAACATATACACGAGATAAATCCGTTTACAAAATGCGTATCTAACATTTTCATATACTATCAATAACATATTTTTAATGATGCATTTAATTCGAATAATTCGTTGGCACATTTTCGATCAAAATGACTGATCAGACACTTGGTCGTCATAATGCATAATACTTAGCGTGCGGTTCACAACAGTACGATCTGTAATTTACATGAAAATTGTTGTGCTTGTGTTTCTCAGTGAAAACATTAATTTAGTGACGCTATGGGAATGTAACGTTTAGCTCCTTGCTCTCACATACAGGAGTAGTAGGGATAGTTCCGCGACCAACGTTTTTATTTCTCATTTCTGTCCCCTATTTGCATGTTATACCATATTTTAAAGACAAAACTCAGTTGTTATAATTAAATTGATTATTACCCAATATATGTGGGTTATTATGAGGCTAGACTTGGCCAAATAAAATAAATGTTATATTATGGAGGTGAAACACAAAACATAGATGAAAGTGATTAACAATATAAATTAATAGAAATACTGTCGAACTAATATCATCTTTACATAACGCCTGCGTTTCTCAAAGCAAGTATTCCACGCGGTAAGAATTCCACGAGATCCCAGAAAAGTATTTGATCTACAGCTATATTTTCCGGTGCCTGAACTACTCTATTCCACAATTCGTCCTGATTACAGTGTGGTCCTGGCCATTTGGATTTAAATAAATAATAGTTTTAAAGAAAGAGACCACACGCTTTATTAGAATTCGGAACTAAAAAATGAAAGATAGTTTTAATTTCCAACACGCTTGGGATAAAATTAAAGTGGTCAACAAAAAAGGCATCTCCAACACAAATAGAATAAATCTAGAGTTATCAACAAAAAGAAAATAATTTTACCGTCAAAAGCGTGGGGTGCTCTATATCAATTAATATATTTGATAATAAACAGATATTGGTAAAAGTAAAGTCTCTAAGAAGAAAATGCAAAAATCATAAAAAGCACCACACGCTTTTTATGATAAAATTGTTTTCTTTTCGTTGAAAACTATAGTTTTATTTTGTATGTGTTGGAGATGATTTTTTTGTTGACCACTTTAATTTATTTCCAAGAGTGTTTGAAATTAAAATGATTTTATATTTTTTTAGTTCGGTAGTCTAATAAAGCGTGTTGTTTTGGTTTTTGAAACTATTATTTATTTTTTAGTTTTAATATTTTACAGAATAAGATAAAATTGTAAATATCTTTAAATTCGATACAATTGTAGTATGAGCTAAAAGTAATACGTTTGTAAAAAAATCCTCCCATCCGGATTTTACCAGCGACGTTTGGATTACTGAAATTATATACCACTACAGTTCACCGCTCTACCAAGTGAGCCCTTACAACGATTCACTAGAAAGTCGACAAGTCCGCAACCTATGATACCAATTTTATTTTTTTTTTATTTCTGATGATTGTGGCCAGGATTTTTTAACAAAATATGAGATTATTGTATTGTCACGGGTCCTTTACAAGTATACAAAGTTTCAAGTCGGTCGAATGTTTCTAAGTGGGTGAAAATCGTGCTCAAAAATTCCGTTACATAGATAAAAAGACACTTTTTTATTTTCTGATGATACTGGCCAGAATTTTAGAAACAAATATCAAATTATTGTATTGTCACGGGTCCTTTACAAGTATAAAACGTTTCAAGTCGATCCGATGTTTCTAAGTGGGTGAAAATCGCGTTCAAAGATTCCGTTACATAGATAGATAGATAGATGTATAGATAGATAGATAGATAGATAGATAGATATATAGATAGATATATAGATAGATATATAGATAGATAAATAGATAGATAGATAGATAGATATAGATAGATAAATAGATAGATATATAGATATATAGATAGATAAATAGATAGATAGATAGATAGATAGATAGATAGATAGATAGATAGATAGATAGATAGATAGATAGATAGATAGATAGATAGATAGATAGACAGACAGACAGACAGACAGAGAGACAGACAGACAGACAGACAGACAGATAGATAGATAGATAGATAGATAGATAGATAGATAGATAGATAGATAGATAGATAGATAGATAGATACAGGTGAAGCTAATATAAAGCGTGAAAAATAGCCTTCACTCACGCCCACGCGTGTTCTATTGGATTCATATCAGGTGACATAGGAGGATGATCCAAAACATGTATGTTAGGCTTACCCGAAACCATCTTTGAATACTAAGGCCATGGTGACCAGATAGTTATCCTGTTTAAACTCGAGTATTTCTTCAGGATAACGCTCCGTGATCCTCCAGGAAATGTACGATTTTTTTTATATTGCTCCGCCTAGGCGAAACTGACTGGCCCACGTTCCTGCCGTAAACACATATACTCGAAGTTTTCTTTTTACTTCTGCAGCGGAAAGCCGGCGCAATGACTCCGACGGACTGCAAAGGTATATCTTGCCTCACTGTCATTATCAGAGGTTATAAGGAAAGTAAACAGTGAGAGGGAGGTCTAAATTATGTTTGTTATATTTATACACATTCTAAGATATTTGCCTACATTATTACCGGTAATGTTTTCATAAGACTACTTACGACAACAGGGTCTTATTCTTCTCCTCCTTCTATGTTATGAGGTTAGGGCATTCACCTGTTTCCACATCAAGAGATCGTATCCCTTCATATAGTTACGGGACGCCCAATATTCCTTCTTCCTTTGGCAGTGAAACAAAATTTGTAGGAGTCTTTTGTGTGTCATTCTTTCTATATGTTGGAGCCATGGAGCAGCTTGAAACCTGCTATTGAACATACGAATTTCATTTCAAATACTTGTGGTGATTATGTTAATCAGGATTGATCAAAATATGAAAACCACAGCAAAAAACTCAACCAATTGATTTGCATATAAGGAAAACTTGAAAACTCTTGGAACATAAGGGGATTGACAAATGATAACATCATATGGGACATTATTCTGCATTATTTATTATGATGTTATGTAATAATTAAAACGGAACATATGCTGGATGAAGCAATTTATCCACAAACGTGTAATGTTTAACATTCCATATAATTACTCAATTGCATATAGGGAGCCATTAGAAGCCTTAATTCTACCTTTTTTACAGGTGGAAAATTGTCTCCTAGTGATGATTTCGTTTTTCATGTGTACTATCTTTATATCCTATGTAAGCATAATGTGTAGACGAATAGTGTTTTGCAGAAAGAAAACATATTATAATATCCCATATCTATGATGAGAAATATATTATTTAAAAAAAGGACTTCATGGGATTCAATATGTAGACCAAAATAGATCAGTGTTTATCATGGTTCTTGCGTTAGTCATCTAATTTATCGAAACTTCGATAATTTGGTGTGTATTTGTTAACTTCAAAATCATATACGAATTACGTGCAATATTTTATACTACCGTATGTTACATGACACTGTTGAATTCATGGTAGCCATCTCTCCTTCTTATTTATTGCAAATTATAGTGCTGTCAATTTTTGATTGGTAATGGCATCATCAAGAAAGAACACGATACGTCCGTCTTCATTTCTCGATACCCAATCATATTTTTAATGTTCGGCCGACTTAAGACCACATTATTTGAACATTCTTCTGTCGTAAACTTCTGTCTATAAATTCAGTATCTATTGATTGTTGTAACAATATATGTGACGTAATCATTGTTAAATTTCACATAGATGTTACAAAAATCATATATTATATTTAACATAGTAAAATAAATAATATTTAGTTTCAAATTACTTAAATTATTTTTTTATATTAAAAATTAAATAAAAAGAATCCCCACATTATTGTTATTACATAAGGATAACTTTTTCGGTTATAAGGGAGGAGAAAATATTACGAGTATTTGAGAATATTTATTTTAGGAAAAATGTTTTGACCAAAGAGTGATAAACATATATGTGAACGGAGAAGACTACAAACATTGAGCTTCATGGTCTTTACAGAATGCCGGGTATAATAAGAAGAGTTAAGTCTCGTAGACTGCTATTGGGCAGGATTTGTGGCACTAATGTGGAATGAAAGATTTGCTTGGGAGCTTCTTGTAGGGAAACCACAAGGAAAACGCCCAGTTTTTAGACCAAGAATAGAATGGGAGAATAATTTTAACCATGATTTGAGGGATGTGAATTATACAGTGGATAATTGTAAAATATTTGCACAGGATAAGGATGTATGGAGAGCTTTATATCCGTGCAGTCAAGAACCTAGGGTTCGATAGTGGAAGTGAGTTAGTTAGTATTTTTCATTCAGAATGTAATGGGACTTCAATATTTTTCGACAAAAGAAAGTGACTTACCTGCTTCGTTAATTTTATTCTTCAAGTATTGTTATTAGAAGAAGTTGAAAAAAAGCGTTAGCATTAAGTCTGTCATTTTTTTTAGCACACACATTGTAGGAGATGGCAAAAATCTTATTGATTTTAATTTCTCTAATTATTTAGATACTGACTTTATGCTCTTTAAAGCATAGCCATTGCTTCTTTGTTAGCAATTTCTAGACCAAGCTAATTTAGTTACTCTTATTTTTGAACAGGTGTCAATGAGTGGCATGTGGTCAGAACAATGACTCAATTACATATATAGTAAGCAATTAAGGTAATACTGGGATTATGAACATAGGTAAATTATGCTTACAGGCCTCTTTTTCAGGCTTAAGGTTCTTTTACAAGCCTGAAAATCTTCAGAATCAAGACCCACAACTTAAAGTCCCTCTCGGAGAAGTTGTTCCTAAGATTTTCCAACCTACAAAAAAACATCGATCTCGGCCATGTTTGAAACCGTGACCATCGGGATTAGAAGCAAGGAACATTATTTTTAGACCAGTGCGGCCGATAATTAATAAAGTTTCTTCCAAATTATATGAGCTGGTATTTGATATTTTTAAAGTACAAACAAATATTAATATATAGTTTCAAACGGTGCAGAGGGGACTTCATTCCTATTAAGTAATATAATAATGTAAACATTTTAACTTGAATTTATTATCAGTTTAAGTGTTTAGAGGAGCAGATAAAATTTAAACACAAATTGTCTAGGAAGGATATAATATTCAACGTATTCTTTGTTTAAATTACTTAGTAATAATATTTATTATGTGACTAATAATCATACCACTATATATATATATATATATATATTATATATATATATATATATATATATATATATATATATATAATTCTTCTGTACGTGATTTTGTTAATCCACCCCTCCTAAAGGATTGGATCAATTTTGAGGAGTTTTTTGTGCGTGTGTTTTATTGGGTCCTTTGATGGTTTAGATTCACAATTAGACCCTTTAAAGCCACTAGGTGTAGGAATTCATCTGAAGTGAAAATTTAAAAATCGCTCTAGCTGTCAGAATTTCCTGTGTTTCACAACGAATCTCTGTACATCCTATTAAAATAAACCGAGGTAGGTATTATCCAAAATAATGAGGCAATTACAAGTGGAGGTTTTGAAATTTGGAATTAAAAACTGGTTAACAGCCACTATGTTTTCTTTTTCGTCTCAGCAAATACTATAGGGAAGTTCGGGTAATGTCGACCGCTGTGTTTGAGTCGACCCTGTGAATATCTTATTTAATTGGCACTGCCGTCGAACAGAAAATATTTTCACATCTTCCCCTCATCAACTTTGACGGGTCCGAGGCCAGTTTATTTTATTATTTGTGCGAAGAAAGGTTTATTTGTCATATTTATGTAAATTACCACTTTAAAAGTTTTTCAACTAAAAATAAATTCTTAATTTCTGCTATTGATGTGAAAAAAAACTCCAAAATATGTTATGTAGATGCTGTTTTAATATACTGACTGGCTTGGTTTGATATTATGTGACATGGTGGTTGTATAAAATAATTAAACATAACAAAGGGATTCGGTTAATGTGGACCCTCCACGAGGACCTGGGTCCACTTTACACGAATACATATATATTATCAATTAGGATGCTATCTGTAAAAACAATTCACTTATTTAATTTTATTTAATATCCTTGTAATTTTAATTAACCCAAAGACCGTCGTTTTCTAGAGTTAATGACGTGTCAATGCTATATTCTAAAATATATTTTTGAAACATTAAATATCAACGCCTTTTTCTACGCTCAGTCTTAAATAGTTTTGGATTAATCTGTGTCTGTCTGTATAAATTAATATAGTATATAAATGCACTGGCACGACAGGGACACCTAATGTGCTCTGGGTATTGATTAAGTTCTATAAAAAATAAGTAACAACAAGAGACATATAGATTATCCCGCTCACCAAAGTCCATCAATAAGACTTAGCATAATCAGTCGCGTGAATACAGAGAATTAGAAGATAAATACAATAACTTAAATAACTTTATGAGCAGAGTATCTCCGTGGCTGGCCCATAATATTCAAGGGGTTGTTTCATTACTTTTATTAGGGTAACTACTCGGCATTTATAATCCATTTCAACAAATATTCTAATTGGAACTTATAAGTGATCTATAATCATGAGTACTTGACGGGGACACTAAGTATTGTATAAAGGTATTGCTAAAGAAGGGTTAAAATAATGTATTGTTTTAATAACGAAACAGCATATATAATGACTATATATATTTAAATGAATGAGAATATAAGTCAATATAACATAAATGAATAAATTAATAGTTTCATTAATTGAATACTTAAATATCAAATATATAAGCAGTCCAAGTAAATGACATAATAATAAAGAACAATTCGTACCATACAACATTCATGCAGCATTCTGTCCTATCTGAAGATTAATTTCTCCATGACGTCTCCAAGTTAATTTTCATCTTGCAGGAAGCTGGAGGAATCCAATAATTTCGGCAATAGACAAACCCAGAAGGGATGACTGCCGGTCGGAACCTCCTAAATTTCTGACTTTCTTGGCCAATTCTACATCTTGACTGGCCACGATCGTTCCGTGTCGCGGATACATATTGCGCCGGCGCACGTATATACAGAAGAGGGGCTGGGAAGGGTGTTTTCGGAATGGATAGGCACAGATACAACTAACAAAGACCGGTGGAACAGAGCTATCGCAGGACAACGCAACACACAGGTAAGTCCAGCACACGCAAAAATGTATTTTCTACATGGTTCAATTCCCCCCTATCTCCCGGGCAAAAACAAAGTTCACTTCTCTATCCCCAATTCAGCATACCACACTGTCCTCACGCCAGCGAACTTGCGCTCTGTAATATACAAACTGGATACTGATTATCCCACAGACGCACTTCCCGGCCACGAACAGTGTCCATGTACACGCGGGCGACGTCGAACGTCTTGCTCCAGTCCCAGAGAGTGGGGAGAGAAAATTCAAATATGACTGAAGATCCAAACAACACGTTGCCGGATCGCAACCTTGTTCAGTTATTCCATTCTCTGGGTGGCTGAAATAATTCCAATTTGGGTTGTCGTATCACAACCCCGCACAGCCGCTCCATTCTCCAATGGTGCAGTGTGTGCGTCCCTCCATACGTAGTGCACTTGGGGCAAGCTTTTCCCTAAGTACCCCAGGTTGCCATGCTGCTATATGTCCAAATAGTTCAGATTGTCATTCTTGCATTCCACCCTTTGTGCCATGGAAAGGAACAGGAAACTCGTGACAAAAGACAGATCTGGAAAAAAAAACGTGTAAAGAAGAGAAGCGACACGAAAAAAACCAGAAAAGTCAACAAGATACAAATGTTTACATTGACTGGAATCGAGTATAGATATTAAGCTCACAATAATTTTAGAAGTTGCAATGAAGAGCCACAAACAATGGCTCTTAAAACTACTTGATCCTTAGTACGTACAATAAGTCCCCTCGAATATCCAAACATTAACACAAGGTAACTAAACCAATTTATCCAAACTTAAATTTCAAACGCATTCACTCATGATTATAATTGGAAGCTGGACGTAATTATCCAGTACCAATAGCTATATATCTGCAGCAAAATAACTAGTGTGGATAAAGCACTAGATTCCAGTGATTATAACATTCGCTTGATGATGAGGAGTCTGGACCCGGCATTGCCTAGAGACATGCCCGAAACGATGACAATTCCCACACAATATTCTCTTTCTATACTGTCGCGAATCATTAGAATGGAAACGTTTAGTAGATCTACAATCGTCTGATCCATATGTCTCAAATGAGAATTCCGTTGTTCCTCTGCAATCTCTGAATTTGCTACCTGTTTCGCAAGGAGATACATCTCTGCTGCAGTTGATGGTTTTGTAGCGAATATTAAGTGCATCCTAATACCGGGAGACATATTCTGAAGGACTTGATCGATCAAATTATTTTCAAAAATGTCGGGCTCCAACATAAGGTACGCATTATGTATCTCGGAAATGAATTCATATAAAGATTCTCCTCGCTTCTAGAATCGACGCGTGACAAACTTTATCTTATAATCTTCCAACAAGCGAATCGGTAATAAAGAATACTTTATATTTTCTACCGCTAATGACCAACTCACGCGCGATTTAACAACGTTACTCCAAATATTAAGCAAAGTTCCCTCAGTACAAGTCAAAACTGAGTTAACGAAATAAATATTTAATTTATTTCAGGCTGCAGCGAAGGCCGGGTATTACCTAGTTGGAAATAAAATTAATCAATTCAAAGTCGTATGACAACATTAAAAATACCAGAAGGATAATTTGGTAAAATTTTATAAACCAATGAGAATGTCAATGCTGGTTTATGGTTCTGAGTTTTGAATCCTGACAAAAAATATTAAAAAAGGGGGTTGAGGAGCAGAAATAAAATTATTGACATATATAATGGTTACACCTAACTGGATAGGAAAGAAGTGAATACATAAGGGAGAAATTATAAATATTTAAACTGATGCACAAAATGAAACAATATTGAAGTGACAAAAAATCAACGAAAGAAGAATTCATACTAAACCGATCATGAACTATATCCCAAAAGGTAAAAGGAAAGTTTGTAGACCGAAGAAAAATGAGCTCCATATTGTTAACGAATGAATGGGCCTCATAAGACTTAGACCCGTATTCAAGAACCGCGTTGAGAGACTCTCAAACCCTCTCTCCATGGTTAATTATGTGGGTCATGCAGAACCCACTATAACTCTATCCAACATCATGTGCTAACATGTTTCCGGGAACAATTAAAAGGTGGGAGCCTCAACATATATATAAGGTGAGTTAAAATATACAATTCATTAATAATTAAAGAAACCCCGTAGTGTTATTTCCTACATATATTTAAATGTGTTTTATATTTCCGGAAGTCACAGGCTCTCTAAATATCAGGGATTGTCTTTTATTCTTCCTGGTACGCTATATGTTTTTTTTTCTGTTTTATAGCTGTTTTACAATATTCATTCTTGGAAGGAGTGGTTTTGTTACGTCTTCTCACATTTGATTTTCTATATTATTACTGCTACTGTCAGTATACGAAATGAAAAAATCAAACTATGCTATTGATCGATTATTTGTGAAATCCCAAGGTGTACGGTTTCTAATATAAATTAAATATGTTTGAAAATTAACCAATCAACACCTTTATAATTCCACTTGATGTGTTATATCTTGTATAAGAGTTTTTTATTTATTGTCATCTACTGTCATTCTCGTCAATATCTCTCTGTCATTCCAATCTACATCTTCCAATCCTGCTTCCCTTATGCTGCTCAAAACGCCATCAATCCACGTTATTTTTGCTGGTCCTCTTCTTATTCTATGAAATGACAATTATTCTAGCATCCTTCATGGGAATCTGTGTTCTCTCATTACTTTTACATGACCATACTTATTAAAGAGTTCGTCTTTAATCCATTATTAAAGTTTGAACATTCAACTTAAACATATATAGGTCTACATGAGTTGTGATTGTCATGATCTAGGTACTTAAAGAATTTGGCTGTAATCTTTTGTTTAATTACACATTTTCTTATTTTACCACTTCTACAATTTCCAGCAAAACGCCACCAAAAATCCATTTCTGAAGAATTTAATTTACTTATTGTTTTAGATTTTAGTTCCCATGTTTCTGCACCGCATGTCATTGTACTCATTATTGTATTTTAAAAAACGTTTTTGTTTTAAGACCGATATTCCATTCTGTTCAGATAAACACAATTTCATTTTGATATATCAGTTAATTCATTTCAGCATCATAACTTCCATCTGCATTCAATTTTGTCCCTAAATATACGTACATATTTTCTATTTATTATACGTCGCTCTCCCAAAATCAATTACGTTGATTAATTTCCTATAAAACCATATACCTCGTTTTGTCCAAATTTAACATTTATCATAATTTTTCATATATCTCCTTCAGTTCGCTTGTCAAGTACTCTAAATCTTCGTAATATTCTGCAATCAATAGCTGATCATCAGCAAATAATAACGAATAAATTTTATCTTATCCTACCTTTATATCCATAGGTGAAAATTTGTTAAATTTATAAGAACTGATAAATTCCAATAGGTTTATATGCTATATCGACAAAATATAATGTCAAGTTTATAGCACCGAATATATGACGACATAAATTAAAATGTGTTGAATTTCCTAAATTAAAATCTAGGTACCATGTTTTGTTGTTCAATGCAGTATTAACTATGTGTCCTATTTAATTATTGGTTATCCAGTCCAACGTAATAATACAAGTGTTAAAATTATAAAGACGTATAAATGGTTTTGCTAAGCATATTTATTAGATCAATTAGTAAATCAGTGTCCACGTTAGATTGATTAATTTCATACAGTATATGCCTACTATGTAAGGATAAACCATGGAAATAGCTGTCACGAAAAGGAGGATAACTGATTTAATAACGTTGTTTTTCCCACCAGTTTGTCTTTTGAAACCTCTGGCATTATTCCTGCGGTTTGGATAATGTTAACCCACTTCTAAGATTTAAGATTTAAGATTTAAGATTTATTTAGCCTGGTGGAGTTAAGGCCATGTGGCCTTCTCTTCCACTCACCAGGACAAACATATATTACATAAGAATATAACAATCTTAATTAACTCTAATATTAAACACTAAGTAAAAATTTGATCAAAAGATAATATCTAATATACATATTACGATCTATAATACAACCAGTTAATATTAGTTAAAATTAAGACTAAAACTAATAATAAAATGTATACAAGCAAGACATATTAAATTGTCCCTGTCTAGTGTATATAAAAAAACAGGAAAATAATGAGATATAGAAAACTAATTTTACGATTATACAATATTTAAAACAAAACAAATAAAAATATTTGTTATTCTTAATATTATTTACATAAATAATTAAATATATTAATATTGCTAAAAGAATACTATCAGTGAGGTGTATAAGTCAGTTTGTTATCAAATAATTCTTTAGTTTGTTTTTGAAGGATGTTATAGTTTGACAGTCTCTGACATAGGGTGGAAGGGAATTCCATGTTTTGGTAAGTGACACCGTAAAAGATAATGAATAATATACAGTGGAGGGATCTAAAGGACAATGTGCTGATGGGATCGAGTGTCCAAGATTATGTGTGTCGGATAGTCATGAAGAAGCGGCGGTGGATAAATAATTAGGGCGATGAATGATGTGTGAAGTCTTTTATAGAGATGGGATAGGGAAGGGACAGTTCTACGATCTCTTCGACGAAACCACGATAATTGTTCCAGGGACGGTGTAACATGGTCAAATTTGCGAATACCACAAATAAAACGTGCGCAAGAATTATGAACACGTTGAAGTCTTTGAGTGGAAATAATATTTAAGTCTGTAAAAAGAGTGTCACAATAATCAAAATGGGGCATTGCAAGTGTTTCTACTAACATTTTCCTAAGGGCGAATGGCAAACAATTTCGTACACGATTTAATGAATGTATTATTGAGAAGACTGTTTTGCATGTATGGTTTATTTGTGTATTCCAATTTAAGTTTTTGTCAATAAATACTCCTAGAATTTTTACTGTCTCACTATAAGGGATTTGAACTCCGTTTAGTGACACATGCGAAACTGTGTTTAGGTTAATTGTAGATAATAGTCTCTGATGACCCATAATGATTGATTGTGACTTTGTAGGATTGGAGTATCTGGAAAGCAGAGATACGTAACCTTAATGATGTTATGTAAAGCAGGACATTTAGGAGTAAATCTTAAATTAAAATAACGATTTAATACTCTAAACATTACACTGGGTAACAAAGAAAATCTTCCTCTGCATATTTTAAGTGTTTCTGACCATGATTTTTGCGTTGATTTCAAATATGTGATTATTTTCTCCAAATGTTAACGGTTCGATCGCATTCATGTATCCATGTTTCCATTTTTATGGGACAGCCGAGCAACTGGCCAACAATACATCCAATAAGTGTGGCCTTCAAGAAACGAACTTGTTCCAGGAGAATATAATGTTCTAGATGAACCTCATATTGACAGGAAGAAGATATCTACCACCTCTACATTAAATTGGGACTGGAAAAAAAGTATGTTAAAGCTTTGGTTAAATAGTCATCTGCCTTGCAACATATTCGCTCTATTTTCCCACGTTTGTCTGATGCTAAAGTATTTGCTGGAGTTTTTACAGGACCTAAACTAAGACAGATGCTGTAGCCCCCAGAATTAGAACAAAATATGACACCAGTTGAAAAAAGCGCATGGCAAGCATTTCGTATAGTTGTGCATGGCTTCCTTGGAAACAAGAAGAGTCCCAATTACCGAGAGGTGATTGGGAATTTGCTGAGTATATATCGTACATAAAGTTCCAGAATGTCAACTAAATTACATTACCTGCACTTACATTTGGACTTTTTAGACCACATTTTGGCGATGTGAGTGAAGAACATGGAGAACGATTCTATCAGGATCTCAAAAACATGGAATCAGGATATCAGAGACCTTTTTAATTAATAACGAAAAAAATGGTAAAAATCTTGCTATTTTTGTCCCTTCTCTCTTAGCAGGTGGGATATAAACATAATGGGGGACTATGTTTGGAGTTTGGTGAGTGAGCGTCAACAGCATCGTAAAAGAAAAGGACGGTGACAAATTAATTTTAATACATTTTATAGCTAAGTTACTGATGCTGAAACAAAATCCCATTTCATATCATCAGATACAATACCAAAATAAGCTGGCATTTATTTCATCTATATTTGTCTATGCATTTTTGTGTTAATTCCCATATTTTCAAATATATTAATTTAATTATATTAATTAATATATTTATTAATTAAATAAAAATAAAACGTAATTGTATTTGATTTTCATATTTATTATATAATTCAGTGACAGCTGTTTCGGTACACTGTATCTTCTTCAGACATGTTAACAAATTATGAATGTGTTCCAACTGATCTAAGCAACAATACAACAATATTTATTTAAATTTTTAAATTTAACAAAGGGGATTCATTCAAATCAAGTTGAGAATTTAACAGTTTTTTACTACTTTTAAACTTATTAATTTCTACAGCCTCCAAAAGATCTAACTTCTTACCCTTATCACAAATATGTAAAATTTCAAAATTTGGATCGAAACAATGATTAAAATGGAATAGGTGGTTAGCATAGTTTGAATTTTCTAAATTTCTGTTATATGCTCTCATTTTTTTTAAGAGTCTTCATATGACAGCATGCTCCCCTACAGTTTTCTGCAGTACTACATGCTTTGGTTTAGCAATATTAAAATATCTCTATCATTTTATGTGTGTTGATGTTCCTGACTATGCATTTATAATGTTATTTACTAGTTCTAAAGTGTGAAATTATTTTTTTTTCTCATGTGTTCCTTTATTCGAGATATAAAAGGTCTACCAGTTTGTCCTATATAGACATTGTCACATGTGCCACACTTCAGTTTATATACACCTGATAATTTTTCTTTTTTTGTTTTGGTTTTATTGTTTTTTATTATATTTTGTAGAGTTTTATTAGTTTTAAATGCCACATTAATGTTCAACTTTTTGAAGTGTTTAGTTTTTATTAGTTTTAAATGCCACATTAATGTTCAACTTAATATAAAATATAATAAATATAATAAAAAACAATAAAACCAAAACAAAAAAAGAAAAATTATCAGGTGTATATAAATTGAAGTGTGGCACATGTGACAATGTCTATATAGGACAAACTGGTAGACCTTTTATATCTCGGATAAAGGAACACATGTGAGCATATAACAGAAGTTTAGAAAATTCAAACTATGCTAACCACCTATTCCAATTTAATCATTGTTTCGATCCAATTTTTGAAATTTTACATATTTGTGATAAGGGTAAGAAGTTAGATCTTTTGGAGGCTGTAGAAATTAATAAGCTTAAAACTAGTAAAAAACTGTTAAATTTTCAACTTGATTTGAATGAATTCCCTTTGTTAAATTTAAAAATTTAAATAAATATTGTTGTATTGTTGCTTAGATCAGTTGGAACACAATTCATAATTTGTTAACATGTCAGAAGAAGGTACAGTGTACCGAAAGAGCTGTCACTGAATTATATAATAAATATGAAAATCAAATAAAACTACGTTTTATTTTTATTTAATTAATGAATATGGATTTTCATCAAGTAAACACCAACTCAATTGATTAATTAATTTATTATTAACTATTGATGCTATGTATGTGAAACTGGCATTTGTTAACTCAGGATGGCTGAATTACATAAGAACCACGAAAAAACTAAGAGGAACAAAAAGTTGCCCAATTTTTGTTACACAGTGATTATTAATTCATAAATTTTAACATTGTATAGAATCTAAGTATGTCTTATAAATTCGTTTCTTTAATAAAAATATCATCTCAATAAATAAAACATTTCTTAAAAATGGTCTCATAGATGAATATCTAAATAATTATTCTAAAAATCTATTTAAATATTGTGGAGTAAATTTATAGAATATTTTTATGAAACTTTAATAAATTTAAATAATTATATTTTGTATTGTTAAGTACATGAAGTAAAGTTTGTTTTAATTGGATATTACATTTAAACTTTTGTATGACCAATTAGAATAGATATAATATGCTGAATAGGAACTGGCCAATGGGGGTAATATATGTGACCGTGTGATTTAATACATTTCTAAGAAGTTAATACGGCGAATGTATCATTCCCACCGTAGAAATCGACATGATAGGTTTCTAGAGCTCCTCCTTCCAAAGGAAAGCAAACCCTATATTGGGTTGATTAAGATAATGAAAATTTTGAATTAAAACACAGTAATAATCTAAACCAACGTCAAATAGGGATTAAGAAGAAAATAATACCGTCATAACTACTGCACCAGCAAATCTAATCAAGTTGGAAGAAAATAAAATAATGATAAATAAATCCAAGTTATTCATCGAACGCAATAATTTATTTTTGAGGGAAGACAACTATTGAATACCTAAATTCCCTGAAAAGAGACCAATATTTAAACCTGAATTGTCCAAAATCTATCCACGAACCAAACCGGACATCCTACCAAACATCGTAACTTTATCCGCATCATTCAAATTATAGTAATCTTTTAAATATCAAATATAACAAATCAACGAAGCCAGCACAGAATATAAAAGAACTTGGAGGAGCAGTAAAATCTTGGTGGATATCTCATTTTACCTCATCCTCATATAAGATTCTATTACAAAAGTCTGACAACACCTCCAAGTTCGATTAAGGTTGGTGACAATTGATAACAAGGCACCAAGAGTTCTTAAACCTAAATTTAACCTAAATTCCAGACCATGGGCGACATACATCTAGGCCCTGCCATCCACCCCTTGGGATACCTCGGTCGTCATGACCATACTCCCAAGTCCTAGTTCTAGTCCTCCCTAATCTAATCTCGCGTCCACGTTCAAGGTCTCGGTCCTTTAACCAACACTCCAGGGAGAGAGTGTTGGAGTTTTGCACTTCTCGGGCAATTGATGAGCTACATAGTACATCAGGTCACTCAATCCTGATGACCCCACAGTTGGTCCACGGGCTCCATGAGCCTAGCCGGGAGGACTGCTGTCGCAGATCCACCGACCATTCCCCTGTTCTGCCTCCAGGGACGTGTCCTGCAGCCGTTGTGAGACCGGCTAGGGCTACAAGCCCAACAGTGTGAGACTTTTAGTACATCCAGGTGCTCATCTCCTGGCGACCCCACAGTTTGTCGACGGGCCCGTAGGCCAAGCCAGGAACCAGTACCAGTAGCTCCCCGCTGGACTGGTCCGAGCCGAGCCCTGGTGTGCCCCCAGGGACGCCTTCTGCAGCTGTTGTGGGCCAGCACGGAGCTCGCAAGCTCCAACAGATGAGCAAATAGTACGACAAGGCGCTCAACTCTTGTCTACCCCACTAATGGTTCACGAGTCCCTTGGACTTAACCGGGAGGACTGTCTAGCAGATCCACCGATCTTTCCCCCAGTGCACCAGCTGGGGACGTGTTTGGTTGCTGAAGTGGGTCCAGCCTGAGCATTTACTTACGTCAGGTCGCTCAACTCCTGACGACCTCACAGATTGTCCTTGGGTCACTCGGTTCCAGAGTTGGCGCTAAGTCTCGAAGAACCAAAAAGACCGCGCTTCCTCCTGTCCCGAGCTTATTGACCTGGTGGTAATTCCCAGCATTACGCCCGGTATTGTCCCATCCAGCCCGTTGCGCAAGACTAGGCCAAGTCGTGTAGCTGCTGTGAGGCAGCCCACTGAGCAATGTAGGCATCCAGGGAGCTCATTTCCCATGGTGCCCCCACAGTTGGTCTCAGGTTCAATGAACCAGGAGATAGGGTACACGACTCCCTAGTCTCCCACCGCCCCGCCAACGGCGGCACAGGCCCCCTGCTGTGGGCCGGGGTCGTTCAGGCTTGACAGCAGGCCCCTATAGCCAAATGTTTTTCCTGCTGACCCCACTCATGGTCCGCGAGTCCATCGGACTTGGAAGGGAGGACTGACTAGCAGATCCACCGACCTTTTCCCCACTACGCCACCGAGGGGACGCGTTTTGCTGCTGGAGTGGGCGCAGCACGAGCTAAATAGTACGTCAGGTCGCTCGAGTCCTGACGACCCCACAAATGGCCCGCGGGTCCGGTCCGGACCTAGCCGGGAGGAATGCAAGCAAACCACCGACCGTTCCCCTATCCGCCGCCCGGGGACGCGCCCTGTTGCTGTTGTGAGCACAGCTGGGGTCCGACGGACCCCCAGGGCATGGGCGACATACAGGAATAATAATTCCTTTTAAGTAAATAGAATGTAGGAACTGATAAACTTTATTCAGCAGCTCTGATGAGAAGACCATGAGGTTCGCCACTTACTACTATTATGATTTAAATATGTTACCATTTGCTCCACTAAAACATCCTGCATTAATTATAATTTTGCCACACCTGTAACATATTAATGCTTATAAATATTATTTGAAAAAACGATGTTACCTGTAGCATACTAGTATGGTGTTTAATTCCAGGATTATTTTTGTGAATATTCCATTCTAGATATTCGAACTGTGCTCTGAATCTATTTACGATCTATTGTTATTCTGACTAGTGACATTGTAAGGCCCGGGTGGCATGTACGAAGTACCAATAAAATATGGAATATTAAACCGAGATAAAGAAGATTATGACAATAAGTTACATTGTCGAAGCCAATAAATAATTACATGAGAATAAATCTTATTTGTTTTTAGACGATGCACGAGTTTCTGTTTTCGTTAAAAATATTATAGAGATATTTTGTTTCTGAATATGTGTGCTTTCGATTTTTTATTATTTGTTATTAATATGTTAATCTAATGTTCTAAGTGTGTTGGTTAATTTTGAGAGAACACTACTTAATATTACTAAATCTGTAATTATATTTACATTATCTTCACTAATACTGTAATATTTTTTATAACTATGAAATTTTATTTCACAACTAATAGGAGGTGTTGATGACAAATTATTGTAACTTGCAGTGTTAGTGTGAAGGTTATGTTTCACAGGATATATTCTGCAATGCTGGTTGCTCTTATTTTTCGTTTCTTAAATATTCCTTTTGATTTTGTCATCTTATAAACTACAAAACAACTACGAAAATCTAAACAAAACACAAAATACCACAAAGATGAACAAAATCTAGCACATGTAACTTTATTTAACACGAAAACAACAAATGTTTCCTCAAACCATTCTACCAGTATTCGGCTAGTGACAACATATGCGACTACAAATCGCTACAAATTAACCTAATATTCAGCACTCCATTACCTACAGTTTAAGAGACATGATTTTTCAATGAGATAAATGGCAGCATAAAACGTATAGGTCAGTAACATTAAAACTGTATATATTTAAAATATATGAAATCCTCAAATAACAACAAATTTTGTATGGAAATGTGCGGAATTTTTAAATTTATAAAAAACACAGAAAATTTTAACTTATTCAGGATTGTGAAGTTTATTCACACATGTTAATTATTTAAAATGTTATAGGCTAGATGGTATTATAGATGATATTTCTACCTTTACTCTACAGGCGGCAAACAGGCCATCATCTGCTACTTAATGTTTTCTGTTTAATGTGTAGTTTTTATATCATTGCATTTTGCGGAATATAATGTATCGACGAATAGACTTTTGCAGAATGAAAACGTATTATAAATTTCTCTCCATCTATGTTGAGAAATCGGTTTGTTAAAATGCACTGCACTGTATTCAAACTGGATACAATGTAGTTCAATATTTATAATGGTTCTTACTTTCATATACGCCAACGGCGACCAACTCATGATCTTTCTGCAAGAGCACTCTTCCCTGCACGGGTGCACGACCGAAGAGCAGAACGATAAAATAATCAATAAAGAAGGAATGAAGGGGAGGAGTGTTTGTGACGCGGTGGCAATTTAACAATTCTGCGTTGCAGATGTTGATGTAATTTTGCTAGGATTCTCGGTGTAAACTTGCCGGACCACGCAGCAAATTTTAAACTGAGTTCGTCATCCCCAATTGTTTATTTTAATCGGCAAGATGAATATGTATAACTAATTACTGAATATTAAAAAAGGCAAAATGTTTGGTGTGTCAAAGTTATTACTAGCGTGAGGAAGTTCAATATTCAGAGATATTATTCTACATATCATACGCATTATAAGGATACCGATAACACAGAGGAGGTCGAAAAGCTAAAGGGAAACTTTTCAACCGTGACTGCACAAAATAATGTACATTTATTTCATTACACCTATGCTATTTTTAAATGCATTTATTTGCATTAGTTCAAATTTTAACCATCACACATTATCATTATAATTATAATAATTATTATTTATCTATATATTCCGTTACACCTCGTTTGGGATTAGATCGCTCCCTAGCGGGAGTGTTTTAAATAAGTTAATTTAGTTATGCTTATTTACCCATACATGTCTGCTATTATATTATTATTATTATTATTATTATTATTATTATTATTATTATTATTATTATTATTATTATTATTATTATTATTATTATTATTGCAGGCGGAATCGTCTGCTTGTGAGTCAGTTGTTCGTGTCAGCTAGCAAAGTCGCAATGCATATTGGAAAATAACACCGCAGGTTGTCTGATGGTGAATTTATGATAGACTGTAAACAAATAGGAGCTGAATTTGTAGGCCCTAATCAAATAGAGTTATGTGACGCAATCGGACTTTGTCGCACAATTGTTGCTCGCCGTATTCAGTTTCTTTCTGGTAATAATTTTCAAAATTTAATGGAAATTGTAAGTAATTTTAATGTGTTTTTGTCAGCTTCTATTGTTGATGTATTTGGCTTCAAACAATTTGTTACCTTTATCTTAAAATGGTTTATTATTTTTAAGTAAAACATTATACTAAAACATTTAAAGTTATATATATTTCCACAAACTAAAATTTTAACATACTTAACTTATTAACCAACTTTATATCCACAACATTTTACAATTATAAATAACTTGTAAAAATGTATAAATAAGCTCTACGAAATAAGTTTAAAATTTAAAATTAATAATCTGACATAATATAATAATAACAAAATTATTAAACTCTAAATGGAAGTGTGGATAAATAAACCTACAAATAGCATTTTATTTTGTTAGGTGTGAACTTCGAACTATAACTTACAGAAGAGCTGTTAGATCTAGCTCGAATGCGAGATATAACAACGGGATAAACATATTATCATGTGTAGAAGAAGCTGTAGAAAATATGGATATTTCATAGAGTTCACTTGTATCTGTAACCACAGATGAAACACTGGCTATGGTAGCTTGGGAATTATCAAGTGTCTCGAAGACAAACTAAGAGATCAGACAGACTAAGGAATCAACTGCATCTCTCACTATAAAAATCTGTCAGCTAAAAGTGTTTTGCTGAATGAAGTGATGCATGTTGTAGTTAAAACAATGAACAAAATCAGTTCCCAAAGAGTTTTTGACAGATCTTGATTGCATGTGAAATATCTTACTTTCAGTGAAGTGCAATGGCGCAACAGGCAAATATTTTTGAATCGATTCTTCGAGTTACTTGATAAAATTGCGACATTAATATAAATGATAGGCTCAATATATTGTGCTAATACGTATTAAGAATGTTGTACGTGTATTATACCAATAAACATAGCATTGTGATATAAGTTTAAAACTACTTCAATCTTATTCAAACCTAAACATAATTCTATCAATTTAATAATCGGTAATAGCTCTTCAAGAACATCGAATACTGCACGATATCAAAGAAGGGTTTAATGTTTCTAGCCCCCTCTGAAAAGACAGCTGCACATTTAACTTCTCCATACATTATACTATTATATTTCCAGGTTTATTATTTTTGTGAAACTTGTTAAATTCATTTGACTACTATTTTTATGTAGGCCTATCTTAACATAGTAAAAACTTTTAAGTATATATATACATATAAATATCGAAAATTAGATATTTTAATTAGATAAAAATATAACTTAGTTTTATTTGATTTTCATATTTCTATTTTTATTTAGTAGAAAAAAAAAGTTTTGAAGATAACCAACTGAGTTTTCAGGCAAAATTTCAATATTATTTTCTGCAATATTATGCATCAAAATGTTGTATTAAAATCACTTTTCATCCTATTATACAATCTTGTAATGTAGATTGCATTAGACTCAATATAATAATGTTTTAATAAAATGTCTTAATATATTGAGAAAGGTCTTCACTTCCACTCAATCAATAACAATACAATACTGGTCAATTATTTTCACAACATGGAAAAAAATTATTCTAAATTAAAATATAAAATTATGGATTTTGAATAATACCACAACGGAACACATCATGAGTCTTATAAAGGTGATTAAAATTATTATATTTTGCATGCCGGTAATTCAACATGCCAATGTTTGAAAATAATACATATTACAGTCAGCATATTCAATAAAATTTATGTACGATAAACCAATTCAATTTATCTAATGTATGATTGCAAACAATTGTATAGAGGTTCCATCTTCTTAAGTACCAATTTGAAATATTCTTTCATTAATTCTGTAAAATGCATTGGAAACCCAACACCGTGTAAAGTGCTTTTTATCGCTGTACGAAAGGTGGGACTACCTAAGGAAAATATGACCGTTGTTATCAATATATTTTGGGAAAAATTATTATTTTGAATAATGAGTTTTGTTTGTGGATTAGCTACGGATGATTAGTTGCTGTTGTAAAGTAGCGTTGTATTGGATCGTAAACGTGGTACGTGTGAAAATTCTCCGAAAGGTTTCTCCTATGTTTATGATAAGAGTACTATCAAATCACAATTGGATAGTCGAACGGCACAAAAATATGTTATGATGGACCAGCCTGGGAGTGAATATATTTTAGGTTCGAATAATTCTAAATATAAACTGCTAGAGAATCCGCAAGTGCTACTCCCTTCAATACACATAAAATAAGCCTCATGAAAAAAAACAATAAACAAGAGTCATAAAGTTCCAATATGTAATAACTCATCGTAAATTAAGTCTTACTGAATTAAAGGAAGACATTTCGTAGATCCAAATATAACATTTTTCATTAGAGTATTCTTTGGTATAAAATTTATTCCAAAAGAATTAAGCTTCATGGAAATCATTAGAATCTGATTCGAAAGATTTTTATTGAACTAAATTTAGATATTTATCGGAAATTAAAGAGAAATTGTTGAGGATCTCTCAAAAACGGAAGTGCTGTATGTTGAAAATACATTACATATGGTCATATTTGGATTTCCTCTTGAAGACTTGGGGGCTGTAAATGATAAGCGGAAAGAAACGATTTCACCAAGATATCACTACAATGGAGTAACGTCATAAGTGATGATATTATTGGTGGATTTTAAAACAGAGAATACAGTTCGTATATTATGAAAAAAATATTTTATTGTTCATTTAAATGTTTTATTATGCATTTATTTCCAATTAAAATAATTAATAGCTGCTTTGTTATTCGGTTAAAGGGTTTATTATAGTTATGATCTTAAAAAATCTGCATTATATCACAAATGAAAACAATCTAAATATTTAAGTAGAAAGTAGATCAAGTTTTCGATGGGCGATATTAAACATCTTTAACTGTTTCGTATTTTTTATACAGATGATGTGAAGAACGACATATTTAAGTAATTCAATTTAAAATATTTTTACGTATAATATACATTTAAAAACAACATAAAACGTTATCAATATAAGTCTCGGTCCTACAAAAATAACTGAAAAATGGACAAATGTACAAAATAACGTATCTTTTTATCAAAGTGAACTAAGCAATAATTTCAAAAACGAACTCAAGTTCACTAATTCGGCCCCCAATGAATGGGCAGGGATCAAATCACTAATTATAAACGGACTACCTTTACAATGCAAATCACAGGTTGCAGTATGTTAAATAATAGTACTTTTGTGAACGTTAAAATCGAAAGCGTGATGATGGAGATGCAGGTATATGAAGATAAGCAACTACTGCACGTAAATAAACGAATCTCAAATTCCCCTTGAGGTATTGAGTTGTAGTTTGGCTATCTAATATTCCGTAGCTTATTTGAAGTTGCCATAAAATTAATACATTTTTCATAGTACATAATGCCTATTTCCGCTCATAATTAACAAAATAATTAGGGTTTACAAGTCAAATTAAGTACATTATCATCAAATCGCTTTCATTTAACATATTTCCACCTTAACGTAAACACAATTAAGAAATTATCTATCTTTAGCCACACATCTACATGTTCAGCATTTTTAAATTATTTTATTTGCCAACAAATTTTCCTTGTTTGCCTTTGTTTACTGTTTTTTGTTCTATTTCCTTTATGGCTTTTTAACACAACCACATGACATAAGGAGGGTTAGAAACCCAGTGATTACTTAAGGAGGTTTCTGCAGTAAACATCGCTACTGATATTGATGAACATTTTGAAAGATTAATAAAATACATGTATGACCTGAAGAAACAAAATCCTAAAAAGGACTGAATCATCTCTGCATAACGCATGCAATGATAATTATAATCCCCTAAAAATCCATGCCCACAAACAAGACTTCAGGAATGTTAACCGTGGACTTAAATATCGGGCATAATCACACTTGATTCATTGTTAAAGTGAAATGAGTGAAGAGGAGGACATTGATAAGATTTGAGAAACACATTCTTAATTTTCAAATTATTTTCTCGATAAAAATGTATACAAATGGAGCGCAGAAACAGATAAACGTCGAGGTCGTATCGCTTCTAAAATATTGTACTGAGAATTCCTGACTGCAAAGAGAATCGAAACAGAACTTAGGTCGCTTCTATTCAGTTAAGACGTCATTGACAAAAATGTTATTTAAACTAATCAAGAAATAAAATTGCAGAGACAACGTTATTCAAACCCTGTAAGTTGTCTCCACGAGTCAGATGATATAGAAATTCGAATCATCATTGGGTTACTGTATAAGCAGTTACCAACAAAAAACTGACCAAGTGCAACTCAAATATGATCTTACTACGACTCTTGTGTATACGGATTCCGATTCCTCATAAGCGGTTGAGATTCGATCAGAGGAGACGAGAAATCAGAGAACAAATTTGAACCTATATAAAAGTACGGGGTATTTTTATTTCAAACTGTGCTAGGTTTTTCAAGGCACATGAATATTGTATTGTAGATGAACAGTTGTTGGATTTACAGAACAATGTCCATTTCGAGTACACATTGCTTTCAGACCTTGTAGGTATGCAAATAATAATTGTCATGTGTTGCTGAAGAATAATTGATGTAGCAAATAAATTGCCATATATTGGAATAGAAGAAAAAAAGTTGCAATGTCCTTCACTTCCACAAAATATCCAGGATGTAAATGTACCAATTCACGGAACGGGGCGGGATCTGACCATGGACAATAGATTTATATTAATACCACTCGCAGACATAATGTTGAAGGAAAATAAAATGACCAAGACAAAACAAGCGTAAGATACCTACTTACTTCCACACGAATAAAAAGAAAGACATTATAAAATCACCAAAGTTTGTATTCTGGAACAACATAACTTTCGTTTCCTTCACTCAGAAGAAAGGGGGAAAAATGTATATTTATGTCGACAAAGCACGTTGGAAAATCGGTTAATGACAAATTGTTTTCTAGAACTCAAGATATTTCTATGGGATGCTGGATCAAGCAGGGCATGTTAATTCGTTTTACTAATGAACTCTGATTGCCTAAATAATTGCAGAATGGATATTAGGCAATCGTCTTGAAATCGTTAGGCGTGTAACTTGCAGAAACATACATTAAGAGGAGATTGGGAAATACAATTAGTCTGGAATTGTGAAATGTCATTGAAAAAATCTGCAACCTAACATCGTGAGGTAAGCTGCACCTGGCAGCCAATCATCTGAAGTTCAAGTGAAATCTCTAAAACAAGGTAGAAATTTCCTCTGTCCTTCAAGTAAGGACAAAACAGTGAAAATAATATGTTCAAAATGCGACACAAAATGTCCTGAAAACAAAAGTGAAGTTTTTAGTGTGTGTGTTTTAAAAATAAAACAAATCTTCCTCCCATACTGTATGTGAAGTTAATTTTTATTGTATTTTATTTGTACTTGTTTCGTGATACCAAGGAAGTGTAAGTACCATGGTTTCCATTGCAGTTGTTTTCTTCTTTGATATTTACTTTAAATTACTGTTCAATAGTTATTCGCTGTGTAAATAAATTTCCATATACTTTGTATCTTGTAAGCCCTTGTTTCCCTCAATGAGATTTAGGCGCTCTCCCCCTACAGGGAAGAAATTGAACCTTACTAATTTTAGTTACACTTGTTTTCTTATAGATGTCATTGGAGTGGCCCGTAGTCAGAATTTCCATATTATATAATGCAATTAATTAATTACATTTAGTAGTATTAAACGTTCTCTCAAAAAACATAGCCATAGAAATATGCAAATAGTTTATAGATTAAAATGCAATGAAATCGTAAATAATTCAGCGGGTTGTGGTTAAATATACAGTAGTGGTTGAATGAGTGCGTATGCAGTCAGGGTTAAATATAGGCTACTCGATTCTACTGAGTTTACTTCCATGCCCATCGCTTTAAACACTCTATATTAGTTTGCAAATCGATTAACTGAATGTTTTTACTCACCGTGTTGTTAACGATTAATGAAGCATAATAAATATAATCAAATAAAGTCTCAACAAGTTATAATAAAAAATAATAAGGAAACAAAAAAGAAGTAAATATAGTAACACCTTCAATACTTGATTGAACTGATGCAATGAACCAACAAAACAATACGTCTGATTTCCGAATTTTCCAGTATCTGATTTGTGGGGGAAAAAACGTCATATATAGAAAGTAAGTCAGTTTCCAAAGAAGTTTGGAAACATAAATAATTTTGTTGGAGACGATGTGAAAGTAACTATAACGTTAATATAATACTCCAATCCAAATATAGAGCTACACAAAAGTAAATTTTCATAGACTATTTAACTTGTGCCCCAAATGGGAGTCAATGACAAATCACATATCAATGATTTTTTTATTTACAACTAATCACAGTCGTTTTTCACCTCCATTTTATCAGTTTAATTTTATCACTGTACAATCAAGCTCCTCCTTTTTTAACATTTCGAAAAGGTCATAGCATCATTTTACAGTGACTACATGTGGCTACCAGATTGTTTACATATTGCACGAATGTAATCTTATCGTAGTTGCGGGAGATAATATAAAAAACATTTGTAGCAATTGTATTGACGTAGACTTTCACGGCCGGAGTTGCTATGATGATCTTGAAGAAGATTTTCGGGCTGTAGGCCGTGGTCGTGAGGCTTGTAGTTCCCCGACGTTTCGCCAGAGACTGCGTCTGGCATCCTCAAGGGTTGTATTGAGACTGGCAATTCTGTTGTTGTTGTTGTTGTTTGGCAATGTCTAGCATCGCCCAGTGCGCTGCACTAGAACCAGTTGCGGCTCCCTGGCAGCAAATACCATAGTGATTATCTAGATGGAGTTTAACCACTTAACCCACTATATCTAGCGGCGTTTGTGTTCAGTTTATAAAAAAATTTGTAAAGGGAAGGGGGTGAAATGAGGTGTAATCCTACTAAAGCAGGGCATCGTAAACCACTCGGCCGGACAAGCAGAGAGTCCAAAAGCCGACCGAGCGGAATGAGCCACACTACTTTAGCTGTCATACAGCACTCATTTCATTAGCTGGACCATCAAAGTCTAGCAAATATGTTCCGGTGAATTGCACGTCGCTGTATTAGATGCCCTATATTGCGAACAATTTGATTTGTATGATTTTGGATTAGTTGGAACATTTTGTCCACACGTTCTTCAATCGTAGTCGCAATATACGGCATCTGTGCTTGGTTGTGAAGCTCTGCGATCTTCGTGTACATTGGTGCCGAAAAAATAATTTTGAAACATTTATTCTGAATTATTTGAACTTTCTTTTTGTGACATCCAGCGAGGATGCTCCAGGCTTCACAACCATACAGCAACATGCTTTCGGATCACAGCTGTGTAAAGAATCAGCTTGATCCGAGAGGATAGTGTAGGTGACTTGAAAAATGGATAAAGTAAGGCAATTGCAGCATTTGATTTATGAATAAGATGCCGAATATGAATTTTGAACGTAAGCTTGGAATCCAGATGGATTCCAAGATACTTGACTGAAGGCTCTGGTCGGAAGTGATGAGTTCCCAAGGTCAGTTGGATTTGGTTTGGTCTACTAGTCTTTGAAAACAAAACAGCTTTTGTTTTGTTAACATTGAGCTTAATGTTCCATATACCAAACCAGGAATGGTAGGAATTTAAGGCGGACTGGATTATTGGGACGCGTCGAGGTAATAGACGGAATGGAGCCTGAAGATACAAACAAGTATCATCAGCAAAAGGATGCTAGGTTAATACGGTTAAACGTAGGGATGTCTGACACATAGAGAGTGTACAGAATCGGAGAGAGGACTGCACCTTGAGGAACTCCCGCCAAGAGTGGCTTGCAGTCAGAATTATACCCACTAACCGACACATAAAAGTGTCGGTTAGTTAGGTATTTAGCTATAATTTTAATTAAATCAGCCGAAATTTGAAATTTTATTAATTTGTATAATAGTCCATTTATCCAAGTCGTATCGAATGCCTTCTCAATATCCAGGAACACTGCCAAAGTACTTCTCTTGTTGTTGAATCCCGTAACAACTTGGTCAACCAGTCGAGCAAGTTGGAGCGGAGTACTATGTGTTTTTCTAAAGCCAAATTGGTGAGTAGGAATAAGGTTTCTCTCTACCACCTCTCTTTTTAGTCTTGCCAAAATGAGTTTCTCCATAACTTTCCCCAGCACAGGTAGAAGACTGATTGGCCTTAAGTTGTCCGGGTTGGTTGGATCTTTACCAGGCTTTGGTATAGCTACAACTTTGGCTTTTTTCCAGACCTCGGGGAAGTACTGGTACTTGAGACAAAGTTTAGCTATTTGAAGGAATAGGAGAAGGGCTTTTAGCGGTAAATATTTTACCGCCAAATATGGTATCCGGTCATGACCGGGGGCACGTTTGGAAGGTAGATTATGGATTACGGCTTTCAATTCTGAAAGCCGTATATCAGGAAGGGTGAGAGGGATAGGTCTCTCAAGAAAAGTACTTACTGTATGGTATACTTCAGCTTCGTGAGCCGGTGTGGTGAGCTCATGTGGGCGAAACCTTGATTCTAGGTGTTTAGAGAGAGCTTGGGCTTTCTCCCGTAGGAGGTAAGCCCAATCTCCGTCATAAAATATAGCTGATGGAGGAGGCGGAGCTCGACTCCTTCTAATTCTTTTTAATATCTCCCACGGAGGAGTTTTAGCATCTGTGAAACGCTGAAGGGAAGAATCCCATTCAGCATTTCGCATTTCTTCTAATCGGTTTCGCACCAAATGAGCATAGCGACTGTAAAGTTGTTTGTGTTGGGGTGCGCCAAAAGTACGGTATAATCTGAGATATCGTTTCTTCTCAGTTAAATAATTTTGGAGTGTAGGATCGTATGGTTTTGTATGTGCATTTTTGTTTGTTTGTGTTGTAGATAGTGTAATGGCCGTTTGTATACTAGCCTGTAAACTAAGGACAGCGTGTTCTATTTGTTCTGTTGATTGGACAGAGAGTGTCGGCTGAACCCATTGGTTAAGCATGTGTGTGTAACTCTGCCAATCAGTGTGATCATAATACATGTTTGGGGGCGAGGACAACAAAAATGTGGGACTGATTTTAAAGAGTATAGGACTGTGATCTGAGTTAAGTACGTCTGTAATTGTGGTGACGTGTAGAGAGATAGGTACATTCCTCGAGAGAACTATATCCAGTATATCTGATCGAAAGCCAACATGTGTGTTTCTAAAGTATGTATGCTCCCTTGGAGCGGAAATTTCTATGTTATGATGCTGACAAAAATGTTGGAGTATCACACCAGATCCATTTTGGGTACGACAATTCCAAAGAAGATGTTTACTATTGAAGTCTCCCGCTAACAAGTAGTTAGGGGAGACGGAAGTGAGAGCGTTTAGGTCGTACCTCGTTAGGAGTCTGGTAGGTGATTTGTAAATAGAAACTATATAAATTGATTCGCGGTCTGAAATTGGCAAGACGATGGCTGTTGCTTCAATAAATTGAAGCCTGGGTGTAGGGGCCACTCTGTGGCCAATGGTTTGTTTAATAAAAATTGCTGTACCTCCAAGGGGACCATTCAATTGGTCATTTCTATATATACAGTACAATAATTCGGAATTTAGAATTTGTTTCCTGGTTTCAAAAAAGTTTCATTCAGAAGAAGAATGTCAATATCTCTCTCTTGTATAAAAGTAATAAGCTCTCGAATCTGTTTAAGTACACCATTGGCATTAAAAGGCGCAACATTGAGAAAGCTTCCGGTATGGAACCTACACATATTCACCGAAACAAATATTTACTAGATTTGTCATGAACGCAAACTTCTCCATTGGAGATTGTAATTGAGCTAATAATGGCTCTAAGTTATTGAGAAGTTCGCGTCCCTGACTTGATAGAGGGAGTTGAGAGGCTTGTCTATTCGGACTTTTAGGAGTGCTTTGTGATTGAAAATTTGGCTGGCCAGTTGCTTGGCTGAAGGAAATATTTGGATTGATTGGTTTTGAAGAAAAAGTTCTGCGTTGAATGTTTTGCTGTTTTGAATTTGAATTATTTGAATTATTTTCTGTACGTTTCAGAAAGGCAGCTTTTGCTGCAACGTATGATGGACATTCTCTATATGAGGCAGGGTGACCTGACGTTCCACAATTTGCACATTTTAGTTTTGATTTGTCGGTCAAAGCTTCTTGTTTGACAGGGTATTTACCGTGATTATGGGGTTCTGCGCAAACTACGCACTTGCGCGTCAGGCTACACCCTGCAAATGTATGATTAAAACGTTGACAGTTGAAGCACTGCTTTAGCCCTGATCGGGGTCTATAAGGCTCCACTGCTACAATCATATAGTTGAGTTTTGTGAGGTTGAATATTTCTCGACCGGAATCATTATTGTCGAGTTCCAATATAAAGATAGGAAGTGGTACTAGTTTTTCGTTTTCTTTTTTTGAAATTTGTTTTACTGTCTTGATAGGGTATTTAAGAGATTGAAGCTCTTCGAATATATCATCTTTTGATGTACTGGCTGGAAGTCGTTTTAATACCACCCTCAGTGGCAGATCTTGCTTCAGTATGTAGGTGTAGTGCTGTTTACCTACAGCAGAAAAATATTCTTTGAGTAACTTATGATCTGCCACTGAGGTGGCGTAGTATCGCAGACCTTCTGGCGTGCTAACTACTTTGAGATCTCCACTAAGTTTAGAAGTGATTTCTTTATTCATTTTGAAGGCATCAGCTTGCCCAATAACTGTAATTGGGGGCGGTCTTGGTTCTTTTTTAGGTGGTAGCACACCAGTGGGGCTGCGAATTTGTTGTAGCAGTAGGAGCCCTAGCCTCTTTTGATGGTCCAGCTTGAGATGCGGGACGTTTGTCAGTTTCATTCATATTAGCCAATATGGAATAAGGGTTTGAAACTGACACTTCCTGTGAATATGACACGGTTGGTACCTTTTTACTGGGATTTGATTGTTTCCTCATTTTCTTTTCTGTTGTTTCGTATTGGTTTTCATTTCGTTTTTTATGTTCACTTGATGACTCTGTGCGTTCTTCACCATATGTTAGGAAACAAGTGGTTTGAACGTCCATAGCCATCTTCTGTACAGCATTTAGAATCTTTTCTAGATATTGAGTTTTGTCATTAGATTTTCCTTTTAGTTGACTTAATGCATCAGAGTAATTCCCGCGTCATATCCAAGGCTGTGTCAGACCGCTCGAACTCTGGGTATGTTTGCAAATAACTTGAAATGATCCAGAAAGTGCCTTGAATTTTATTTGCAACTGTGGAAAATTTGGAATCTGGTTTGAAATTTTGTTTCTTTATATACGCTTCAAATTGATTTGAAGCTATTTCCCAGATTTCAAGCGGGGCTGTAGTCCCGCACCTCTTCCACCACTTCCATATCACTGGTTTTACAGCTGGTCGCCATGGTGCTTGGAATCGCCAAGACTTAGTCCAATGGCTTGTTTTAATGCACTAGACACTGAACACTTACACCAAATAGATATGGGCTTAACACTAATACTCACAGTTTGTAGAAGAGTTATTAATGCAGTGGCTAAACCACACCTGATAACACTCGCACTGAGCACTCACTGAGCGTATGCTCAGAGGGGTATTGGCTACCAGAGCCTCACCCGGTTTTCACAGAACACTAAACGACACTATTTATTTATATGTTTCACTAGCACAGAAGAAAAAAAAATGAAGAATCAGCGCTGAAACGCTGGAAGGAAAGTGTTTTAATGTTTACTAGTAGTCCAGAAGGCCGTGAGAAACAGAGGGCACTGCTGTAGCGTCGTTGAACGATGTACGCTGTGCTATTGTTTTCAATGACGTCACTGGAGTTTAGTAGAAAATCAATACGATGTCAGCTCAATAGGGAACCAAGGCGAAGAATCTGATGAACTCTGGCAATTCTGTCCACTGTCTGTTCTATTTATACGTTCACCGCGATGTGTTCGTAAGTTATATATCTGCCTTCTGATTGGTCAGCGGTAGCAATTGGAGAAGATGAATGAGTGAAAAAGACACTTGCCAATAGAAACGGGGGATACAGCAAAGGTTGTATAACTCTCGATTGATTGATTGATTGATTGATTGATTGATTGATTGGCATGTTAATGCTATTCGATAGTTTTCCGCAAGTTGCATTTTCAATCAATTGAGAGAAAAAAGTTGTCACAACCCCTTGAAAATTAAATTTATCTGCATGAAGCTTGGAATACGCTTTGTCTAGACTCTGCGTAAAATATAAATATATATATATATCCATCCATAGTAATTCTGCCCGAAGACAGGTCCTTCACTGCAATCATAGCACTTGCATGCTATGCTCGCAGCTTTACTAGGGAATTGTAGGTGTGGTAGCTTCCCGTTGCTTTCCACACCGGTGAAGGATCATGATGATAATGATGATGACGAGAAGGAGTATGATGATGATAATGATGATGATGGCCATATGATTTCGGGGACCGTTTGGGCCTTAACGTTTTTCTGACATTTGTCTTATAGGTGAGGAAAAACCCCGATAAAACTTCACCCAGAAAAACTGCCCCGACCGGGGATCGAACCCGGGCCCGCTGCGTGACAAGGCAGCACGCTACCTCGAGATCAAAGCGGTGGACATATATATATATATATATATATATATATACATATTTAGATTTTTTCGGGGTTTTTCCTTACCTGTAAGATAAATGTCAGTAAGCGTAGGGCCTAAGTGTCCCTGAAAATCATCCGGCCTTCATAATCATCTTTATAATTATCACCATCACCACGCTATAATTGCAATGATAGACCTGCCCTCGGGCAGAATTACTGTGGATGGATATATATTTTTTCAAAGTTTGAATTTATGAATAATTATTTGATAAGATGCTCACATATTTATTTAAAAATAATATCATTTGAAAATTAATTTTAATAATTTTTATATTTAGTATTATATCTTACTTATGAAAACGATTATTAAAATTTTGAAAAAAATAAAATTCTATGTTACCAGATTATTAATAGAACTGTAAATGTACGTAAAAAAATAATATTTTAAGGGAGTATTTTTTGTATAAAATCAATTCTAATTGAGAAAAATGGATAAAAAATGAACTAAATTATTATTTAAGACATTTTACAAATAAAGAGTTCGGGATGGTTACATATAAGCTTCTTTTGTCTGCACAACAGACTTCCATGACAATCACTTCTAAATACTGTAAAACCTTTTAAAAAACTCACCATGTCCTTGATGATTTAAGAAGGAGAAAAAAAATATTCGATTCAAGTTCTTATAAAGTATAATAAGAAATAATGAGAAAATAAATAACCATATAAAAGCGAATGCCGTTTTTTCTTCGATTGAGAGAATTGACTGACGCAACGAACTGGTAAAACCACAAGTTTTGATATCAACTTAGTCCAGATTGTCTTCATTATCCGATAATATACATTCAATTACTGGAGCATGCTCTCAACATATAGAACGATACCTGCACATTGTGCAATTGCTGGGAATGACACTGCTGATTTTCGTTCCAAAAAAGGCTACAATTTAATTCAGAGTACTACTAAAAGCTTACCCTTCACATCCATTAAAACACTAATTAAAAATAAATATAATATCAAACAAAACCAAGACCTATATAATAAAACCAAAGAAATAAATAATAGTTTTAAAAAACTAAAACAGCACGCTTTATTAGAAAATCGAACTCAAAAATGAAAAATAATTTTAATTTCCAACACGCTTGGGATAAATTTAAAGTGGTCAACAAAAAAATCTTCTCCAACACATATAGAATAAAACTAGAATCATGAACAAAAAGAAAATAATTTTACCATCAAAAGCGTGGGGTGCTCTATATCAATTAATATATTTGATAATAAACAGATATTGGTAAAAGTAAGCTGTCTAAGAAGAAAATGTAAAAATCATAAAAAGCACCCCACGCTTTTGATGGTAAAATTATTTTCTTTTTGTTGATAACTCTAATTTTATTCTATATGTGTTGGAGATGATTTTTTTGTTGACTACTTTAAATTTATCCCAAGCGTATTGGAAATTAAAATTATTTTTCATTTTTTAGTTCGATTTTCTAATAAAGCGTGTTCTTTTTAGTTTTTTAAAACTATTATTTATTTTTATTTTTTAGTTTTAATATTTTACAGAATAAGATAAAAATGTAAATATCTTTAAATTCGATACTATTATAATATGAGCTAAAAGTAATACTCTTCTACAAAAAAAAACCCTCCCAGCCGGATTTGAACCAGCGACGTACGGATTACTGAAATTATATACCACTAAGGGTTCGCTGCTCTACCAACTGAGCTCTTACAACGATTGGCTAAAACCTCGACAAGTCCGCGACCTATTATACCAGTTTTATTATTTTTTTTTATTTTCGGATGATTCTGGCCAGGATTTTAGAAACAAAATATGAAATTATTGTATTGTCACGGGGCCTCTACACGTATACAAAGTTTCAAGTTGATCCAATGTTTCTAAGTGGGTGAAAATCGCGTTGAAAGATTCCGTTACATTGATACAAAAACACGTTTTTTGATTTTCTGATGATTATGGCCAGGATTTTAGAAAATAAATATGAAATTATTGTATTGTCACGGGTCCTCTACAAGTATACAAAGTTTCATGTGGTTCCAATGTTTCTAAGTGGGTGAAAATCGCGTTGAAATATTCCGTTACATTGATACAAAAACACTTTTTTTGATTTTCTGATGATTATGGCCAGGATTTTAGAAAATAAATATGAAATTATTGTATTGTCACGGGTCCTCTACAAGTATACAAAGTTTCAAGTCGATCCAATGTTTCTAAATGGGTGAACATCGCGTTGAAAGATTCCGTTACATTGATACAAAAACACTTTTTTTGATTTTCTGATGATTATGGCCAGAATTTTAGAAAATAAATATGAAATTATTGTATTGTCACGGGTCCTTTACAAGTATACAAAATTTCAAGTCGATCCAATTATTTTAAGTGGGTGAAAAACGCGATGAAAGATTCAGTTACATAGATAGATAGATAGATAGATAGATAGATAGATAGATAGATAGATAGATAGATAGATAGATAGATAGATAGATAGATAGATAGATAGATAGATAGATAGATAGATAGATAGATAGATAGATAGATAGATAGATAGATAGATAGATAGATAGATACAGGTCAAGCTAATATAAAGCGTGTAAAAATGGAGCATTTTAGTAAAGAAGTCAGATATTATTCCAGAAATTCCACGAAAAACTGCAGTAGCAAAATTTAGACTGCTTACAGAACATGACTATTTGGCCAAACGTCTATATAAAATAGGAATCTACACGAATCCAAATTGTCCTCTATGCAAAAAAGATTAAGAAATGAACGACGAACAAACCTGTGAAGAATTACCTGTTGGATCCACCGTAGAGAAATATTGGAGAGCAAGAACGCTAATGGCTTCGTTGCCTAGGCCCAGCATTTTAAAACAACAACATATAGAAGGTAAGTCAGCGTATAAACAAGCTATAAAGAAAAAAAAAATATAGACGATGTAAAAAGGATTCTATATTTAAGCTGATATTCTCATTCAAATGTAAACCTACACCATTCAAATGTTCTATAGCCTACATAAAATTAATGATTAAGTCCACCTTCACATTAATTAAGTAAAACATAACTTATTTCATTTCAGTGCTACTTAATTGTTACAATTATTAACTATCTTCTCATTATAACATTAAAAGATATACAACACTCTTAAGATAAAGAGACAAATTACAATTAACATACCTAGAAAGAAATTGATACTTATTCACTGGCACTATCGAAACCATAGGTTCATGGCCGCGCGGATATAAGCTCTCCATATATCCCTATCCTGAGCTAATGTTTTCCAATCATTCCCTGTATAATCTACTTCCCTCAAATCATAGTTAATGTTATTCTCCCGCCATTCCATGTTCCTAGGAATATGTCCCTGTGTTTGAGCCTTTGGCATGGGTTCCCTGAAGTAGTCCCCAGCCGGAGAACCGAATGAGAGACTATTTGACCTCCGGAAAATTTTACCCCAGTTGAACCCATGTCCGCATTTCTTGACGGTTGTATTTTTACGGTGAAAGATCGTCACTCTTTGGACCAAGGTACTTTTTTCTTCACCTTCGACCAGTTCGGCATGGGTAACCCTATCGGCAGCAATGCTACCGCCGGCATATCTCTCGGGATCATTTAAGCACGCAAGCCACTCCAGCACGGCAAGGTAAAGATACCATGGAGGGAAAGTGTATATATGTGTATATATATATATATATATGATATGAAAAGAAAAAAGAATGCTTGAGTCGGGATTTGAACTCGAGTCTCTAAAGTCTGTACCTTTAGCGCTCTAACCAACTGAGCTACTCAAGAATTCCAAGACAAGCATACAATTTTCTTATACATGTAGTATTCTCAATTCACACAAGAGGTAGCGGAAATATCATTCAACTGCCATCTAGTGGCTAACCTAACAGTTAAGCAAATTATTAAAGAGAATATTTTTACTTTATAGCAGTAACGCTTGTATATATATAGATATTATAATATATATATATATATATATATGAAGATACCAAGTACCGGTACTGAAACAGCTGTAACGAATTTGTATTAAAATAGATATGAAAATCGTGTAAAGCTTTAACAGTTATATTTTATTTAATATCTAGACGAAGCTTGTATCTTATTCCATGGATTTTTTTATTGAATACCAGCTTCCAGTTAACGTTACAACTGGAATAAGAATGCAGAAGGTCGAATCACGTTTCGACGTATCGATTCACGAAATATTCATTAGATGAGAAAAGAACGTGATTGGCTGATTTGGGAAGCGCCAATTCCTCAGTAAAAGAATTTTTCGAAATAGTATTTCTTAATATATCATATTTAATTTATGCTAGTTATATTTTTACAAAATACAAAAATAAACAGACAAATAAAATAATGCTGACTTTTGCCAGCTATAGTAACCTACTAATTTATCTATATTGTATAACAACAATTGGATTATTATGAACGTGTATATATTATTTGTGGAAAGCGACAGTTGAATTTAATATTGACACTGAATTCGTTCAAACGCATTATCATTACATTTTTACGAGTTATTGATAAATGTGATTTGTCAATTTAGTATAAATGAATGTTAGTGACTTTTTAATATACAAACGAGACCAGTTTATTGCAGACCTTTCAACGACAAAAATGACGTCGTACAACAAGGTAAGCCAACTCCAGGTTTACCGGATCTAAAAGAAATACAAGGCATGTTTAACTTTTAATTCAACTTAACGAAAATGTCAATTCTGGAGTTACAAAGTACTGTACATATACAAAATTCACATAAGATGTATATTATAATGTTGCGTAATATTTTGTAATTTTACGGTAGTTTTTACTACTTCGATCATTGTTTGTTCACTAGTATAAATATTGGACTACATACTCAAATACTTTTTTAAGCTACAGGCCTATGCCTACTTCAGTAACATTTTGCCATCTCGGTACATGTGTGACTATCACGTTCGGCCGCACAGACTGGGATCCCAGGTGTGAATAATGGCGAATAAAGAGAGGTATTGTTAGTGCGTTCTACCGGGATTGTCGGATTTTTCTCGGAGTTCTCCCGTTTCTCTAAATTCATTCCATCAACATTTTTCATTCACCATTCCTTACCCTTCATCTCACTTCATTTCTCATTCATTAGTTTTATATCACCCTTCCTTCACCTTGTTTCCTTATAGTTGACAATCCAGAGGTGTTGCTTCCGTAGATCTAGTGGGGACCCACCAGGGTATTGTCTCATTAATACGAGTCTGAACAATACAAAAGGATCAGAAGAGATCAACGGAGAATTGAAGTCTACCATTACTCACAGGTTCTACATATATATATATATATATATATATATGCTGGTTGATTCAGTGACAATGCTACACACGTCTACAGATAATAGAGGAGATAACAATTAAAACAAAAATTATTATAAACAAAACAATGTCCATAAATGCACTATGATTAACATTAACTATTCATTTGTTATTGCAAATTAGATTTTAAATAATTCATTTGAAAATACAATAATCAATTTAAAATACTAATACACATTACAACAATTGTTCTAAATGTCCATCAGCTTGAAGTGAAGCCTCTGAGCGGTGCACAATCAACTTCTGTCATCAAACAACACTTTTCCAGATGGGGATACTATAGGAGAGTTTTACTGAATTTTCTATATCATAGATAAAAATCTGTAACATCGTCACTGAATCACTCTATTGAACCAGAAATATAATATTGCAATTACAATTCTCTCTTATTATTCTTCGGCTTTCCTCCACTTGTAGGTTTGCCGTCCTCAGTTTCCATTTATCTCTATCATTCCAATCTCCCTCTTCCAAATTCCTATCATCCATTATAGTTCAGACGTAGGTTTTCCATTTCCATCTTGGTCTGCCACGTTTATTTCTTCCAGGGGGTGACCACTGGTATATATGTTTTGGCCATCTTTCATTTTCGATTCTTTGTACATGGCCATACCATCTAAGCGTTTGATTTACAATTCTCTTAACAACAGATGTGGTGACATTCATTTCCCTCCAAAGGAATTCATTTCTTATTTTATCCTGTTTTGTTTTTTGGAGGCTTCTTCTAAAATAATCAAATTAAGCTGTTCTAATTTTATTCTTTTGTAATTCCGTCAGAGACCAAGTTTCACTTCCGTATCACAAAATATTCTGTATTATGCTCCTATAAATTTTCATTTTAGTTTCCTTTGTAATATTTTTATTCCAAATTATTCCATGTAATGTGTTAGTTGCATTTTTTGCCATTGCAATTTTAGTCTGTACACCTAAACTTGTAATTATTGACCCAAGATACCTAAAAAAATTCACACTTTTTTATTTTCCCTGTTTAAAGTATGAGGTCATCCACATCCTTTCCCAAACACATATATTCTGTTTTCTGTAAATTTACATTCAGTCCCCATTTTTTTATATTCTTCCATTAGTTTATTTATCATATATTTCATATCATCTTCATCCCCTGCAAAAATAATTTTATCATATGCAAACAACAATGAATGCACTACTTTTCCTCCTATAAGAATACCCATTTCAGAACATTTTTTATATCACAAGTTAAGAGCCTGGTCTAAATAAATGTTAAAAAGAATTGGTGATAAACTGCATCCCTGCTTAAGGCCTTTATTCACTGTGAATTCCTCTGTTAAAGTATTCTATATTTTTACTTTAGATTTTGTATTACTATAGATCCTCCTTACTTACTTACTCACTGGCACTATCGAACCCGTAGGTTCATGGCCGCACGGACATAAGCCCTCCATACATCCCTATCCTGTGCTAATGTTTTCCAATCATTCCCTGTATAATCTATTTCCCTCAAATCATAGTTAATGCTGTTCTCCCACTTCATTCTTGGTCTACCAACTGGACGTTTTCCTTCTGGCTTTCCTACAAGAAGTTTCCATGCACGTCTTTCACTCCCCATACGCGCAACATGTCCTGCCCATCGCAGTCTACGGGACTTAACTGTTCTTATTATATCTGGCCTCCTATAAAGACCATGTAGTTCATTGTTATGTAGTCTTCTCCATTCACCTGTCTGTTCATCTCTCTTTGGTCCAAAAATATTCCTAAGAACTTTATTCTCAAATACTCGTAATCTCCTTTCCTCCCTTAAAGTAAGAGTCCATGTTTCGCACCCATATAATATAACTGGTAGAATAATAGTTTTATATATTTTCAGCTTAACGTTTTTTGAAAGGAGTTGGGACATCAAAAGTCTCTGCAATGCATAATAGCATGCATTTCCAGAATTGAGCCTATGTTTAATTTCTTCGTGCATCTCATTCCTATTTGTGATTATTGTTCCTAGGTATTTGAATTCAGCCAATTCCTCAAAATTTCCCTCATTTGTCATTAGCTGTCCATTTCCATTATATAATGTATTTCTACGTGTGACCATATATTTAGTTTTACTTATATTTACTTCCAGTCCTAATTTCTTAGTGTTATTCAATAGTGTTTGCGTGTTGGCCTTTAGTATCTCCTCGCTATCGGCCAGTAGTACTACATCATCAGCATAAACTAACAGCTTATTAATACCATTCAGTTGTAAGCCTTCCTCATTCTCTAAAGATTTAATGGCATGCTCTAGTACAAAATTAAATAGTAGAGGAGATAGTGCATCTCCTTGCTTCAACCCATTCTGGATTTCAAAAGTGTCTGAAAACTGTTTGCCTACACGCACCCTACTCATTGAGCCATTTAGACACATTCGTATAAGTCTAACTAACTTTTTAGGAATTCCGAACTCCAGCAGGATACTATATAACTTCTCCCTCTTAATTGAATCATATGCTTTTTGAAGTCTACATATAGTTGATGTACTGTACCATTATATTCCCATTTCTTTTCTAAAATCTGTCTTATACTAAAAATCTGATCTGTTGTAGACCTGTTTCTTCTAAATGCACATTGATGATCTCCTAGAATGTCATCAATATAGGGAGTAAGTCTGCTTACTAATATATTTGTTAGAATTTTGTACGAAGTTGAAAGTAATGAGATGCCCCTACAGTTGTTGCAATCAGTTTTATCTCCTTTCTTATAAATTGGTACGATAATTGATTCCTTCCATTCATCTGGAAGAGCTTCTTTTTCCCAAATCATACTCAGCAACCAGCGTATCTTGTCCATCAATTTTTCTCCCCCTGATTTTATGAGTTCTGCTGGGACCTCGTCTGAACCTGATGCTTTATACATCTTCAATTTTTCAATTGCCATTTCAACCTCTAATGCACTTGGCTCTGCGACTAGCATTTCTGCTGTCTGTAACTTATCCTCCTCAATGTCCTGTTCTGTATGCACATTTAATAGCTGATTAAAATAACTTTTCCATCTATTTAATATACTCTTGGAATCTGCAATCATATCCCCATTTTCATTCCGAATTATGTTTGTTCTAGCCTGAAACCCTTTCATCTCTATACTAATTCCCTGATATAATTCTCTAATGTTCCTATTTTTTGCATTCATTTCGAGATCATTAATCTTCTCTCTCAAATATTCCCTCTTTTTACTCTTTAATAACTTGGTGGTTTCCCGTTTAACACTACCCAATTGCTCTAAATTTACCTCATTTGGCTCGTGTAACCATTTCATTTTTGCTAGCTTTCTTTTCTTTACAATGTCGGCACATTCCTCATCAAACCATTTCTTGATTTGCCTCTTTTTTAAACAACCAATTCTTTCTGAAACAATATTAATCCATTTATCACAGATATTCAGATTTCTCATTGCCGTCCGTAACATGTGTCGAGGTACACTATCATATGCCATCTCTAAATCAATAAAGGTCATATACAGTTCTTTATTTTTTGCTAGGATTTTCTGTTGTAATTGTGTAATACAGAAAGTATTATCAATACATGATCCTCCACTCCGGAATCCACATTGTTCTTCTCTTAAGTTATCTTTTATCTCCTTAAGTTTAAAATTTATAATTTTACTAAAAATCCTAGCTGTTGAAGGTAAAACGCTTATACCTCTATAATTGGAACACAGTTTTTATCACTTTTTTTAAAAATAGGAGTAATATACGATAAATTCCAGTCTTCTGGGATATAGTCTCCAATTTTAATTTTATTAAAAAGTTTTGTTAAAAATATTACTAAAATATCTCCTCCATGTTTTAGGAGTTCCGTCTGAATATTTCCTGGTCCTGGTGCTCTCCCATTTTTTGCCTCTTTCAAAGCTCTTTTTACTTCATCTTCTGTTATCTCTGGAGTGTCAAATTTATATGGTACATCTGTATCTTCAAGTTGAAACTCATTTCTGTTTTCTTGAAGTAAACCTTTATAATGTTGCATCCATTCTGATGGTCTTATCAACTGAATATTTATCTTCTTTCTTTCTGATTTCCTGATATTTTGTAATGTTTTCCAAGCTTCTTTGGATCTAGCATATCCAATCGAATGATCTATATTCGAGCATATATTATCCCAGTACTCATTTTTTGTTCCTCTCAATTAAATAAAAATAAAACTTAGTTTTATTTGATTTTCAATCATTCTGATTATGTAGTATAGCTCTTTAAAACTTATGCATATAATATTTGGTACAGAATCTTATAAATGATCTCTTCCTGTGAATTAACTTACTGTTATTATTAATATGAAGGAGGATTTATTATTACCAACCTCTTTAAAAATAATTATTTACGTATAAAAATACCCTACATTTATAATATATGAAAATTCACAAAAAATGTACACTACTTTGGATCCAATTATAATTGGGTCTCATTTTAAAGTTTGTGTCTAATGTACGAGGTATATTAAATAATATTACTTAAATAATTATTTATATCATTAACGATCTATTAAAATAACATTACCACTATCACTATGTTATATTATTATTATTATTATTATTATTATTATTATTATTATTATTATTAATATTACTATTAATATTATTATTATCATTATTCATTTCAGGTCGATGGCAGAAAAAGATAAAAAGATACCGAGATTGTCTGGTAAAAAGAGAACATATAAAATTAGATGAATCCAAGAGACCACATCAAAAAGTTAACCGTAGTGAACTCTTCGGGTTCGAGAGCTCATTTAGGAACATGAATATGGATTAAATAAGATAAAAGATGTTCACAATGTGTTAAATGTTCAAAATAAAGGTCTTGTTGTGTTTCATGACTCAGATATACTCTTCTGACAAGTGTTGTATTTACATAACCATTCTTTTACCATTTTTATAGTAAATATATTAAATAAAAATTATTTATTCGGTTTCTCTATAGAAAAAATAATTGGTTTCATGAGCCAAATGAACTAAATTTAGAACAATTGGGTAACATCATACTGGAAACAACTAAGTTATTAAAGAGTAAAGAGAGAACATATTTGAGAGAGAACATATGTTATCTTTAAAATAATGCAAAAAAATAGGAACATCAGATAATTATATCAGAGAATTAGGATAGAGGAAAAAGGTTTCAGGGTAAATCAAACATAATTACAAGTGAAACTGGAGATCATCATCATCATCATCATCATACAAGGATTAAGTCTGTTTGCTCGTTCCGATTTAATGAAAGCTAGCATTGTTAAAATTAATTAAATATGCATTTTCATCAAGTAAACACCAACTCAGTTGATTATTGTTAAAATTGTTCAGACCATTTCTGTGTGGGCGTCCTACATATCTCCATCTGTGCGGTTTATAATTTAGCAATAAATATGATTACAGATTCCAGGAGTATGTTAAATGGATGAAAAAACAAATGCTTTAAGCTGTTAAATGTACACAGAGAACACGATATTGAAGTGAATGATTTACAGGCAGCAGAAATATTATTCACCGAACATAGTTTTCTAGAGGTTGAAATGGAGATAGAAGAATTAGTGGTGTTTGAAGTCTCACCTTCAGATGGGATTCCAGCAGAACTGGTAAAATAAGGTGGACACAAATTTATAGACAAGATAATCAGTGATTTACTATGATTTGTGAAAAAGAAGCGCTTATAAATGATTGGAAATAATTGATTATCCTAAAATTCTCTAGGAAAGGCGATAAAACTGTATGCAACTACTGCAGGGCTTCTTTTTACTTTCAACTTCGTGCAAATATTTACTTACTTACTTACGTACTCACTCACAGGCACTATCGAAACCGTAGGTTCATGGCAGCGCGGATATAAGCTCTCCATACATCCCTATATTCATGGCAGCGCGGATATTAGCTCTTCACATATCCCTATCCAGAGCTAATGCTTTCCAATCATTTCCTGTATAATCTACTTCCATCAATCATTGTTAATGTTATTCTCCCACCTCATTCTTGGTCTACCAACTGGGCGTTTTCCCTCTGGCTTTCCTACAAGAAGCTTCCATGCGCGTCTTTCAATACCCATACGCGCAACATGTCCTGCCCATCGCAGTCTACGAGACTTAACTGTTCTTACTATATCTGGCTTCCTATAAAGACCATGTAGTTCATTATTATGCAGTCTTCTCCATTCACCTGTTTGTTCATCTCTCTTTGGTCCAAAAATGTTCCTAAATACTTTATTCTCAAATACTCGTAATCTCATCCGTTAAAGTAACAGTCCATGTTTCGCACTCGTATAATATAACTGGTAAAATAATAGTTTTATATATTTTCGGTTTAACGTTTTTTGAAAGGGGTTGGGATGTCAAAAGTCTCTGCAATGCATAATAGCATGCATTTCCAGAATTGAGCCTATGTTCAGAACAAATATATTAGTATCCAGAATTAGTATCTATATTAACGAAGTAATAGGTGATCGTTAATTTGGATTTAGAATAAATAGGTTTACAATAAATGAGATTTTAGTAAAATGCATTTTATAAAATGCGAGTATAATGGCAGTGTGCATCAAACTACACGTACTCTTCCAAAACGGCATATGAATCAATTAGGAGGGTGAAGTTATATAATATCCTGCAGTAGTTTAGAATTTATAAAGGATAGTTAGACATATTCGAATATGTATAAATCGGACAAAGTATAGACTGTGTGTAGACAAACCGTTTACATTAATTTCGAAATTCACTGTGCGTTGAAGGGAGGAGTATCACTGTCTACTCTACTATGCAATTTTATACTAGAACAAGCCATCAAATCTGTTAAGGATGAAGAAAGTCTACAACTCAATGGTGGTAATAAGTTGCTAGTTTTATTCATGACAAAGTTATATAATTCGGTTTCTACTGAGGCACGTAGAACCATAGCAAAAGTTCTGTCAACAGAACTGGAACTCAGATTACGAAACGACATCTGGGCGCTACCACATAACCAGAAGAGTACAGCAATTCTAACCATATTACTGAAAGCAGGAATCCCGAGAAATGAAGAAGGACCACAATCTTAGACATCAAAGTATGATTCTCAGGTTGAGGCGGTGAAAAAGATTTCACCCTCCACACAGAAGGATCAAAAACAGAAGGAAATAGCGGGGCAAAGCTATTATTTATTTTATTTATTAATTTGTTTATTTTACGTGTTGGAATTAAGACCGTTAAGTTCAGCAACTCTTGATGGTGGTAAGTTTAAAGTTTTTGAAGAGCGATTCACACCAGTATGTTGTTACGTGTGCTGTCTCGTTTGAGTAAAAAGCGGGAGATGATAGTCTCTTTTCATGCAGTAATTGTATCGTTCGCTTCGGTGGAGCAGTCGGTAAGAAGCTCTCTTGCGACGATGCAGACCCAGGTTCGATTCTGGTAAGGATTTGTTAATAACGTCATTAATTTTCATAATGTCTACACGTTACCTGGCTTCGATTCTGGCCAGGATTTTTTTAATGACGTCATTAATTTTCATAATGTCTACACATTACCTGGCTTCGTTATATAAATAAATTAGTATATATATATATATATATATATATATATATATATATATGAAAATAAATAAACTAAAGGAAAAATCTCATACTGTATATGTAGAAAGTGAATAATAATTGTGACGTCTCATTACTTTGTTTACAAAACACATGGCAAACCAAGATTTTTTTTTCCCACTACTAATACAAAACGTGTATGATTAATTTAAATTAAATCAAGTTAATATCGAATTTCAATATACATATAAGTCCTGGAATATTGCATCGCTTCATATAGACAGTTTATAGCAGGCACGGTTAGGTGCTCTAGTGGAGAGAGCTTCAGTTTCACATGCATGAGGTCGCGTGTTCGATCCCGCTGTCATGCTTCTCTCTCTCTCTCTCTCTCTCTCTCCTCTCTCTCTCTCTCTATCTCTCTCTCTCCTCTCTCTTCTCTTTCTCTCTCTCTCTCTCTCTCTCTATATATATATATAGTCCTTATTTAAATTAATTTTCTTTGTTTTGTTTTATCTACAACATTTACCGCACAACTTATTCACGCAAAACTATTTTCCATTGCACGACACACAACGAAATGGAAAGATTTTAGTTTCACAAATAGTTGTATACTTGTGAACCAAATAGCTGACTTCTGATCATGCGCAATGGCTTCGTTCTGGGACTTGAGAATTATCTGTGCACCATCAATGTTTCAAAGGCTGAGCATTGGCATTCTATATACCAGAATTATGTAATAAGCACAAATCAAACTCATGGCTTATCTAAATATATATATATATATATTATAAATATATTTTTGACATTTGGCAATGAAGGCAAATATGATATGAAAAGAAGAAAGAATGCTTGAGTCGGGATTTGAACTCGAGTCTATAAAGTCTGTACCTTTACCGCTCTAACCAACTGAGCTACCCAAAAATTCCAACAAAAGCATACAATTTTCTTATACATGTAGTATTCTCAATTCACACAAGAGGTAGCGGAAATTTATTCCAACTGCCATCTCGCGGCTAACATAACAGTTAAGCAAATTTTTAAAGAGAATATTTACTTTATAGCAGTAACGCTTTTATATATACTGTAGATATTATAAATATATTTTTAATATTTTGACATATTTGCCTTCATTGCCAAATGACAAAAATATATTTACAATGTCTATATATAAAAGCGTTACTGCTATAAAGTAAATATTCTCTTTAAAAATTTGCTTAACTGTTATGTTAGCCGCGAGATGGCAGTTGGAATAAATTTCCGCTACCTCTTGTGTGAATTGAGAATACTACATGTATAAGAAAATTGTATGCTTGTATTGGAATTCTTGGGTAGCTCAGTTGGTTAGAGCGGTAACGGTACAGACTTTAGAGACTCGAGTTCAAATCCCGACTCAAGCATTCTTTTCATATCATATTTGCCTTTATTGCCAAATGTCAAAAATATATTTATAATGTCTATATATAAAAGCGTTACTGCTATAAAGTAAATATTCTCTTTAAAAATTTGCTTAACTGTTATGTTAGCCGCGAGATGGCAGTTGGAATAAATTTCCGCTACCTCTTGTGTGAATTGAGAATACTACATGTATAAGAAAATTGTATGCTTGTATTGGAATTCTTGGGTAGCTCAGTTGGTTAGAGCGGTAACGGTACAGACTTTAGAGACTCGAGTTCAAATCCCGACTCAAGCATTCTTTTCATATCATATTTGCCTTTATTGCCAAATGTCAAAAATATATTTATAATGTCTATATATAAAAGCGTTACTGCTATAAAGTAAATATTCTCTTTAAAAATTTGCTTAACTGTTATGTTAGCCGCGAGATGGCAGTTGGAATAAATTTCCGCTACCTCTTGTGTGAATTGAGAATACTATATGTATAAGAAAATTGTATGCTTGTATTGGAATTCTTGGGCAGCTCAGTTGGTTAGAGCGTTGAAGGTACAGACTTTAGAGACTCGAGTTCAAATCCCGACTCAAGCATTCTTTTTTTTCTTTTCATATCATATTTGCCTTCATTGCCAAATGTCAAAAATATATTTATAATATCTATATATAAAAGCGTTACTGCTATAAAGTAAACATTCTCTTAAAAATTTGCTTAATTGTTATGTTAGCCGCGAGATGGCAGTTGGAATAAATTTCCGCTGCCTTTTGTGTGAATTGAGAATACTACATGTATAAGAAAATTGTATGCTTGTATTGGAATTCTTGGGTAGCTCAGTTGGTTAGAGCGCTAAAGGTACAGACTTTAGAGACTCGAGTTCAAATCCCGACTCAAGCATTCTTTTTTCTCTTCATATCATATTTGCCTTCATTGCCAAATGTCAAAAATATATTTATAATATATATATATATAAAAGCGTTACTGCTATAAAGTAAATATTCTCTTTAAAAATTTGCTTAACTGTTATGTTAGCCGCGAGATGGCAGTTGGAATAAATTTCCGCTACCTCTTGTGTGAATTGAGAATACTATATGTATAAGAAAATTGTATGGTTGTATTGGAATTCTTGGGTAGCTCAGTTGGTTAGAGCGCTAAAGGTACAGATTTAGAGACTCGAGTTCAAATCCCGACTCAAGCACTCTTTTTTTCTCTTCATATCATATTTGCCTTCATTGCCAAATGTCAAAAATATATTTATAATATCTATATATAAAAGCGTTACTGCTATAAAGTAAATATTCTCTTTAAAAATTTGCTTAATTGTTATGTTAGCCGCGAGATGGCAGTTGGAATAAATTTCCGCTACCTCTTGTGTGAATTGAGAATACGACATGTATAAGAAAATTATATGCTTGTATTGGAATTCTTGGGTAGCTCAGTTGGTTAGAGCGCTAAAGGTACAGACTTTAGAGACTCGAGTTCAAATCCCAACTCAAGCATACTTTTTTCTTTTCATATCATATTTGCCTTCATTGCCAAATGTCAAAAATATATTTATAATATCTATATATAAAAGCGTTACTGCTATAAAGTAAATATTCTCTTTAAAAATTTGCTTAACGGTTATGTTAGCCGCGAGATGGTAGTTGGAATAAATTTCCGCTACGTCTTGTGTGAATTGAGAATACTACATATATAAGAAAAAATTGTATGGTTGTATTGGAATTCTTGGGTAGCTCAGTTGGTTAGAGCGCTAAAGGTACAGACTTTAGAGACTCGAGTTCAAATCCCGACTCAAGCATTATTTTTTCTTTTCATATGGTATATATATATATATATATATATATATATATATATATATATATATAATGATAAGGATGATGATGCTGGCGGGATGATTTTCGCGGACCATTGGGCATCCTGATATTTATCTTACAGGTGAGGAAGAATCCCGAAAAAATCATCCAATAGCTTGTCCCGACCGTAAATCGAACCCGGGCCCGCTGCGTAGCAAGGCAACACGCTACCCGAAGATCATAGCGGTAGACATTATATATATATATATATATATATATATGTTATAATTAAATCTTTAACATTGAGCAATGCAAGCTTAATATGGTATGATAAGAAAAATAAATGCCTGGACGGGATTCGAACCCGGATCTCTGAGTCTGTACCTCAGCGTGATATCCATTACACTACCAGGCGAATCCATTTCAAACACTTATTTTTCTTATATATGTATTATACTCTCCATTATTACTAGATGTCGCGAGAACACTGTCTTCACTGCCATCTAGTAGCTGACTATATCAAGTAAGCAAATTAAAGAGAATATTTTATTTTACTTTATAGCAGTGACGCTTTATAGATGTTATAATTAAATCTTTAACATTGAGCAATGCAAGCTTAATATGGTATGATAAGAAAAATAAATGTCTGGACGGGATTCGAACCCGGATCTCTGAGTCTGTACCTCATCGTGATATCCATTACACTACCAGGCGAATCCAATTCAAACACTTATTTTTCTTATATATGTATTATACTCTCCATTATTACTAGATGTCGCGAGAACACTGTCTTCACTGCCATCTAGTAGCTGACTATATCAAGTAAGCAAATTAAAGAGACTATTTTATTTTACTTTATAGCAGTGACGCTTTATAGATGTTATAATTAAATCCCGTCCAGGCATTTATTTTTCTTATCATACCATATTAAGCTTGCATTGCTCAATGTTAAAGATTTAATTATAACATCTATAAAGCGTCACTGCTATAAAGTAAAATAAAATATTCTCTTTAATTTGCTTACTTGATATAGTCAGCTACTAGATGGCAGTGAAGACAGTGTTCTCGCGACATCTAGTAATAATGGAGAGTATAATACATATATAAGAAAAATAAGTGTTTGAATTGGATTCGCCTGGTAGTGTAATGGATATCACGCTGAGGTACAGACTCAGAGATCCGGGTTCGAATCCCGTCCAGGCATTTATTTTTCTTATCATACCATATTAAGCTTGCATTGCTCAATGTTAAAGATTTAATTATAACATCTATAAAGCGTCACTGCTATAAAGTAAAATAAAATATTCTCTTTAATTTGCTTACTTGATATAGTCAGCTACTAGATGGCAGTGAAGACAGTGTTCTCGCGACATCTAGTAATAATGGAGAGTATAATACATATATAAGAAAAATAAGTGTTTGAATTGGATTCGCCTGGTAGTGTAATGGATATCACGCTGAGGTACAGACTCAGAGATCCGGGTTCGAATCCCGTCCAGGCATTTATTTTTCTTATCATACCATATTAAGCTTGCATTGCTCAATGTTAAAGATTTAATTATAACATCTATAAAGCGTCACTGCTATAAAGTAAAATAAAATATTCTCTTTAATTTGCTTACTTGATATAGTCAGCTACTAGATGGCAGTGAAGACAGTGTTCTCGCGACATCTAGTAATAATGGAGAGTATAATACATATATAAGAAAAATAAGTGTTTGAATTGGATTCGCCTGGTAGTGTAATGGATATCACGCTGAGGTACAGACTCAGAGATCCGGGTTCGAATCCCGTCCAGGCATTTATTTTTCTTATCATACCATATATATATATATATATGGGTTGTTTAATATCTTTCATATCGTCCGCTTCCTAACAGCCAATTTAGTTGTCGGTCCATCCAATCTCCTGGTTGTAGAACTATCTCCTTCATGTATAAATACATTCCCTGACTCCAGGAAGTTTTAGGTCTTCCTCTGATTCGTCATCCTTCAGGTTTATATTCCTAAAACGCATTTTGGTAGCCGATCCTCTTCAATTCGCTACACATGTCCTTACCATCTTAATTGCTGAGTTTTAATATAATCTGAATTAGTGTCTCTAATATTCATTTTCTCCCTTAAAACTGAGTTCCTAATTGTTTTTCTTCTATAAATTATTGCTGGCCTTCGTACAAAATTCATTTCAGTTGCCAGAAGATATATATTTCTTTTTAATGTTAATGTTAACGTTAATGGCCAAAGTTTTTTCTGAAACCGCTATTAGTTACATTGAGGTTTCAAGTAAGTAGCAGTGTACAGTACTTCAAAGTAGGATACATGAAAACGAGAAATACATCAATAATAGGGAAATGTTATATATTTACAGACAGCAGAAATGCTAGTCGCCGAACCAAGTGCATTAGAGATTAAAATGACGATAGAAAAATTGAAGATGTGTAAAGCATCAGGTTCAGATGAGATCCCAGCAGAACTGGTAAAATCAGGGGGAGAAAAGTTTATGGACATTATACGCCGGTTGCTTAATATCAATCGGGAAAAATAAGATCTTCCAGATGAATTGAAAGAATCGATTATCATACCAATTTATAAGGAAGGAGGTAAAACTGATTGCAACAACTATAGAGACACCTCATTACTTTCAAACTTCGTACAAAATTCTAACAAATATATTATTAAGTAGACTTATACCTTATATTGATGACATTTTAGGAGTGCGGATTTAGAAGAAATAGGTCTACAATAGATCAGATTTTTAGTTTATGACAGATTTTAGAAACCAAATGGGAATATATTGTTATTGTACATCAACTATACGTAGACTTCAAAAAGGCATACGTATCAATTAAGAGGAAGAAGTTATATAGTATCATGCTGGAGTTCGGAATTCCTAAAAAGTTAGTTAGACTTATATGAATGTGTCTAAATGGCAAAAAATGTAGGGTGCGTGTAGGCAAACAGTTTTCGGATAATTTTGAAATCTAAAATGGATTGAAGCAAGAAGATGCACTATGTCGTCTATTATTTACATTTCTGTACTAGAGCATTAAAATATAAAATTATGGAATATTAACTAAAATGTCCGTCTCCTCAACTTTATTAGTTATTTAACTGTAGCGCTTTCGGGACTAGTCCCATCATCGGCAAGATTCAAAACTGGTGTTTCAATGAAGACCTGGTAGAGGCGGTTACATTTGCTGGGTTCGTTATCGTTTATCAGATGGTCGTTGTTGTGAACTGCTTTTATGATTTCCATCTCATCGAGTACGTTTATATTCGCATTCCCAGTTAAGTAACCAAGAAAAGTTGAGGAGACGGACGTTTCAGGTGAATATTCCATAACTTTATATTTTAATTTTGAATAATACCTTAATGGAACATATTATGAATCTTATACTAGAGCATGGCATCAAATCTTTAGAGGATGAAGAAGGCCTACAACTCAATGGTATTAATAAGCTGTTAGTTTATGCTGATGATGTAGTATTGTTGGCCGATAGCGAGGAGATACTAAAGGACAACACGCACACACTTTTGAGTAACACTAAGAAATTAGGACTGGAAGTAAATATCAATAAAACTAAATATATGGTCACACGTAGAATTACATTATATAATGGAAATGGATGACTAATGACAAACGAGGGACATTTTGAGGAAGTGATTGAATTCAAATACCTAGGAACAATAATCACAAATAGGAATGAGATGCACAAAGAAATTAAACATACACTCAATTCTGGAAATGCGTGCTATTATGCATTACAGAGACTCTTGTTGTACCAACTCCTTTCAAAAAATGTTAAACTGAAAATATATAAAACTGTTATTCTACCAGTTATATTGTATGGGTGCGAAACATGGACTCTTACTTTAAGGGAGGAAAGAAGATTACGAGTATTTGAGAATATAGTTCATAAAGAAACGTTTGGACCAAAGAGAGATGAACAAGCAGGTAGATGGAGAAGACTAGGTAACATTGGACTACATGGTCTTTATAGGAAGCCAGATATAATAAGAATAGCTTAGTCTCGTAGTCTACGATGGACACGATATGTGGCACGAATGAGGAATGAAAAAGGTGCATGGAATATTCTTGTAGCAAAACCAGAGGGAAATCGCCCAGTTGGTAGACCAAGAATGATGGGGGAGAATAACATTAACTGTGATTTGAGGGAAGTAGATTAGACAAGGAATGATTGGGAAACATTAGCTCAGGATAGGAATGTATGGAGAGCTTATGTCCGCGCGGCCATGAATCTACGGGTTCGATAGTACTAGTGAGTTAGAGTTAGTTACTACATCATTTGCATAATCGTAATGTATTGAATCCAAACTAACTTCGTATTGTAAATTATTTCAAGCAACTTTCAGTGTATCTGCTATCTAATTTTTTTATAAATAGTTTTAGTTAATTTTTTTTTTAATGATGGAGTGTGTGCAAAAAATATATTGGCTATTTGTTGCTTCGTCTACAACTCTACATATGAAAGTCAGGTCAGCAACAAATAAATTTATTTTCATAGGAGATGGTATCACCCTCCATGGTATCGTTACCTTGTCAGGGTGGAGTGGCTTGCGTGATTAAATTATCCCGAGAGCTATGTGGCGGTAGCATTGTTGCCGATAGGGTTACACATGCCGGACTGGTCGAAGGTGATAAGCCAGACGAAAAAAGTACCTTGGTCGAAGGAGTGACGATCTTTCACCGTAAAAATACAACCGTCAAGAAATGAGGACATGGGTTCAACTGGGGTAAAATTTTCCGTAGGTCAAATAGTCCTCCATTCGATTCTCCGGGCGGGGACTACTTCAGGGAACCCATGCCAAAGGCCAAACAGAAGGACATGTTCCTAGGAACTTGGGATGTTAGGACTTTATACAATAGAGGGGTACTAGAGATATTAACGCAGGAATTAGATAAATCGCCCTTGGATATAGTCGCTTTACAGGAAGTTAGATGGCCAGGGGAAAGTAGTCAGGAATCAGGAAGCTTTGCATTATACTTCAAAAAACGTTGAAAATATATAAAACTATTATTCTACCAGTCATATTATATGGGTGCAAAACATGGACTCTTATATTAAGGGAAGACATGAGATTACGAGTTTTTGAGAATAATGTCCTTAGGAAAATTTTTGGACCAAAGAGAGATGAATAGACAGGTGAAAGGAGAAGACTCATTAACAATGAACTACATGGTCTTTATAGGAAGCCAGATAAAAAAAAACAGTTAAGTCTCGTAGACTGCGATTGACAGGACATGTTGCACGTATGGGAAGTAAAAGACGTGCATGGAAGCTTCTTGTAGGAAAACCAGAGCGAAAGGCCCAGTTTGTAGACCGAGAATGGGGTGGGAGAACAACACTAACTATGATTTGAGGGAAGTGGATTATACAGGGAGTGATTGGAAAGCATTAGCTCAAGATAGGGATGTATGGAGAGCTTATATCCGCGCGGCCATGAACCTACGGGTAAGTAAGTAAGTAAGGAGATGGTATCATATGTGACAAAATAAATAGGACTTCTAATTGATTGCTGTTTGATGAAGTTTTACACTTGCAGTTACAACATATCTTTATGTTATACATTTTGGATATTAAACTTCTTTACAATTTACCATGGGCTCGTACTTGAGTGGGGATTCGTACCAAAAATTAAAAATAAACCTAATATATTTCTCATACTTTTATGATATGTACTCTCGAATTCGTATCATTTATTTTTCCAATACCTATAGCCTACTTAAAACAGTTAAGTATTGTGATTGCTTAAAGGCTTCCTATAGATTCCAAGGAACTGATGTTATTTATGTTTGAGTGAATCTGCTGGAAACCTGTTTGAATTGTGGAAAGAAATCTCGTTATTCCAAGTTTCATCACAAAAGGTTTATTAATTTTTTTTTATTTGGAATGAATTATGTATAACCCAAAGTGATTGATCAATAACTTTGCAGATAAAAGGGTTTTCTTAATGATTATGAAATAGGCTCATATCCATATGTTAGGGAAAATTTTGCTGTTCGAAACATGGATGTACATATGAAGAAGATAGTAAAGAATTCTTTGTGGTATAATATTTCCTACTGAATGTGTTCAGGTTAAGGATTATTATTATTAAATGTATGAATTACTCCAATCAACTCAACTGTGGTTATCAGTTCATACAGTACAGTTAAAGCTCCTTATTCACGGTTCCCTTATTCGCGGGTTAAAAATTGCGACACAGTTCCTGTATTCGCGGCTAAAAATGTCTCTATTCGGGGATCCAGTTGGTATATTAGAAGGAATAGTAGCCTTTATTAACGAATCGACTTTTTTCTCCACAGGCATGTGCCACGGCGGCTTTCATAAAGAGCGATTGAAATCAAATGGACAAATTAATATCCAAGTAAAACAAACCTTATTGCCACTAAGCCTAAAATTCGTTATTAAGAGCCACCGCCGCCGTATTTGACGTGTCGCTATATCCGTTATAAATGTCGCCCTCGTGTCGATCGGTGTTTTATCTCAACTTATCATTTGTTGCAATAATTGTGATTGAATAACACGTGTCTCTTCTGCTTCTTTGCCAATTTATAATGTCCAACATAACGAAAGAAAATTAGTTGGAAACCGAAAACGTAGTGCTTCCGCTTAAAGTAAAAATATAAATGATTGACCGTTTACGCGCTGGCGACTTGTTTGCATATATATATATATATATATATATATATATCACGCTGTTTCAATGTTAATGAATCTAGTGTACGATTAATCAACAGATCCGAAGACAAATAAGGAATTCCACCGCTTAATTCACAGCTGAATATCATTCAGAACTCAAAGACCTCTTAAAAGCGGCAAAACAGGAGAAAAGCCCTTGCCTACGACAGGCAGTAATAATTAATACAAGTTCCTCAAAATCTGTTTTAATTGATTTTATTTTGATAATTTTTACTTTTTTTTGGAATCTTGCAACGTATCCCTTATTTACCCATGCAAATTACCATTCCATATTCGCGGCATATTTGCGGAACATATCCCCCGCGAATAAGATGATTTTACTGTATTGGCATATCTTTCATTCACTTGTATTGTACTCTTAATTTTTTCAAATTCCCATTAAAATTGAACGGTATAGGGAAATAACCATGTAATGTCTTTTCCATGAAATACATAAAACGTGCTCTTAATTATAAGAATATTTAATTGTTTACCTGTTTATAAAAGTAAACACACGCATGATCAAATTATTTTTCTGTTTCACACTTACGTTATTTTTTCTTTCCACGTAGCCTATTCTTCGTTTATCGTAATTAGTAGAATTTAAATAAGAATCGTTAGACATTAAGTGAAATATTTTTTGAGCACAAATAATGTAGGCGATATAAAAAATAATTTTCTTGTAATTTGAATGTATTTAATTACTAAAGCTTCTTCAAAAGTATGAGCTGTCATTTTATTGCTTAAAGTAAATACAAAAAAAACCTAGTTCTTACATGCTGTACAGAGGACTTTATTCCTATTAAGTAATATATATAAAATTTTAACATTGAATATTTCAATTATAAAAAGTCAATTCTGCAGGAAAGAAAACTTATTTTTAACATTTGCCAACTCTTTTTAACGTAATCATCATGGCACATATTTTAAGGATTTTCTATTAATTGAAATCTTTGTAAAGATATCTGTCGACCCTTTTCATGATTTTTTGTTTTCCAGTCAGACTTTATTTACCTTAATCTGATAAATGAATTTTAATTGCGAACACCTCTTTAAGTAAACCTGGATTAAAGATAAATATGTATGGAAATTAGAACAAAAATATAACTTTTTTTTTCATAAAGTAATCACCAGCGATGCCTAAACTTGAACGGAAGTATGGAGGACAGATTTGTCCTCCACACAATTTTTGCGAAGATGTGAAGTGTTCCTTTACTTTTTCGTGACCATAATATGTTTCGAAATACATCAGAAATTAAGTTTTGAAAAAGCGTTCATGTTAGTAGTTGGAAGGGAAAATAAATTCATACATCGTCTCGACAACAAAACAAACCTGTTTGATTACAGGAACAATGTGCAGTCATTAACTCTATTTTGCGCTATCCTGACACACACAATCCATCCATAGTAATTCTGCCCGAAGGCAGGTCCTTCACTGCAATCATAGCATTTTCATGCTATGCTTGCAGCTTTGCTAGGGAATTGTGTAGGTGTGGTAGCTTCCCGTTGCTTTCCACACCGGTGAAGGTTGATTATGATGATGATGATGATGATAATGATAAGGTTGATGATGAAGATGACGGCCATATGATTTTGGGGACCATTTGGGCCTTAAAGTTTTCCTGACATTTGTCTTACAGGTGAGGAAAAACCCCGATAAAAACCTCACCGAGAAAAACTGCCCCGACCGGGGATCGAACCCAGGCCCGCTGCCTGACAAGGCAGCACGCTACCTCGAGACCACAGCGGTGGACACACACACAATAAAACATAAAATCTCCTTTTAAATTTTTGTATTCAGTTAAAGAAATGAGTAGAAAATATAATGCTGACTTTTATAAATCGACTGTTGCAATAGATATATACTAAAAATTCCAAAATTATTGTTTTGAAATATTTTCCTATGTCCCTCAACCCTTTACTTAGCTATGCACAACAATAATAAATTGGCGTTTCTTTCATCGATCCCACTATTTTTTACACCCATGATAATTACCAATCATTTCCTTTGTCCTTCACATATCCAAGATTACTTTCAAGGAGGTTACAGAAATTTAAAGATAATTCAACGCCCCTTCTTAGTATTTTCTTATTTGAGAGTGAGAATGTCCGAATAGTCCAAAGACAATTATATTCCAGAGAAAAATTCATACAAATTCAGTGAATTATTACCACTAGTGATATTCGTGCTATTTGGGTTATTTTATACAGCAGGGATCAACAAATATACTGATCTAAAACTAACTGAAATGTGGTCATGCTATGGTTCTCCAGTATACCGCGCAATGTTAGGACAATCTAGATTTATATACCTTATAAACCGTCTGAATTGACTATTTAACTCATTCGCCAAATGGGAGTCAATCGCCAATCGCATTTAAAATAATTTTTTATTTACAACCAATCACAGTCTGTTTTCACCTCGATTTTATCAGTTTAATGCTATCACTTTAAAATAAAGCTCCTACGTTTTAACATTCTGAAAAGGCCATAGAATTATTTTGAAGTGGCCACTCGTGGCTAGAAGATTGTATGTATAGTGCAGGAATGTTAGGGTATAGCGCTTCCGGGATATAATATGAAACATTTGTAGCAATTAATTATATCACAAAATAATAAGAAACCACTGTTTGCACTTTCTTAAAAATATAATTCAAATATTTACATCATAGGACATCAGAAATTAATTAATATACAGTTTCAAGTATTTCATTTCTTCTCCTCTAGGGTGCATTCTTATAATATTGCGATCCTTTGGCAATAATCAATAATATGATCTGGTTGCAGCGATGAACAAATGAAGCATTAATAAACGCTTCTGATTTGTTTTCAAACATCGCCGTTTACATTAAATGTATAAATATTTTAAAATAACTATAGCTAATAATTATTTGTGAGTAAACAGCTTAATTTTATTCGTTGAATAGTCCTACCAAATGCCACTCTTGATTCCCTAATTCTCTAGATAAATTGAACATCACTCGTCGCATTACTTATTATAAAAAGGCTGCGAGAAATCAAGAGGTTCATTTTGAACCTATAAGAAAAATATGGGATACTTGTATTTCAAACTCTGGTAAGTTTTACATTACACATGAATATTGTAGATTCATCAGCTGTTGTGGTTTAGAGGTAATTACCGATTTCGAGTATACATTGCTTCCGAACCAGACAAATATGGAACAAAAATAACTATCATATATGACAGTAGGATATTTATATAGTAAATACATACATTACTATATATTGAGAAATAAGTGAAAAGTTCCAATGAACCTACCCCTATATAAAATTTCCAGGATGTAAGTGTGCCAATTCACGGAACGGGGCGGACAATTGGTTTACATCAATTCCACTCGCAGACAAGATACTGAAGGAACAAAAATTGATAATTTTTTGGCATTATAAGAAAGATAAACGTGAGATGTCAGTGTATTTCCTTCCAAATTAAAATCAAAACGTAATACGTTTGCAGTTTGCATTCACTAAAAATAAAAGTTTGTTTTCTTCACTCAAAATAAAGGAAAAGATGGTGTATTATTATCGACAACACATGATAAAAATCTGTTAAATGAGGGAAAACACTACAATAATTGATTTCGACAACTCAAAATATTTCTATCGGATGCTGGATAAAGCAGAGTTAAATTCATTGGTTTTACTAATAAACTCTAATCACAAACGAAACTGCAGAAAGAATATAAGATAATCGTCTCCGAAATCGTTAGATGTGTCACTTGAAGATCCATATTTTAAGAGAAGACTAGGATATACAATTAGTCTAGAATTAAAAAATGTGACTGATGAAGTTCCGCAACCCAACATCAAGAGGAAAGCAGCGCATGGCAGCCAATCATCAAAATTCAAAGCAAAATACCAAAAACAAGGAAAATGTTTCCTCATTCCTCGAAGTGCGGACAAAAAATTGAAAATTATATGATCAAATTGTGTTAACCAGTTTGTCCTGAAAATAAAACTGAAGTTTGCAGTGAGTGTGTTAGAAAAATGAAACAATTTCCCCCCCTTAATATGAGTGACTATTTTTTATTTTACTTTACGTTTCCTTTGTTAACACCCGAAACTGCAAGTACTGTCATTTACATTGCAGTTGTTTTGTACGTAGATCTTACTTTGAACTACTGCGCAATAATTATTAGCTTTGTAAATATAATTTATTTCTATGATGCAATTAATTACCTCTGGTAATGACAAACGCTCTCTGCAAAAACACAACTATAGAAAATATGCAAGTTTTTAGATTAGGTGCAATAAAATCATAATAAAAATCAGCGGGATGAATATAAGCTACTTGTGTCTACTGAGTTGACCTCCATGATCCATCTTTCTAATTACTCAAAAAATGCTTGCATATAGATTAGATATATGTTTTTTATTCGCCATTTCCTTGATAATTCATGGAGGAGAACAAACAGATCCAATCAAGGACTTTAACAAGTTACAATAAAAAGTAATAAGCAAATAAACATGTAAAAGTGATAACACTTTTTTAAATTAAGAAATTTAACTTACGTAAGTAATCAATGAAACTACAAGTTTGAGAGCCTGGATTCTGGGAAAATAATATATAATTTACTTAAACGTACTCGCAATATACAGAAGATAAGCCAGTGTCTAAAACAAGTATAAAAATAAAATAACGTTGTTGAAGACGATATGAAATTAATTATAAACTTAATATTGTAATTCAATTGTAAAACTAAATTAATATAATTTTCCATTTTCAATTTAGTTATCTAGGTCTCTCAGTTCATTATTTCAGTAAAGTATACTATATTTTTCATTGCTTTTAATTTTTACAAGTGTTAAACTATTTTATCTCACATGAAACATTGAAAGGTATGAAACATTCTCAAGGTATGTTATAATTAATATGATAAAAAACTCTATTTCAGCCGGAATTTGTACCGAAGATTCAAACACATTTATGTGCTAGCATTCTACCGTTGTGCTATTTAGAAATACCTCCACAGGAAAGTACAAATTGCTCTCTGTTTTATTCGCTGAGTTCCTAGTAAGTTGCGAAACAGACACTAATTTGTTTCAGCCCCAATAGGTATGCTTCAGTAGCTCACTTTAGAGCTGGTGATTTTCGGGTCGGAGATCTCGGTTAAGATGCACATTTTTTCTCTTAATTTTAACTAAAGCGAACTGATAACTTGTCGGGAAAACTTTATGTCTATGTACTGTAATTTCTCCAGTAAATTCCCTATCCCAGTGGCAAGAAAATATTGTAGTTTAGTTATATACGGGGGCAGAACGAAACACGTTATTCCATTCATTAGTGGTACTAATATGATCACACAACTCGCTGTCAAAAGACATAATTTTTATATCTTAATAACTTAGATGTTCTGTTCCAGTTAATATACTTTAAAAATTATAAAAATACTTTCATTAGAGAAGATTCAAATTTGAACATATGTTATGTATTAAACTGAAAAATATATAAATGTAATTGTTTTCCTCCTAGCCATATTACATAAATGTAAAACATGGACTCTTACTTTAAGGAAGGAGAATACATTACAAGTATTTGAGAATAAAGTTCTTAGGAAAATATTTGAACCAAAGAGAGACGAACAGACAGGTGAATGGAGAAAACTCTTTAACAATGAGATACATGATCTTTATGGGTAACCCGATGTAATTAGAACAATTAAATCACGTAGACTGTGATGATAGAACATATGCAACGAATGTGGAATGAAAAGAAGCATGTAAACTTCGCCTAGGAAATCCAGAGGGAAAGCGCCCAGTAGGTACGCCAAGAGTGAGGTGGGAAAATAACATTAACCATAATTTGAGGAATGTAAATTACACAGGGGATGACTGGAAAATGTGGCTCAGGATAATGATATATGGAGAGAACTCATGTACGAGCGGCCATGAACCTACGGGTACCATGGTACCAGCGAATTACTTAGGAATGTTAAACACCTGTAATATTTTAATTGAACCCATATTTCACATAACTCAATGATTTAAAAGCAGTAACAATTTCGGCTCAAGATTGTATAACGCTATTAATACAATATTAAGCTAGACCTCTGTAACTTGATTATTGGTAAATCAAGAACTGAAATTACAAGACACATAGCCAACAAACAATTCACTAATAATAATATAGGTCTAATTCGCCCACTGATACGTAATAAGGTAAAAAGTATTTAATCTAAAGAAGTTAGTAATTTAGGTTAATATTGTTCTAGTAATTTATTGTATATAAACTTTTATATTCCTGATCTAATTTTTGGCACTAATTACAGTTGTAAAATTATATTATTTTGTATGTCCTCTTTGTAGTTGGTGTGTAATATACCAAATGTAATATTATAAGTACATAAATTTTGTACTTCGAATTGTTATATTCTTTGTTTGTCTTTGGACTATTTTCACATCATCACTCTCAAATAAGAAGATTCTGTAGAAGGGGGCGGTTTATTTTCCTATAAACGCCTTGAAAGTTATCTTGGATATTCTAAGACCAAAGAAATAATTAAGAATTTCCATGACATGCAAAAATAGTGATACCATGAAGATAATAGTAATAAATTATTGTTGTATAGTGCTAAGTAAATTGCTTGTGTCACAGTTAAAATTATTTCCAAACAGATAATCTGGAAGTTTTCATAATTGTTCATTGCAACAGTTCAAAAAAAAAATTTAGATATTTTTACTCCATTGTTTAACAAAATACAAAAATTAAAATAAAATTAGATTGTTTTTATGTGTACCAGAGAAGGACAAGCTAGAGTTAACGACGCCACATTGCCGCTCTAACTAGTCTGGATTTTTATTTTCAAGGCGTCACATCTCCGAAAAAATTGAGTGGAGGAGAAATCTGTCCTCCATAATTTGGGCAACGCTGGAGTTTACTTTTTTGAAGAAAATGTTCTGTTGTTGCTCTAAATTCAGTCAACATTTATCGTTCATCAATTATTATTCCAAGAGGTGTGTGCGTTAAAATTAATCTGCCAGATTACGGAAAATAAGTCTGGCCGGCGGAAGCAAATCCTGAAACTGCTCAAAAATATATTTATAAAGCCTTCAATCAATTAAAGAGACCTAAAAATCCTTGTCGTAGTGATTACATAATAAAGAGTCAAATGTTAAAAATGAGCTTCTCTTTTCTACAGAACTGACTTCCATGAAAATCCCTTTCAAATATCTTAAAACTTTTTACAAAAAACCTTCACTTCTGTTTTAAGCTCACCACGTCCTTGATAATTCGTGAAGGAGAATAATTACATTCGATTAAATTCTTTATAAGTTATAATAAAAAAGTAATGAGCAAATGAAGAAACATCTAAAAGTGAGTGCGCTATTTTTCGATTAAGAGAATTAACTGACGCAACGAACCGGTAAAACAACAGGTTTTGTATCCGCTTGGTCCAGATTGTCTTCATTCTGCGCATATACAAGTTCAATTATAGAAGCGCACCCGCAACATACACAAGGTAAGTCAGTGTGTGAACAAGTCATAAAAAATAATTGTGGAGACTATGTAAAAGCATTTCTAAATTTAAATATAATATTCTCATCCTAATATAAACATACATCATTCAAATTTTCTACACAAAAAACCGCCTATTTTATAATTTATTATGTAAGTAATATATATACCCTAGTTAATTTCACTGCTGCTCAATTTTTATAATTCTTAACTATTTTCTCATTAAAACTCTGAAAGATGAATAATATTCTCAAGACAAATTACAATTAACATAACCACAAAGAAAGTGTTGCTCTTTGGTCGGATGTAGAATAAATATTTTCACCTCAAGGCGCTGTCGTTACTTATACAACCACATATTCCTGACTATTTTAATTCTCGAATATATCCGAAAGAGGTATTTTCTCTAGCTCCAGGAGCTGAGTGTAAGTACTTCAATGATAGAGGCCAGCGCTTAAGCCTTCGGATCTAGGAATCAAATACCGAAAGAAGTGCACATTTTTCTCTATTATTACACGCTTTATATTAGCTTGAGCTGTATATATCTATGTAACGGAATCTGTCAACATGATTTTCACCCACTTTTAAACTTGACTTGAATCTTTGTATACTTGTAAAGGACCAATGACAATACAATAATTTCATTAATAATATATAATATATAGTATACAATAGGTAGCGGAATTATCAACTTTTTAGTGCATCGTTGTAAGAAATTAGTATTATGTTCTCTGGTAGCTCAGTTGGTAGAGAGGTGGACAGTAGTGGTACATCATTTTATTAATCTATAGTCGCAGGTTCAAATCCGAACCAGAGCATTTTTAGAAGGTATAATAATGTTAGATAATAATAATTTTAAAAATATATAATTATATTCATGCCCAGACACTAAAAACATCGTAAGCAATTAAAATTTCATGGTATTCCGGTTTATGACAATCAATTAAACTAAATATGAAAATTAATATTTCAAAAAAAAACGAAAACAACACGCTTTATTATAAAACGGAACTGATAAATAAAAAAATAAATAATAGTTTAAATAACTAAAACAACACGCTTTATTAGAAAACCGAACTAAAAAATGAAAAATAATTTTAATTCCCAACACGCTTGGGATAAAATTAAAGTGGTCAACAAAAACTCATCTCCAGCACATCTGGAATAAGACTAGAGATAACTACAAAAATAAATTCCATCAAAAGCGTGGGGTGCTTTTTATGGTTTTTACGTTTTCATCTTAGAGACTTACTTTTACCAATATCTGTTTATTATCAAATATATTAATTGATAAAAAGAATCTCACGCTTTTCATGGTAAAATTATTTTTTGTAGATAACTCTAGTTTTATTCTAGATGTGTTGGAGATGATTTTTTGTTGACCACTTTCATTTTAACCCAAGCGTGTTGGAAATTAAAATTATTTTTCAAATTTTAGTTCGGTTTCCTAATAAAGCGTGTTGTTTTAGTTTTTTAAACTATTATTTATGTTGAAAATTGTTACAGATATCTCATCTAGATAAATATTAATTTCTATTTATTATAATTTTCCCGGTACTGTCTCAATCTCACCTGTCGGGAATATTGGCGTGGTTTAGCTAGACAGTAGGTGAGGTCAGAAAGTATCTCGTTAATCCATTCATGCGCGTCAATAATTAGATCAAAAGACATTTAGCTACCTTAAGATACTATTTCTACATTTTGAAAACTTACGTGCTGTTCTTCACAATTATGTACTGTCACAAATTATTGGCATACTTATAGTACTTTTATTTGAAAATATTAGAAATTTGGAAATAATTAAATAATTATGTAATTTTGAAGTTCAGAGTCTAATGACTTGTGAACGTAGGCTTATCGTAGTATTAGTTTCGAAAGCAAAAGTTGTTTCTGTGCTCCTAATCTGGATGGGCTATATTTTTTGTGAATCGTAAACTGATAAGTTTTATAAAAGGAGTTATCAGGTAACACCCAACTGAGCTATTTCTTCCTATAGCGGTTATGTTGTTAAACTTACTAACTCACTGGCACTATCGAGTCCATAGGATCATGACCGCGCGGACATAAGCTCTCCATATATCCCCATCCTGAGCTAATGCTTTCCAATCATTCCCTGTGTAATCAACTTTCCTCAAATCATAGTTAATGTTATTTTCCCACGTCATTCTTGTTCTACCAACTGGGCATTTTTCCATCTGGTTTTTCTGCAAGAATCTTCCATGCACGTCTTTAATTTCGCATTCGTGCCATATGTCCTGCCCAACGCAGTGTACAAGACTTAACTGTTCTAATAATGCCTGGCTTCCTATAAAGACCATATAGATCATAGTTATGTAGACTTCACCATTTATCTGTCTGTTCTTCACTCTCTGGTCCAAACATTTTCCTAAGAACTACATTCTCAAAAGCGATTATGTTGTTACCTTAAAATATTAAGAGTCATCTCGAGGCAGTTTTCAGAATCATTATTATCAAGTTGATCTGCAAATGACAGCAGTTGATAATGATTAGAGACCTTCTCTCCTGACAAATATAACATTTAATTACAGGGGCAATGTAGCCCCTATAGAACCATGTTATGCTCGTTTGATGGTATCAACTTTATTTATATTTTTATTAAAATAGCCAGGGATAAATGTAATGGAGATATTGTTTTCTATTATTTATCATGGAGTATATTTCAATCGAGTTCTTAAAATTTATAGAGGGCTGGCACCCAATTTTATCAGTGATAATATGAGAATGACAGACAGATATCTAAAATAATTGTTAAAGCAGTTATAGTGATCCCGAGTTGTTTACGGACTGAGAAAAAATGAAATCTCTCTATTGTCACAATTACATTATACGAAGAAAGTGAATAAGTAATCAAATTTTCAATTGAGTTGGTGTTTACTTGATGAAAATACATATTTATTTAATCAAATTTTCAATTTCAATCCTTTAATTTATATCTGTATTTATATTTCCGTAACATTACGTTAGTCGTTCAATGGGAAGAGAAGGAAATATTTCAAATGTATTAATCAAAATTAATCTACGTGATATTTTCCTGTATGTTAATGTTGAATTATAAAATTGAATTTAGAACATGGGTGAATCAAATTTGAAAGGGATTCATATTAGAACAAATATAATTAGGCATACAAATGGGGATATGCGTGTAGATTACAGAAGTACATTAAATAAAAGAGTGAATAACTTTAATTATTTATTAAATTATTTGTAGAAGAGGATATTGAAGTGTTTGTTCTGCACACAATAGAAATGTTAGTCACATAGCCAAGCGCAATAGAGTTTAAAATGACGATAGATATATTAAAGGTTTATAGATATTTAGGTCCAGAAGGTATCTCTGCCGAAATAACATCGAGAAAACAATTATGGACAATATACATCGGTTACTTAGCATAATGTGGAAAAAAGATGATATTCAAAATAATTTGTAAGAGTATTACCTGTCAATCTATAAGGAAAGAGGTAAAATTGATTGCAACAACTAAAGAAGAGACATCTCATTACTTTAAATTTACAAGAGAAGGTCACTGGAGTTGATACGGAGAATATAACAAAATTATGTTTGTTTTGTGACTGATTAGAAAGAAAAACTTTGTAAAGATTTAGCTGCTATGCTGTAACATTATTGACAGGAGAGGTAGGAATATATATGAGCGGTAGAGTTTTCCGTAGTGTACACAAGCCTCATTTACGAATCTACATGCAAAAAACGTAGTGGAGTCGTTACGTAATATATGTTTGTGTCTGCTGTTAGAGTGGGTCAGATTATCTTTGTGACGTGAAAGTGTATTTACAGAGATAGCAATTTCGTCAACTTTAACAATGAGACAGGCAGAAATTGTGAATCTGTTGGTGGAGTACTTTGGTGTTTCACAAGATGTACCTACAGGAGAGGAGCGTGTTATTTATGAACAAATAAAGAAATAGTCGACAGAAGAAGATGAGGTAATAGCAGTGGTTACTTCACTTTTAATAGATGAAGAGGCAATAAATGAAGAAAATGAAGGTGCCGTGGCAGTGAGTGATGATGAAATGTCGCCAGTGGCGTATTTCCAGGGAAGCAGCAGTTCATCTTATCAGCCATCACCACCATGAAAAACAAAAACGACATTTCCAGATGGATATCTAGGATACAAGATATGGACGAAACAACCAAGAGAAAAAAATGTAGATCCTCATCTGTGTCGACCTGGATTAGCAATTGATATGACATCGCGCCTTAAATTTACAACAGTGTTGGCACAGAAAAGAAAAATGAAGAGTAAAACTGTACTATAAAACTTTGAAAACACACTAAAACAACGTCAGTCGTCGAACCCTAAAATCTTGCAGGATATGACAAATAAAGCGATACGTGACTATTTTGTACTAAAAAGACAGAAAAACGCAATAATAAATGACCGCACGTTAAGACTTTGGGCATTGAAATAAAGAAGACAATTGACACTCACAATTCACTGCAGTTCAAAGCTTCCAACTCGTGGATAAAGAAATTGAAACGTAATAATATGATTGTGTGTCGCAATGTAACCCAAAATGTTAGCAAGCGGTTGGTTCAATGGCCTGCTGGTATTGCACAAAAGCGTATCAATTCGTGAGAGAAATCAGGTCTCTCATTGAGGAAAACGTCTGTCACCAGATCAAGTAATTAATGCCGATCAATCAAGATTTGATAAAGAGTTCCGATGTGGACGCACTCTCAAAATGACGGAAGCGAGCATGTCTTTGGTGCAGTTGGATGCATAGCGGCAACCACACACTCTTATATGATAAAGCCTTGGATTGTGATGGATGGTACACTGCTACCCCATTTGCATGTCCTTGTGTTGGAGCCCACCGGCCGTTTTCCTGTAAATATGATTATGAATTGACCGAACATCAAAGCGTTTGCTAGCAAATCGGCCAATAAGATGAAGAGGGATTTAAAAGTCTTCCTAGAACAAGAATGCGGCCAGATATACATGGAAAAACTGAAGTACTTATTTTGGTTGACTCATGGAGAGCCAACAGAGATGACGAACTATACAACTCTATAGTCCCTGAAGTTGTTGAATTCATGAAGACGTTTATTCCAGAAAAGTGCGCATTGTCCAACCTGCCGACGTTTTCTTTTTCCGTCCATACTAATGTTTTGTGAAATTTATCACATATACAATTATGGTATCTTCTGATTGTGACAATGGCATTAACATATGTCATAGAGACTATTTATTACGACTTCAGTCATTTGTGTATTTCCAGTTTTCGACAGCAAGTTTCTCCAACATAATCAAATTTGCATTTTTTAGATGCGGCTACACTGAAGATTTTCCTGATGTATTTCAAACACCCTTGGAATACTGTTTCGAAGGAGGTTTAATGGAAGAGTGTTTCCGTAAGAACTGTGACCAGCCTCCTTTCATCAAATGTGCACACTGCGAGAACTGCACATGCTTGACTCATGCTGTTATTACCGATTTTCGTATTTTGTGCCTCTGATAGTGTTGTCAGGTACGCAAATTGTGTTATACATTGTGTAATGTCATATTATTGACTAATTGTTTCAAATAATACATTTGTTTAATAATATTCATTCATACGTACGTTATTCTCATCGTAACGTTGACAACTGGTATCTCCTGATCCAATAGTCCATAGCAGCTACAAATTGTATGGTGTATGTATACTTTATCTATTAATTGAATTTTGTATGGATATAATCTGCGCGACAACATATCGTGACCTTCCCTTGTTAGTACAAAGATCTAAACAACCATATTAGTATCCAGACATGCTCGCTATATTGACGACTTAATGCAATATCGTTATTGTGGATTTAGAACAAAAAGGTTTAACCCATTGGAGACTTTTAACGAGTCTCCCTCGTGAGCAGGTAGAAAGTCCAAACAGCCCCACAACGAGGTAGACTCGTTGTTGTGTTATAACCCCCACTGTAAGACGTTAGGTTTCTTTAGTGGTTTACATTTTCGGTTCACCATCAGTAAAATGTGTTGTTTGTTTATGTAAAGTAAATATGTATAGGCCTAGTGTATTGTATAGTTTATTTTAGTTATTATTTATAGAATAGTAGACTATAGTTGTAGGCATTTATTACGGTAAAATATAAGTGAATATAAATTCAGTGCTTATTTGTTAAAATTCATAGTTTTAAAATTAATTTTTTTTCTTGCAATATGTGCGTAAATAGGAGAGAACGTATTGCTTTTGAGAAACTAAGTGAAGTAGTGGATGAAATATTATGTGACAGTGATTGTAGTGAATTATTATGGAACGAAGATTCGGACGATGAAATAATATACAGTGACAACGTAACCGTGCATGCTACTGATGGTAGAAATATTAGGTGAGTTTCGTCCAGTTTTTATCTATAGTATTTTATAATTTACAGGTCGATATATAACTATGATAATTAAAGAATATACGAAGAACTTTTCCTGATTTATAATGTATAGGTCTATGCTTATTTTATTTCATATATTTATTTTTATTATGTACAGTATTATATTGCGTTGTTATTTTTTTCGGTCTTGTTTGAACATATGATTTGTGTACTTTCAAGGCAATGTCCGAGAACTTTTACAAAAAGATGGTTTCTGAATTGTTTGTCAACTTTCACAGCCTTGAAAATAACAAAACATAACGGTTTACAATGCACAAAAGAGGGTAGCGGGTAGGCCACATTCCTTTGCTATTCGTAAAAGTACAAGATACTAAAAGAAATTCAGGGGTAAACAAAATATCTGAAATCATAAGTGATAGAACAGAGTATGTGTATTTAAAGTCCAGCGCAGCCGGAGTAGCGGCGCGGAGATTTAAATGGGTTCCCAGTGAACATGCTAGGCACTTTAAACGTGTCTCCAATGGGTTAAAATAAATCAGATTATCATTATAAGACAGATTTTAGAAAATAAATAGGAATATAATGGCATTATACGTCAAATAAATACAGTCTTCACAAAGACATACGATTCAATTAAGAGGGTGAAATTATACAGTATCCTGATGAAAATCAGAATTTCAAAAAACTAGTAAGATTTATTCGAATGTGTCTAAATGGCGTAAAGCGTAGGATTGCGGTAGCAAATAGATTTCAAGTACATTTTAAATTATCAAAAGGTCCCTATACTATTTAATTTTGTACAAGAACATGCTATCAAAATTTTAGAGGGAGAAGACGGCTTACAACTCAACAGTTAGCAAGTTGTTAGTACATGTTGATTGCGCAATATTATTAGGCGATAGCACATTCTGTTGGGTAACACTTGGGAATAGAGGCCAGAATTATACGTCATGAAAACTTAATATATGAGATAAATGTTAAAAAAGTAGCTAAATTCCAATACATAATTACACGCTGGATTTAGGTGCAGAAAACAATTAAAATTAGATTCAATCTAAAAATGCATGCTACTACGCATTACATGTACTCTTGTCATCCTAACCTCACTCGAGAAACGGTAAAGTGAAAGAGTATTAAACTGCAAGTTATTCTGCCAGTTACTTTTATGTAAATGCAAAACGTGGATTCTTACTTTAAGGGAATAGAAAACAAAAATACAAGTATTTGACAAAAAGTTCTTAAGAAAAATTATAGATAAAAAAGAGACGAGCAGACGGGTGAATGGAGAAGATTGTTTAACAGTGATCTACATTATCTGTATGGGAAACCATATGTAATAAAAGAGTTAAGTCTCATAAAATGGATGGTTAAGACACGTGACACAAATTGGAAATGAAAAAGTGTTATGAAATCTCATTTTATGAAAAGCAGAGGGGAAATGCCCAGTTTTTTTTTCGAAGAATGAGGTACGAGAATAACAAGGTTTGGTTTGAGGGAATTAATTATGTAGGGATGATTCTACAAACATAGCTCATTATAAGGATGTACTGAGAGATTACGTCCGCGAGTCCACGAACGTTTAATTTCGATAGTGCCATTGTTAGTGATTCCACATATTTTCTTATCAGTAGCCTGAGAGAAAATATTAAATATACGCTCTACAATAATTTCAACATATCCCAATAAAATAGCACAAATTCTTTTGAATACAACTACATCTTTCTTCAGGAAGTAAGGGTACTAAAGTGCTAAATTATTTATAATTACTTTTGAAGAGCGTCTTCAATATGTAACCCATGTAAAAATACCATGCAGTTTTTATAATCCGTAGTCCAGCCATTAAATATTTAGAGGATTAAGAACGCCTATAACTAAAACTAAATGGTATTAATAAGCTGTTAGTTCATGCTGATGATATAGTACCATTGGGCGATAGCGAGGAGATACTAAAGGCCAACACACACACACACACACACACACACACACACACACACACTACTGAATAACAGTAAGAAATTGGGAGTGGAAGTAAATATCAATAAAACTAAATATATGGTCACATATAAAAATACATTATATGATGAAAATGGACAGCTAATGAAAAATGTGGGAAATTCAGAGGAAGTGGCTGATTTCAAATACCTAGGAATAGTAATAACATACAGGAATGAGATGCACACGGAAATTAAACATAGGCTCAAATCTGGAAATGCGTGTTATTATGCATTACAGAAGAAATTCTTGGCTTCCCAACTCCTTTAAAAAAACGTTAAACTGAAAATATATAAAACTATTATTCTACCCGTTATATTATACGGGTGCAAAACATGGACTCTTAATTTAAGGGAGGAAAGGAGATTACGAGTATTTGAGAATAAAGTTCTTTGGACAATTTTTGGACCAAAGAGAGATGAACAGATGGTGAATGGACAAGCATGCCAAACAGTGAATTACATGGTTTTTTATAGGAAGTCAGATATGATGAGAATAGTTAAGTCTCGTAGACTGCGATGGGTAGGACATGTGGCACGAATGGGGAATGATAGACTTGCGTGGAAGCTTCTTGTAGGAAAACCAGAGGGAAAACGCCCAGTTGGTAGACCAAGAATGAGGTGGGACAATAACATTAATTATGATTTCAGGGAAGTAGATTATACAGGAGATGATTGGAAAACACTGGCTCAGGATAGGGATATACCGAGAACTTCTGCCCGCGAGGTGGCCATGAAAATACGGGTTCGATAGTGCCAGTGAGTTAGTAGTCATTTTATTCTCTAAAATGTCTATTATATGACTATTACATATTACTTCAATTTATGTTGAAGTTATTATTTTATTTTCAAATTAAAAATGTTATTCTTAAACATTAATCAGGGTTTGTATTTTCATTGTGTTATCAAGTGAAAAATTACAAGTTATAATAAAGCCCCGACTGTTTAAGGATTTACGATTCGTAAGTGTTTGGTCGGTTCTGGTGGACCTGCAGTTTCCATATACGCCCCTATATCAGTAATTATTTCTTAATGATCGCCCTTAATATCATACCTAAGTGTTTTACTTTTCAAAAACATAAATCTCTATAAAAACTAATAGTGTTTTATATATATATATATATATATATATATAGTTAGATAGATCATCGGTTGATTAATATATTTGATATCGTCCGATTCCAAACAGCCAATTTTGTCGGTCCATCCTATCTCCTGGTTCTAGATGTTTCTCCAACATGTATAAACATATTCCCTGACTCCAGGAGGTTATAGGTCTTCCTCTGGCTCGTCTTCCCTCAGGTTTCCATTCCAAAGCAGATTTTGGTAGCCGATCCTCTTCCATTCGCTGGACATATTTGTACCATCTTAATTGCTGAGTTTTAATATAATCTAAAATACTGTCTTCAATCTTCATTTTCTCCCTTATAACTGAGTTCCTAATTTCTTCTCTTCTTGAAATTCTTGCTGCCCTTCGTATAAAATCCATTTCCGTTGCCAAAACATACTTATTTGTTTTTGTTGTTAATGACCAAAGTTCTGCTCCATAAGTAATTATGCTTTTAAGAATTGTATGATATATATTCATTTTATTTTTATTACTTGTATTTTTATCTCACAATATTCCATTGAGGCAAGCAATTGCAAATTTTCCTTCATTATTTCTATTTCTTATTTCGTCTTCATAACTCCCATTTTTATTTATTTTTATTCCTAAATATGTGATCTCACTACAAGATTGTATTGTTGCTCCAGTCTCCAAAATTACATTTTGTTCTGGTTCACCAATTTATATATATATATATATATATATATATATATATATGGTATGATAAGAAAAATAATTGCCACTTAAATAAGTGTTTGAATTGGATTCGCCTGGTAGTGTAATGGATATCACGCTGAGGTACAGACTCAGAGATCCGGGTTCAAATCCCGTCCAGGCAATTATTTTTCTTATCATACCATATTAAGCTTGCATTGCTCAATGTTAAAGATTTAATTATAATATATATATATATATATATATATATATATATTATTCTCTGGGAGTGGTTAATTATTGTCATTATTATTATACATTATAGCGTCTTAAAATTTTTTCATAATCATGATGAACAAATCCGTTTTTAGGTCATTTGAAGGTACACCTTACATTGTCCCTATGTCCAGTTTGAATGTACCGTAACGCCAATTTTGGAAACGTTCATAACTGATATTACATTGACTATTCACCTCATGCCCCAAGTGGGAATCAATAACCAATCACGTTTCAATGAATTTTGTTTTACAACCAATCACAGTCGTGTTTCACCTAGATAAATGTCGAATTTTGATTACGAAAATCAAGAAATGTCCTTCTTGTTTCATTTATTCCCCACTAGGATGCACTCTTACAATATTGTGATCCTATTTGGCAATAAATAGTGTGATCCAGTTCCAGTGATAAATAAATGAAACGTAACTAAACATTTCTAATTTGTTTTAAATCATTCACGTTTACATTAAATATATAAATATTTTAAAATAACTTTATTTAAGTAATGATTTGTGAATAAACAGCTTAATTTTATTCTTTAAACCGTCCTAACAAATGCCGCTCTTGATTTCCGAATCCTATAGATACATTTTAATCACTCGTGGCATTACGTTAAACTATTTAACTCATGCCCCTAATGGGAGTCAATGTGCGCCCCGCGCGCGTTCTTACCCCTTTATATAACATTGAGTTTCAGAGTTTTTTTGTGACTAATTCAACATTCCTTTGGCCGGGCCCATAGAAGTCAAAGATTAATCCACCTTTCCTTTGTAAATTATTTAACAAATAGTACTGAATGCTAAACAGTATTATAATCGTGGAAGGTAGAAGGACAAAGGGGATTAACTTGGCTTGAGAAAGCTTTAGAATATTTATCAATATAAAACATGACTAGCTTCGCATTTAGTAAACATACGTTAACTAAAAAAAATATAACTTTTAATAAGAATCATGTGTGAGATAAAACAAATAATTTAACAAAAAATTATCTTCTTGACCATTGAAAGAAAATATATAAATGAAATAATAAAAATTAACAAACTCGTTCATAAATAATTAAAAAAGTCAATAATAATAATAATAATAATAATAATAATAATAATAATAATAATAATAATAATAATAATATGCATACATACATACACACACACAATCCAGTCCAGCTAAGGGCTAGGGTGCACAGTCCTGGTTGCCCTACCCTGGCTTGTGCGACTGACGAAATCAAAAGCTACAATCGACCTGACCATGACGATCCCAAAGTTGGTGATGACGTTGATACTAGCTTGCACAGCTTATTTGAGGGTTTCGATAACGAGGGGAAGATGCGCAGTCACACGCAACGCATAGGAGAGAGGACAACGAAGACAGGAATTTGGCACTGTTCTATAACATCACTGTAGAGGGAAGACACGATGAGGTAGTTGTTACGTAATTTTCACGTACCGAAAAAGTGATTTCGGTACAATATCGCCTCCTCAGGCCCTACGGGAAAAGAATGAGTCACAATAACACCAAAACGGAGAAACGAAAACTACTATTTAGGTAGACACATGTTGGTGTAATCCCACGTTGGGAGGGTAAGGCAATAATTCACGATATTATTCGTCTGAGAATATTTACAATTTTCTATCGTCTCCAAAATCTTCACTATACCAACCAACTCATCAGCTATCCAGGCGCTCTAACAGGAACCTTGCAAACACTACAGACGCCATAGCTGAAATCGGCGGTGTTCCAGGCGCACTCAGGAAGACGATATTCAAAACCTCGGATTGCCGGGTCGTAATCCCGATCAGCCATTCCATTCGCAACAATTAATGTTGATAACCAGATCCAGGTCAGCGAGTACTCGTGGTCGGCCGAGCCCACCAAGTACACAACTGCCAGAATTCTAATCTTCCATTCCAGTGCCAAATGAGGAAAGGGTAACTGAAATAACAAAGCACAGGAAACATAAAACAGAACCTCAAAAAGCTTAACACAAGAAATATACAAATATTAGTTAACGAATGCTGTGTGTACTTTACAAAAATATACAACAGTGGCAATTACTCAACCACAGGACTAGCCATGCTGCTCATATTAGTGGCCATTGACGCTTTCTAAGTTCTAATCACTCTCAATTTAGAATTTAAATAGCCCTTACAAAGCAAAACCTGGTCCACATTACAAGAAAATATCTTTCTCAAGATATTCCCCAGAATATAAACATATAAATATATATATATATATATATATATATATATCCTAATGAAATGGCTCAACTAGCCCAAAATACTTTACGACAAAAAAACTGTCTCACTATATATCTAAACATGCGGAGTATTTAAATTCTCAACTCGGCATTCCTTGGAAAAATGCCCAAAAGATGACATCTCCAACATTGGACCTTATTTCTCTGCTGCCAGGAATTATTAGATGAAGAACGATGCAAAGGAACATTTGCTTTATTTGAAACTTTTGAAATATGTTCTTTAATAAGACATCTTTGCTTTCAGCAATCTCAAAGTCGGCTACATCTCTTGCCAAGACATTCCTGCCACATTTCTAGGTTTTGTAGCGAAAACCAAATGTTGTCTAACGGCTGGAGACATATTTTGAAGAATAATATTAATCAAATTCTCTTCCGAAAGTTGAGGATTTAATATAACTGAAGCTCCTTGAATTTCAGAAATAAACTCCGGTAAAAATTCTTCGCGATGTTGAAATCGACGAGAAATAAATTTAATACAGTAATCTCCTAACAATCTAGAAGGCAACAGTGAACTTTTCAAGTGTCCCAAACTTTCAATCCATGTAAACTGCAATCTTACTACATTACTCCATACTTTCACCAAAATTCCTTTGACACAACTTAAAATAGAATTGATGAAATACTCTTCCTTAAACAGATTTAATTAAAAAATGGACTTGAGTTTTATTAGGAAGAAAATCAATAACTCTGTGTCGCTTCCATCATAAGGATACAATTTCCTAATTAAATCACGGAAAATTCTGCTCTTTAGAATTATCTTCACTAACTGAACTGAACTATCCACTATGAACTTTCGCTTAATCAATAAATGTCCGGAAGGAGAGAGGTTTTTCAAATGACTCTTAAGTCTCTGACGTAAAGTGTTTACATCTCCTACGGTATCTATGCCGATCAAGCTTAATTCATGAAGCAAGATGTCTTTAGAGATAACATCGATCCAGCTATGCATGTTTATAGTAAACAACAGATAACAAATGCCAATAACAAAATACATAATCAACTGTAAGAGAGAAGTAATTATTATACATAAATTGCACAGTAGTTAGTAAAGTAGGAGAGATGAATTAATACAGTCATACAATACTAGTTGAATACGTAAATAAGTACTAATTTGATGAATTTAA